>CAJHZI010000505.1:207500-805000 GCA_905160935.1 Enchytraeus crypticus
TATATATATATATATATATATATTATACATATATATTATATAAGATAACATATATTATATATATAATATATATATATATGTATATATATTATATATATAATATATAGAGATGTATATATATTATATATATATATACATGTATATATATACAGTATATATATATATATATATATATATATATATAATTATGTATTAGCCTGTGTTTGCTGGATTCTTCTGGAAAAGATATCCGTGACTGTTTTGTATTCATTAATTAAGACGGCACAACCTATCCAACGCGTCTAGCCACTTTTTGGGCAAAAATGACATCAGTGACAATATTATTTTTCGTTATACTTGTATAGCCTATATTTCTCTGATAATTGTTTCTCCAACGCTCTAAGCCAGGTAAGCCAATATAGCCAGTTACGCCATTTTTCAAAATGAATTACTCAGTGACAGCCCTATGCAGTGCAGTTTGGTAAAGCAAAGCTGGTAAAGCTTATGTCAACGTCAGTTTCCTCACTCGAAAGCGATGTCAGTGACCCCAGGATTTGAATCCCGCACATACTGATCCTCGGGCGAATATCTTACCGACATCGCCACTGGCTCCTGCCAGTTGGGGTAGCATTCGATTGCGATTGTCGCCATGTTGTCTGTAAAAGTGTTGTCTGGATTGTGGTAAAGATTCATGTCCGGGCGAAGTCTGGTTCTTAACTAGATCGTTTAGATGCGTGACACGATATTATTTAGCGGAAACTATCGGCAGAGAAAAGGTCGTGGAACTTTAAAAATATGAACGAATCGGAGAGAGAATGTAAAATGCGCAACAAATTCGTCTCGATATAACACAAAAGATTAAATGTCGAACATTTTGCCGATCCTTATAAAGTTTTAGGGTTAGAGTGTAGTCATACTTTCATATCATTCATTAATTCACAGAGAATTTTAGAAATTTGTATAAAAATACTAGATCTTGGAATGTTCGATATATTTAACATTATTCGATATGTTCAATATTTTCAAATCCAGCATGTAAGCTCAATGTGTTCTTTTATCTGAAGTTTTGTACATGGATTGTATCGTGGTTATTACCATATGAAACAAAAATCTATTCAGGAATTTTGTTTTAATAGGAAATATTTAGATACTGTGTTTAATGTGAAAGAGTTTCTTGAAACGCCGTTCTATTGTTCTTTTCATAATGTTTTGATACTAGCATGCTCTTTGTAAACAGCATATGGACGGAGCCCGCATGTGTCGTAAAATATGACTATGCAAAACATTGACGAAGGCTGTGGAAAATCATCTTAGTGCTGAACAAGGTTTTCTCTAGCTCACAGTTATATAAGGTTTTCTCTAGCTAATAGTTATATATGTTTTTAATAAAGGTCCTTTTGATGTGATCAACGTGTTTATCTTTGCAGTCCCTCTCACTGAGCGTGTATACGGATTGTAAATAGGAAAAAAGTAAACGCATAGCTGCAAATGCAATATAGTATCGACTTAGTCGATCATTTTACTATAATGTTTGCTATTATTATTATCCTTTTGACTATAATATGAGGATATAATTCTGACAACCAATTTTTTAATTTATTACAATTAAATTTTCAGCTTTATAGAATATTTAGCAGGTCTTTCATTAAATCTTTAAGGCATATTTGTAATAACAAGGATTACGCAGAGCCAACCTTGAAGTTTGGTGTCCTTATTTCTGAACTTAAGCGTTTAGTTCAGTTAGTCGCAGAATTATTCTATTATTATCTGGAGTCAATTATTGCTCAATTATCTGTTCATTAAAAATACTATTAATACTATTCGCTAATTTGTGTTGTTATAAATTATTGTCTAGTCAAATATGCTAAAAGACTATTTATCAGAGCTAGCGTGTCTTGTATGTAGGTAGCCAAACATATTGATAAAGATGTCTGTTAATTTTGTTTCCGTAGCTTTTGAGATTAACTTATAATAATATAATTTGTTTCTATTAACTCAAATCAAGGATTTTAGCATTTATCAGCAGTCTAATAGGCATTAGAAGTAGTGAAATAAACCTACGTCAGATAGACATATTTGCAAAAAATAGAATTGTAAGAAAGAGAGAGAGAGAGAGAGAGAGAGAGAGAGAGAGAGGGAGAGAGAAAGACAGAGGTAGAGTAATCTATTATATATATAGAGAGAGAGAGTGTTTTATTAGTTAGCTGATAACTGATTCTTCAGTCACTGCTAATTGCAATAGAATATTTTGGACGACTTGGCATATGGTGTACCTTTTTTAAGTTGGGCAACTCTTACTTTCTCTGTCTCTCTCTCTCTCTCTCTTTCTCTCTCTCTCTCTCTCTCCCTCTCTAACCCTCTCTATCTCTCTCTATCCCCCCTCTCTCTCTCTCTAACACTCTCTGTAGTTTAAATTTTTAGTTAGGAAATTCAAGTGGCATATAATATTTTAATTAGATTAACAGTTTTCTTCCACAATCTGTTAACTACTCATTCTCGTTCCCTATTTATTCATATGAGTTTTGTCATTTACGTAGGTACTGTCTTTACTTAGGTCTTTACGTAGGCAACTTTTTTCTTCATTCTTCTTGAAACATCTGGCTGGAGCCAGTGGCGATGTCGGTAAGATATTGGACCGCGGATCAGTATGTGCGGGGTTCAAATCCTGGGCTCACCCGTCACTGACATCGCTTTCGAGTGAGAAAACTGACACTAACATTAGCTTTACCAGTTTTTATCATTTGTGGCACTTAGTTAAGCGTGCGTAACGTGAAACGCTTTAAAACCAAGTGTAACGTCTGCTTGCGTATCATAAAATATACTGTCAGATACTTACTGGATGGGATTCGAACGGATGTTGTCCTCCTTGTCAGGCAAACGCGATACCAACTCCTCCATCTAACTCATACAAATGACTGATTTTCAACGACTGGTAGCATCAACCGCGCTATTATTCTGCTAGTAGACTTTATATGCTAATGAACTGTATGATCTTTGGACTGATTTTATGGACTTCGGAATTTGCACTGTTTTGGACCTTCTTTTTGCTCGCCGGCTTGAATTTGGCTCAATAATGCTCGATATTGTCGCGGACGACACTAGCATTCTAATTGTTGCTATGTTATAGTACTGATTGACCAGTGTACTCCACTGGCTGTTAATTTCGCCGTAACCAATTTGGCATTCAGCTGAATTGTATGACTGACAAAGATCGATAAGAAGGTGTTTCTGAGGCGAGCAGGGGAAGAGCGATACACAGTCGAGCTCATCACTGGTGTCGAAGCCTCTGTAGGGGAACAGCGATACTATCTTGGGAGTGTATTTTCATTAATCAATTAATCAGATGATCTGACACTTTAAAGGCTAAAATCAAGGTTAACGTCACTTCTCTGTCTAGATAGCATGTCAGTAACAGGTAGCGCTGAATTTGAACCCTGCGCTTACTGATATACTACAGTTGGACAACATACCGAAATGCTACTGACTCAGCCGTAATAATACATAATTAAGTATAGTTATTATCTTTGTCTTGATAATACTGTATAAATGGAGAAAATGGCACTGTCTTGCCGGACCAGTATCCGGTTTGTCACAACGTCTGCAAATCTTGTACTTACTTAAACAGTCAGTCAGTATGTTTTGAAAATCTAGAAAAGAGTTGTAACCATTTTTTACATTTTTGCATCTTATGTTGAATGGAATTTAGGGACCCGTAGAAATTTTCTTCTCAATACCCCCAGTTTGTTATTGCGCTATACGCCTAATCGCCCCCAGCATCATATGCAGCTGCCAGATTGCTGTGTCATTGCTTCATCGTAGTAGCAACGCTTGCTTGAAAGAATTTCTTAATAATTTGGTAGAAAAAGTATTATACTGATGGATACTTTATGTCAAATTTACACATATATTTATTCAGAGCTACAATAAGGTTGTAGCAATCATGTTAGTTTCGGTATCAATGTGCGCGACATGTACTAACAGCTCAGCAGCTCTAGCCGCCTCGCTCGGACAGCTAACTCTGCTGCTTAATCCCAAGCAGCACCTGGCAGCTGAAATAAATCTCTGCAATGCAAATAGTACCAGCAGTACGGCAAGATTATTAAATACTTATCATCAGTAAGAATATATTAATACGGTTTATTTGGTAAAATGGCCGATCCTAGTTAATCTGGGATTCAATGGAAAATAATGATGATAGTTTATTTTGTAAGATATTTTAAATCTCTCTATTTTGTTCTATTTTTTCACATTATTTCGTTTTTTCAGAGTCGCGCCGCTTGGTCTTGTAGCTTATTCATGTTTGTCTTCACTTCTCTACTCTTTTCACTTTCTCGTAGTGGTTTTATTGTATGCATCTTCGTAACTCATCTTCTTCATTAGTTGTGATGAAGAATGAATATACAATTAAATAATCATTAAAAAGTTTATTTCAGAATCAAAATACGAACTTTGAAACCAATTTTGACATCGCAACGTCAACTAATAATTTGAGCCTCTGATTTATGAATCCAATATCTACTAATCATATTCAAGCCTTTCCCGAGATATGCTATGTGACTTAACTGTGTAGTATCAGAGATTTGATGCTTTTATCTGCTGTGAATCCCGTGCCACAACTATGACAAATATGTTGTCACAACTGTGACAACTGAGCTGTCACGATTGTGACAACTGAGCTGTCACGATTGTGACAACTGAGCTGTCACGATTGTGACAACTGAGCTGTCACGATTGTGACAGGGCAGCAGCATTGCATCTCATGCTGGTTAGTCCTCCGAGGCCGCTCAGCCGTTCATTCACCTGAGCTTCCAAGCGTACATTGTGTAGCATCTGCTTTGTCGCATCATTCTAACTCTACTACAGTGACTCTCGTAGCTCTATCACTGATTCTCTCGTAGCTCTATCACTGATTCTCTCGTTGTTTTATCGCTGATTCTCTCGTAGCTCTATCACTGATTCTCTCGTAACTCTATCACAGATTCTCTCGTGGCTTTATCACAGATTCTCTCAATCACTGATTCGCTCGTGGCTCTATCATATATAGAACTAAATATATTTCTGTTTTCACTCAACTGTCACGGTATTTAACAAGATTCCACCCAGTTGATGCCATCACAAGGTTTCTGCTTTTGTTAATCTTCTATGTGGTTTTTTATCTTTGTGTTAATTTAGAGGCCGTAATCGTTTTCAATATTATTCTTCAATTATTGCCTAGTTACCTCTTACAAAACCACTTTAAAGAGTTGGTCTATTTACGGTGGTACCAAAATAATACGGAAGCTGTTCAGATTGCCTTATACCTGTATTAGTCCTATTCGCTATATATTTGTGATCTCCCTTGGACGATGATAATGTTATTCTGGTATCTGCCGTTACGGGCACTCATTTATGGTCAGTATTTAATATCAACACATGTTCCTAATGCCTAACACGTCGTTACCGTACCTGACATTAACGACTTGTCTTTAGTATTATGCTTAGAAAATGCAATGTTCTTTGATGTATATATACATGTCTTTCTCTTTCGATGCATATTGCCTAAATATTTGCCTTAGTGAACGCTTAACTCACTATCAGCCCGGAGTACGTTTCATATGTCCAGTGTTGGTCTATTCGTCGTGAAAGCCGAGGGTCACAGGTCCCGCCCTACTTTGGGTCACGGAGCCATTTCTCCGATCAGATTTTATTTCCCCATTATGGTCAACACAGACTGACCGAACCTTCTATTTTAAAGGAACATCTGATATTGAAATTATCCTCTTTTCTACTTTTTATTTTCTCTCTTTCATTTCACGTTACATGGTTTGTTGTAATTTTATTGACATATGTTGTGTTTCATCAATCTCTTAATCCTTTGTGAAACATTAAAGTGGTAGCTCGAACGAACATTTACTTGGTTAATCTATCAGTCGTTGATTTAACACCAAGCTGGGCCGTATTCGATGATAAATCAGCAAAATATTGTTATGCATATGATTTTAAATTCTGTAGTAGAAGGATGTTACGACTAGGTAGATTAATATTCTATTATTACAGAATACTATTCTACATACACGTATAGATGTATATTTCTATAAGGTAATGTTTATGATAGATTGCGACTTGTGTTATGCTTTACAAGCAGCCAATTGCCTTTAAATTGTAGTACTCATTGATTATACTGTTGTTTTATTAGAATGCATAGATTTGGCTTTTGAACGTAAGGTGGTTTGAAATATAAACTAATTCAGCCATGTCTCGCATATAACCATTTGTCTACTGTTGGTTATTTCTGAAAACACGGCTCCATGTAGGACACCGAACTACTTAAAAGTTGGAGAGTTAGGTTGCGCAGCCATCGATACCATAACCATAAATGTGGCATCGTTACTCACTTAGTCTAGAATATGAGCCCATTTAATTAGCATTAGTTATTTAGAAAGTTAGAGCATATGGCGTTGACGCCTTAGCGACAAAGTGAAACATTATTGTCCACCGATATATATCTAGTTTAGTCGCCTCTTATTAATTGGTACGGTTACTTCTACTTTCAATTGTCAACTTCGTCGAACTTATTCAGAATCATTTACGTGCTATTTTCGTTATCATTCTTGAAAAGATTGATCGTTGGAAAAATCTGTCTGCAATCGTAGCTGCCAGCCACTGCGAGCAGCTGCTGCTGCAGCAACTATAACACTGCAGCAGCTGCTAGATGCTGCGGCAGCAGCAACAACGCTGCAGCAGCTACATCGTCTGCAGCCGAGTAAGAGAGGATTTATAGTTGCGAGCATTGTTGACCAAGCGCATCGCCAGTGTATAGAATTCTGAGCTGTGTTGAATTGCATAGGTCGCGTTATTGCATCGATTACGTATTATAATTGTATGGTTGCTTCCATTGTTGTTTGCGCAGCCTTAGTTTAGGAGAGATTTCGTACATTATCGTTGAAATCTTATTGTCTGGTAGTCATGTCATGTTCTCAGTTATAATCAAAAATAATTTACAAATTTTCTTTATTTCAACAATATTGTGATAGTCGTCAAATTCCTATTAACCGTAAATCACATACTTCAATGTTAATAAGCATAAAGATTAGTATTCTTTACTTTCCGTTTCGATCTTTAACATCTCATCATTATCATCATTATTTGGCCTCTTTGGCCTGTACTACCCGTCAAGTTGTTGTCTATCTGTGAGCTACTTTATTGTCCCCACCTGAGCCTAATGCAGCAGCTGCTTGCTGAGCCGCAGCTGCTGAGCTGCTGTGACAGGAGCTGCTGCTTCACTCGCAGCCATCGAGCTGACGTGTTTCAGTTGTAACTGGCAGACATACAGATCTAGGGACTTCCTACTCCTATCTACTCCTCTAGTATATGCCTCACTAAATTTACAGTTAAAGCAGTCGCTCATTTTAGTGCAATTATTTTCTACTCTGTCGACGGCAGATAGTGCCTTCAGTTTGATCTTTCTTGAATTGTCTTCACCTGATTGCTGTTGCCGTATTGAAGCTGTTGCTAGGATCAGAGTTGTTGCTGTTGCTAGGATCAGAGTTGTTGTTGTTCTGCTGTGGACGTTCAGTTCTTGCTATTGCCATTGACTTGGCTAGCTGCAACCAACTTGCTGAATGCTGTACTTCATTCATTAAAGCATTTTCCATTATCGGACTCCATACGGGTCAGTTAGTTTAACGATATAGGCGCAGAAGTGAAAATCGCACTAGAGAATAGTTTTAATCGCGTAGCGTGCAGTTTGCGCACCGGAAGGGAACGAGTAAGTTTAATGTTTAGTTGCCAAGGATTGAAATTGAATTTAGCATATCCAGTCGAACGAATCCGTCATTAGTTAATTATTAATAGACTTTTTCTAAGGATATTGAAGTGTCTTCAGGATTATCATTTTTGTTGATGGATTATCGAAATACTACTTAAAATATGTAGAGGTAGAAAATTAAAAATCGTTTCTGTCCCTAATAAAGTCATTTACAGATTCTTATTGTTAATTTAACTCGGTTGCTAGATAGAAACTGGGCAAGAGATTCCAAATTTCTGCAAAATTGACGAAATATATTTAGTTAAATATTAGTATTTACTTGTGGCATAGCCAGTAATTATTTCATGGGGTGGCGGCTTAAAATGATTGGGGGAATAGACCAACCGTTAACTGCACTTGTCGTAAGAGACGACGAAGTATAGATTGGGAAGACAACAGGAACTTAAAGGCAATATTATCACTAGCTATTGGCTACATAAGATACGGGTTAGGAATAGCCTTTTATGAAGGGATTAACTGATTGAAATACGAAGTGCTCTATATGAAGCGTGAAAGCAGACTGGAGAATATGAATATGTAGCACGAACCAGCCGCTTGGCAGAACACTATAGAGAGAGAGAGAGAGAGAGAGATTAGATGCATTAAGCAACATCTTGAAATCCAATCAGCATTAATTGGAAAGTAGCTAAAGTAAAACTATTCCTACATATATGTTAAGCAAGTAAAAGTAGGGTAAGTTAAAAATAGGTATTAATAGGTATTTAATGCTGTATTGTTTCCCCTTGAAGTAACTAATGACTAATGTACTGTAATATACATAACGTAACACTACTGCGGAAAACCACCTCAGAAGCCACATTATTCCCAGGCTATAGGCTACATCAAGATGTGGATAGGGCATAGTCATTTGTGAAGGGATTAACACGTTAATCGATGGTGTGCACTTTATTGAGCCTGAAAAGCAACATGTGAGTAGGAATGTGTACCTTGGACCTGCCGCTTGGCAGAACACTAAGAGAGAGAGAACACTGCAGCCCATCAAAAGAAGAGTCCTTATGAAGTGTTCTAACGATAACCCTGCGGTAGCATTACTTAATCTGATATATTATTAAAAGTTTTATAAATCTACAGTTTATATTTTGACAAATTAAAAATTTACTTATGGTTGAGCTAAGCATTAGGTTTAAGGAGAAGGTTAAAGGTTAGGTTAGGTAAGAGATATCTGCTAATTTTCATACTCATTGTACACTATGACAATTATTCTAATTATATAAATTATTTTAATTTCAAAACCTCTACTACTGGATTAGCTATATCGGCTGAAAGCTGCGATGGGAAATGTGAGTTTGTAATATGCAGTCGGATTGCACTAGCTAAAATGGCCTTCGGTAATAGGAAAGAACTTCTAACAAAAAGTCTAAAGAAGGACTCAGAGATAAAGATAGTGAAAACCTTGGTTTGGACCACGCTATTATATGAATGTGAAATACGGACCTTAAAAAAGAAAGATAAAGGAAACTAGACGCATTGGAGATGTGAATTTGGAGAAGAATGGAGTGGATTAGCTGGACTCAAAAGGTTACAAATGAGAGAGTTCTGGAGAGAGTTTGTAAAGATAGACAGTTGATGAATGTATTAAGAAATAGGAAGAAGAGTTGGATAGGACACATTTTAAGGGGGAATGTCTATTAAAAGAGGTCATAGAAGGTAGAATGGACGGAAATATAGGCAGAGGCAGGCCGAGATTTGGTATGTTAGATGATTTAAGGACCCACTCATACGTGGACATGAAGAGGAAAGCGGAAGACAGAGAATAGTCCAGGCTCTATGTACCATAAGAATGTAGATTTCTGCTATGAACATACGTGAATAACAGTAAATACTATATATTCGCCTGCATAATAAACATGTAGATCATGCAAATTAGCATTTTAAAGTTTACCTGAAGCTGTTGGATATTACAGACGGATATTTTGAATCTTAGCGTCATATCAGATACTAGGATAAATTATTGAAATATTTTCTAAATTTTTTTATTGCATTAAATTAATCGAAAGGAAAGGCTTCGTTAAAATTCGAAGTAATATTTAATAATGGAATATTCATTGCTTAGCTACGCTGCTTGTAATCTTCATAATCTAATACGAAGAAAGCAAGGATTGATTATTTGCATTAAAATGATTGTTTCTCTTCTCGTCGACTGGTCTGACATGAACTAGAATACAATTACCGCGTGACTGATAACGCGCGGTGAATATGGCGATAAGGTTACTACTAGATGGGTAATGCTATTGGTCTTCTAACTCCCGGCATGTTTTCTACTACGACATTCGGTGAGATGACAGGACTGCATTTCCTCAACCGGGCAGCTCGACGCCGAGCTGGGACCAATACCTCGGAAGACGTCTCTTTCGGCCAGTCGCGGGTTGATCTTAGAGCCGTCGCCAATCAGGATTCCCTGGATCACGCCGAGGGATCGAAATTTGCGACGCTGACGAGAGTAGGGCGTCGATTGCGTCATTCCAGTTCCATGAACGTCATGGCGACGTATGAAGATAAAAGATACCAATCCGTTCCATTCGAGATGGACGTGGAGGATAAACAAGGCTATCCGATGGATATGATCCTGAAGCAGATCTCTGAGGAAGTTAAGACAGCCTACCAGCGAGATCTCAAACGTAGCGAGGTGGATCTGATCCACGGTGGTCATTGCAATACCGCCAATGGGACAGACATTCTTCAGAGAACATCCAGAAAGATAGGCAAATCCAGTGTAAGTCTCTGCGACCTTTCCTATGACCCGGACGCTCGGTGTAGTGTCCGACGAGCTTACTGTATCGAGCGGCGAAAGAAGATCGGACGCGATGGGTCTACAAACGAATTCTCCTCCAATAATAACGCCATCTTGGCTTCTGATTGTGAGTATGAAATTGAATTTGGTCCAGCTATGCCAGATTGCGGGAAACGAAAAAAGACGTCTGAGTCGATGTCAAGTCGACTGAACGACGGCGGGATTGATGCTGGGTGGAGTGCAGCCCGTCGAAAGCTCGTTAAGCAGCAATCAGGCACCGAGGTCACTGACCCTGTCGATGTGTTCACCGCCATTAGACTCTACACTAGCCGTCGATCAGACTTAGAGATAGACAAGCTTGAAAACGATAGAACTGACGATACGGTCCAAAATTCGACAAACCTAGCTGATTCTGAAAGTCCGCATGAAGACAATTCTCGCTTAAGCTTTGATCAGAGCATTCGAACAGTTGACAGCGGGCACGACGAAGGTCAGATGGCTTCCCCTGGCTCTGCGGCCGAATCCTTTCCAGGACGGACCTCCAGTACGGCTTGCTCGCGCAGGACTAGCAGAGTATCCTCCACTGAATGTCCCGGTGAACTGAACTCCCGCCAGACTGGCCAAACTACTTTCGGCTGCACCCGACAAGGCAGTAGAGTCAGATTTAACAATAATAACAAAGAACTGAGCGAAGACGGTTCGTGTTTACCTTCGTCTCAAGACTCTGGTGATCGCCTTCAAGCTCAGACGCTCAGTCGGAATTCTAGCGGTTCGCATCGAAGCAACAGCCAGGAATCGTGGTCATCCGGTGAAGGCAAGCGAGCGCCGTTAAACGATCCTTCCACCCCGGCTGGATCAGGGACGTTCCAGACGCATGCCACAATCGAACCGGTGCCCTCTTCGACAGATCTCAGCTCACCTTGTGATACTTCAACTGCTGCATTGCCTTCCAAAGATCCAACGTGCGAATCTCTCAATACAACATCTTCTCTGACCATCGATGCTCCGCCCGTACAGTTCGACCAGCCGTTCGGCGGATTTGAGAATTTCGCTCAAGATTTTGATCGTCTGGTTGACAAGCCGGACATTGATACGAACGTCCTGCAAGACTTGTTAGAGATCGATGCTCAAGAACTGAAACCGGCTTACGTTAAGCCTAAGCGTGGGGGGTCGCCTAGACCCGACCGAAGAGCTCGGTTTAAGCAGATAATTGGTCGGGTCGTCGAGGAAAATGCCGCGAGACGGTACGACTCGCAATGTGAACGCTACGGACTTGGTGCTGGTGAACAAGCTGGTGGTAAATCCAGTGTTATCGCTGTGTATAATCCCGAAACCGGTGTGGTGGAAAATCGGCTAGCTGGTCCAGAAACCAGCAGACACATTTCTGGAACCAATAGCAGTCAGGTAGAGTTGCAGACCCTAATTCATTCTATTTTCACGTATTTGCGTTGTTTATGCACGCACGACTTGTTAAATTTGCTGTATATTAATTCGAAGGTGAGAGAGTCGATGCTCATGTTTCATATTAATTTCATGATATTGATTTCACTGACAGCTACACAGCTTATTTATGTAGCGCGTTATCTAACTATAGCTTCTCGGTGCACATTCGTGGTTTACTAATTCGCTTTTATTTCAAACTTTAAAAAATGAATTATTCAACAAATTAACTAATTGCAAATACTTAGCTTTAGCCTCGACTGATTGAATCCTTTTCTTTAAGACATTTATAGTATTCAGCAGTGCCTATAAGCTACATAATTGATAATTAATAAATTCGTTAATTAAGAAATTAACTAATTAGTTATTTAATTTTGAAAAGTAATTAGATAGTTTAATTAATTAATTAATTAATTAATTTACTAATTAAACTAATATCTAATATTTAGTAAACTCATGAAGCAGTCACAGTTTTGTGTTACATCATTCTCAGTTTTGAGGATTAGATATTCAGAACTGTTCCTACAGTTTTAGAGTAATTCCAAAAGGTATTAATTTGTTTTGTTGACGAAACATTGCTGAAAGCACGCAGAATATTATTTCTTATCCTATACATATGAAAAGTTAGACAGAGCACTTCTGCTAAATAGACGATATTAAATTTGGTGCCATGATTTAGTTGCGTTTCTTTTGATATTAGATCTTATAAGTCTTGCTACAAATGATAATTTAATTTCCATCTTCGATCTGCTTTCTAACTAATTGTACGTACCTCCTTTGATGAAACACTTTATTGCAAACTGCCGAGTGATTGCTTTATAAAATTCGTGGGAATTTTGTTTTGTGATGTAAGTGGTTAATTGTTTTGTCAGACTGTTTCTTTCTCAAAAGATGTTTTGCACTTTCGAATCTTCATCTTGGAACTTTACACAGAGTATAACGGCGTAGTGTTCTACATAGAGTATAAGGGTTTAATGTTCTACACAGAGTAAAACGGTGTAGCGTTCTACATAGAGTATAAGAGAGTATCGTTCTACACAGAGTAGAACGGTGTAGCGTTCTACACTCAATAGAACGGTGCAGAGTTCCGTATAGAGTAAAACGGTGTAGAGTTCTACACAGAGCATAACCCGGTAGCGTTCTCAGAACGCAGTGCCAGCGGCAAGGTGCCTGATGCAAAGCCGTCAAACATCCGTCGAAACAACGATGCAAATGTTTTAGAGTCGTAATATTGACATTTTACCGAAATTCATTTTGCCACTAAAATTCCAGATTTGAGAAGACTTGTCTATAATGCTACATCAGCCTTCAAGTAGGCCTTCTAGACCGATCGGTATGAAATGTACTTAAGTACTTTTCGTAGTCTAGTCAGCACCACTGTGTCATTTTACATAGAGTGACTCTGTCTATGTGCATGTAGTATTAATCTACTGGACTTATGATAGTATTGCTGTCTGTATTCTCTGCAAATGCTGCTGCCCATGGCGTGACGAACTGTTCTTTCTTATACGACGTGGCCGCTGGTTGGCAGGATACTGGACGATATAATTTAGACGCTAAAGTCCGCGGATAACAAACGATATCATTCCAAGCACGCAATATGAGCTCGCCAACTTGCTGTTCCACTTTAGTCTTGATGAAGTATACATTGAATATGAATGAAGGAAGGTCAAATGCTACAAAGGTCATTGACTTCTTCATATTATGAGTTTAACTATCACTGATAAAATATTTGTATATATATATATATATATATATATACATATATATTTATATATACATATATATATATATACATATATATACATATATATATGTATATATATATACATATATATATACATATATATATGTATATATATGTATATACATATATATATATACATATATATATATGTATATATATATATATATACACAAATATTGCTCGATTTATTTTTATGGAACTAAATTACGTATATAATGTTATATGTCTGTTGCCATCAAAGACATCTGTTAATAAAGTAAATCAGCACATGTGTAAAAATCTGTAGCCGAATATAATGTCAGAAATTGGCCCAGCAGATGCAATTTTATTATTACATTTTCACGTCTTCAGCGTTATGACACTATAAAAAAGATGATAAATGACTAACTTTGTATGATTGCTATTAAAAGATTAAAAATATCATGCATTCATTCATTTCATATTAATGCAAATTCGATCTCTCAAGTATAGATTATCTTTTCTTCCTGATTTCTACATAGTTCTGATAATAACTATTTAATATTTTAATGGGGGCTGCTAACTTTCACCTCGGCTTGTCCTTACCTACCCTTCTGTCTAATTGTTTGGTTTTCCGACAGCGGCGAGATGTCATTTTTCAAAGCTCTCGAACATGTATATCTACGAACTAGCAATTACAGGAAACATTCTGCACTAAACCTGGGCTTAGGCTCCAGTTTTGCCAGACAATTTCGATCATTTATCTTCGTCGGCTTTGTTCTTCTGCACCTAATCCATACGGTGGATAGAAAGTGAATTAGGTTCTTTGAATTGTAGGCAGTCTTCACTACGTACTAAAGTCCTGTTGTAATTTATATAAGTACTGGACTTTCTAGGACTATTTTCATCGCCCAAGAATTTTTGTGAATTTGTTCATGTCCTTTAAATCGATCGCTTCATTGCAATTAAGTCATTAATTGACAAATCTAAGTTAGATTTTGTTAATTTGTTAGCTTAATATGTAATTACGAATAAATCTCTGATTATATTTATTTACAATAATAATTATTAGATATTCTCACGTAAAGAAAATAAATATCTGTACATGATATAATAATTAATTAATTGAGTGCTATTTAGCTCTGTATTTATATATAGTCTAAATCTTAAACATGTTGCGGCTTATTTTCGGTTTAATATTTTAAGTAATCGATCCTTCTATTGTCTTTAGATAATTGATAATCTATATGAGATGGTAGAACTTCTAAATAGAGACATCGAGTGATGGGTAGTCGGTCCAGCTATCGATCATGTGTGTAATAGGATCTAAAGATTTCTTTGTAGACATCTTTCCGGTAGATAGATTGCTATATCAATCAGTCCAATATACGAGCATCTAATCCTCCACAGAGCCATACTTCTAGCTGATCGATCCATAGATATATGCTCATTGTCGCAGCACGCATGCGCAGAACACTGAAGGCTTTGTTTTCGTTTCTGATGTCTCGTTATAAAATCACTTCACAATGAAGTATTGACGAATTATCGGTATAATGGTCTAACCTTGCTTCACATTGAAGTATTGACAAGTTATCTGCATAACAGTCTAACCTCGCATTGTGCTACGAGCACAATTGTATCCTGCATTCTTGTTAAGTTCTCCTTCAATGAATACTTCTTCATTTCCATCTATGCTGTTGCGCCTGATTAGCTTTCGATTGTGCCTCGAAATGACGCGTGTTTTACATACTTGTATATTCTTAGCAAGGCCCTTAAAATTAAAAAGTTTGATAATCTAGTTAAACATCTTTTTCTACCCTGTTTCTTCATTTCTATCATCCATAAATATCCTCTCGTTGAGTATCATAGGGCCTATATCATATACATGTAGTTATAACAGCGATCTATCCTAGAGCTCTTTTATTTACCCAGGGACCTCTGTATATATTATAATATATATATATATATATATATATATATATATATATATATATATATATATATATTGCCGTTATATTATGGTAATATACATACAATAATATATACAGAGGTCCAAGATTTACCCTACCCATTTATTATCCGCCTGGATCTTAGTTACCTCGTACAAAATAATATTAAGAGTTTTATGTATAATTTAGCATAAGTTATCAATATTATATATTAGTTTTCTTTACTGCATTGCTCCTTGCCATTTCTGCAATGTCAACAAGAGTACCGCTACCTTCCATATATGACACAATCATTGTGCCGATAGTGTCACTTTTGGAACCTCTACTACAGATTTTTCTATAACATTATATTGAGTTGTTGATGGCACTCAGCTATATTTATCGTTTCTTAATCTGAATGAGGATGTAGTGGAGGGAGGAGTGCATAGGAATAGAGTTAGAGGAAGACCAAGACTTGGGATGCTGGATGATATGATAACAAATTCCTATATAGAGATGAAAAGAAAGGCTGAGGATAGAATTGGTTGGAAGAGTTATATGCCATGGACCTGTCGTTAGGCTGTTCCACTAAAAGAGAGAATCTCATTTCTGTCATACATTTTCTATTTTACTCCTATCATATATTTTCTCTGAGTTATACTGCTCTTGTTTTACTTATCTTCATGCTGTGATTCCATCGATGTGGAATGTGTTCAGATGACAAATCTCAACAATAATCAAGTTGTCTCTGCAATATCCGCCTTATCGCCTTCTCGTTTTGCGAGCATCTTGAAATCATTTAGCTCATCCCAACTAAGAAATATGTCGTATTAAGTAATCTGTTGGAACTTGAAACTTGAGATTATTTGATTTTGCTATGCGTTGTTTTTGAACCGGAAGCAAATACCTTGCTACTGTATTTCGATCCTTTGAAATTGAGGCTTTCAAGTATGGGATCAAAAAGTCCGTAATTTTAATTCGAACAAGTAAATAACAACTAGTAGAGTCTAAATAGAAGTAATAATGAAAGGGAAAAGAGTTAGAGGAAGACCAAGACTTGGGATGCTGGATGATCTGATAACAAATTCCTATATAGAGATGAAAAGAAAGGCTGAGGAAAGAATTGATTGGAAGAGTTATATGCCATGGACCTGCGTTAGGCAGAGTTCTAGAAGAAGAAAAAGGGTCCAAATCCAAGTATTTATGTATCCAGATATATCTAAAATGTTTGCCAATACTGCTAGAGTTTGCTATTATAAAACCTAAAGAATTAATGAGAAATTTACGACGTCCTTCATTGGCTATTCCACTTGCATGATGATGCCGCTCTTAAACGTTAGATGGACTCCCGTTAGATGGCTCGGTCTCCTCATAAATATCCTTAACGCTAAAATGAGTTAAAAGATTACAAAGAGCTGAACGAAACTACTGTGTTATATTAACGTTTAACGATTTATTTGCGAGAATATGCAGTTGCGGTTTCATTTACATTAGTACAATGAGTTGGATTAATTCTGAATATGTTGAAGTCTCAAGTATTGAGTTTCTGGAAAATTCTCCTATCTATGCTTCTCGATGGTGGTCGTTGTCATAAAACGTCAACATTAATACATGATACAACTCTGTTGATGCTGATGACACTGCTAATGACGTGACCTGTAGGCACTTACGATACGTCAACAACAGTTACAAAAACTGCATCAGCATCCACGATGTCTGCGTCAGATTATAAAATGGACTGTGAACCTTAATGAAGTTTTTACATCCTGCCCTTTCTCTATGGTGTGTTTGATAAGGGAGGGGTATTTCTTTGCTAATAAATTATTCTTTGCTCAGTTTGGATTATATTAAAAGTCGAGTTACTATTTCAGCAATCCTGTCTATTGCTGATCCACTTTTATATATTAAAATGTTTTAAACTAAAATACGAATTAATGCCTAATTTTGTTGATAGACGAAGGTGTGCACATATTGGTTATTGTTTCGGTGTAATTAATGTTGTCAGTTTTTATTTGAATGTTGACATCGTCTTGAACCAAACTTCCCGATTAGTCCTCTTCCGTCACAGGCATTCCTGTCTCTGATGATCCCTTTAGTAAGCGAATCCGATTTAAATTTCTGCTCTGCTGTTAATATTTTACCTATGATTTTTCGCTGATACATTTTGCTGTATAGAGCCGCTGCTGATCTCGCTATCGCACTGACTTTAGCCCCTCGGGTGTTTTTTCCTCCTGAGCTGTAGCTTAGGGTGCTCGTCACGGTAACCTTGGCGCTGTGGATGCTGCGGCAATGGTAACTGTTGATGTAGCTACTTTAGTAGCGCTAACGACTTCATCGAATAACGTAGTAGATGCAAATATAGCAGCCGTTACAGCAAAATTCCGCAGCCATTACAACTGCTAAAGCCGCTATTTGCAAGAATTACCAATACTGATAGTCGAGCGGTTTATAACGTTATAGAGTTTCTCTGTACAGATACACATTTACCATTATCTAAACTAAAAACTAAACCACCTCAGAAGCTATACTTTTCCCAAGCTATAGGATACATAGGGTATGGATAAGGCATAGACTTTGTGTAGGGATAAACTTGTTGATCTAAGGAGTGCTCTTATGGAGCGAGAAAGCAGACTTTGAGTATGAATATATACCTTGAACCTGCCACTTGGCAGTGCACTGAAGAGAAAGAGAAACTGAAAACGTTACCGTTGCTCTCCCCCTAGCCATTTCAAGCTATACTGAGAGCTGATCCTCTTTTAACGAATAAGAAACCTGGAGATTGTTTTTTAGTGGATTAGTTACGAGGTGATCCAGTGCATTAAATCTGTTTTTATTTTGAGTTGATATTGAGCAGGTGGCTGAGAAGTGACGTCATATTCTATTTGCGCAGATGCTCAAGCATTGTCGAGCAGTTTATCGATGCGCTAAATATTTTCTGTCTGCTTTTATTAGAATTTATAGACTATATCGAATAAACTGATTTCACTGTCCGTTATCCGGAATTAGCTACATTTCTTTCAATGAGTCATAGGAACATCTGTACGGCTGTGGTTATGGATTTTTATCTATTTTATATTTTCATTCAGAGATTTCAATTTTTTCATTCATAGATTTCGAGTTGATTTGATTAATTTCTGTACAGATGAAGAAATTTTATAACTGGAAATTGAGGATGGGAAAATTAGTATGGAAAATGATGCTTGAATCTTTCTTTGTATACAGAAACGCTTTTAATGTTTTATGCTTCCTAGGCGCCTTAGGGAAACGGTTCAATATATGGTAATAATTGTAATAAAAATGCTAACTGTTGCTGAAAAAGTTTGTCTTACTGATTTATTTTAGTAATACAACTTTCTCATATAGAACGATAAAGCTAATAATTAGCAATAGTTCAATAACTTTCAAATTTATAGAAATTTACAGTACTTAAATTTGTTTTCAATTCAATTAAAAATTCAATAGGCCCTACATTGAAAATGAAATACTGTATAATTTCTGAATCTGAATTCAGAAAAATTACGATTAAAAAAAAATCGAAGTAAATTTAGTTACGTTTGTCAGTATTACTGGCTCAGTGTGCTGTATTACTTTGTAACAAATGATACTTTCTGTTAATTAAAGTATGCATTCCTTAGTGCAATAAAGATCATTCGATTTTACGTTTTCAAAACTTGTTCAATCATCATTAGGGAACTAAAGGCCTAATTGATTGCGGCTACTGAGTAATTAGCCATCATTGCTTCATACGGTGTGCACAATATCAATAATGGACTTATTAAATATGAAAATTATTTTTTAAATACTTTACAAATTCTTTTCTAATAGTTAAACGAAACTTTCATAAATTAATTTTGATATTTTATTATTTTAAAAAAACATTAGTATTCAATGGTTCACTTTTAAAAATAAAACAACTAGGGCCTGCTTTAAAATCCTATTTGCTCATCTCTGCTCAAAGCGTACAATGTCATGCCACTATCCTCCTCCTCTTGCATAATTTATAAATCGTTGGCATGCATTAGGTTTCAGCAACCGGAAACGGCAGTTAATACTGTGACTTTTCCTGGCGCTCAGCTTCTAAATTGCGACTATTGATTGGGATCTCCGGCGGGGTTGAGGCAGTGGGAACGTGACTGCGTAAATTACTGCCGCGTTGAAAGCTTGGAAAACGGATATTTGTTTGCGGAGGAAATACAGAACATCAGTAAATGCGTATTAGGTTTCAGTCTCTGATTAAGAGTGTTCTAAAAAGCCTTAATTGTCTGATACGATAAGTAGTGGTGAGGTCATGAAAGATGTAAAACAGATCTGACTTGTATTTTGTCGGTTGGCTGGCTAAAAGCACAGCTCGTATTATGCTGACGAGTACTCCTAGGAAAAGCAAGTCCATAAAAATATCTATTTTTATACCTTTTTAATCACCCTATCGTTTATTTGCTCATCTCGGAACTGATTAATTATAAAAGTAGCAAAAACAAACAAGTAATCAGATAAACAAACAAGCAATATGAGAAAGGCTAACAAAAAGGCTTGAGCTGATGTTAATGACATCTTAGTGAAGCATAGTTCCTAGTATAGCTGTCTTTCGGCTTCCTCTGAACCTTCTTTAATTTGTTCTTAACTGATACATGCTGTTTATTATGACTGAAGTGACAATGCTTGTGATATGGGCCGTTACTGAAGCATGTTCCAGCAGAAATACTGTAACTAGCTGTACTCGTGTGATAGTATCATTCAGCTAATATGAAAATAACACATTGTCATGCCGTCTGCACGCAAATTTCAGAATCAGTGTACAAAATATATCCATCTTAGTTAAATACATGTAATTACATGTATCTCTCTCTTTGTACTAATTAGTAGCACGTCCAAGGCATGTAACTCTTCGTATTATTTGTATTCCTTGCTTTAATTCTTATATCTATATCAGATGGTTCATCAAGTTGTAAGTCTCCCTTTGTCTCTGTATTCCTCAAACACTTTTTCCTTTTGATTATATTTTACTTTTGTAACTATAACTATCAGCAACCCATCCCCGTCCTTTTAGGCATGTCCTATCGAGCACTTCTTTCTCTTTCATCGCTTTTATTGGTGTACTTTATGTATCCGTTCTGTCACGAACATCTTCATTTAAAACTGGAAAACATTTCGAGGCAAAACTAATCTTTGCAGTGTTAATCGTAGCCTATTTAACATATTCAATTTCCTGATATCTTTTTATATAATTATAAATCGTAGAAAATATTTATTTCTTATATAAATTGCAATTCTCAATTACTATGGTTTTAGTGCTAGTATAGGGCTTTTGATAGATTGGATAATTACTGTTAATCACTGATCGAATTTTTGGATAGCCATTCCATAGTAGTTTCTTAATTCCAGATATTTTGTATTTTGTAAGTGGTATGTAATATGCGTTACGACTACGTATGATGTGTTATATACAATGTATTAATAATAATAATAATAATAAAGGTTTAACGTCCGTTTCCTCATTCAAGGATGATGTCAGGGACGTCATTATACAATGCTGGAGCCAAGAAAGCAAAATATCCAGGTTAATGATCACTGTGGGAAAGCGAATCAACGTTTATTTTTCCTTTAAAGGAATGCAAATTTATTCCAGTTTTAACGAAGGATAGTCTTAACAGGAACAAGTCCTGGATCCATCTGTTGCTGTGCCCTGAGTGTCCTCCAGCAGTGTCGGTTAAAATGAATTCATTAGAGTCTCTGAATTTGTAAATAATGATCTGAATAACTTACAGGCCGCTATATAATTGTGTTAACCCGTGTTGTGGTGGGATCATTGAAGAATAGATCAAACGTAAGCTGTAGATGTTGTAAGCAGCAACTGAGTAAAAACTGAGAAAGGCAATGGGAAACCACCTCAGAAGCCCACCTATTTCCCAGCTGTAAGCTACAAAAGTAACATTAGGGTTTAGTGAAGGCAGTATTGTTTGACGGAATTAACTCGTTAATCGATGGAGTGTTCCTTATGGAGCGTGAAAGCAAAAAGTGAAAAGAAATATGTACCTTGGCCCTGCCACTTGGCAGAGCACTAGAGAATGAGAGGAACTATACATGTTCGTGCAGTTGATATATTGTCTAAGTAAAATGAAGTTATAAATGTATTGGTACATTTATACAAAAATTAAATATATATCGAAAATCTAAAAAGTGTAGGAACTACCTTAAAAAGTCAAGCATTTGCTAACCGCCTTGTTGTTATGAATCAGATTACTATTCTGATGCGCTTAATATCAAATGTAGAAATTCGATGTCTAAATTTTGCACAGACTTACTATACAATAACCACAACAACTGTGAGGTTTTGAAAGAAATTTTGCAAATGAATTGTACATAACGTAAGCACGCATTGTTGTGAAATAATCAATTGAGTTGATATCTATCACTTTTAGTACCACACGTTTAAACCGTTAGGCAATTTAGTCCATTTTCCGTGTAACCAGTCCTGTGAATATTCGAGATTTTACTCTCTGATCTGCGCAGCTGGCAATCGAACCTACGAGAGTTCAATAACTTAGGATCCATCATTTAAAACTTTATGACGTTACCGCCTCTCGCTACTGAGGCATTCTTAAACATATATACTTGAATGTTTATCGTATGTTATGTTATGTACTTCTTTAGTTATTTAAATCCATGTATGATTTCTGATGAAACCATTTTATTTATTCTACCGTACTATTCAGTCTACAATTTTTCTGTTTTGGTTTAAATATTTTAACGCTATCTACTATGATATTTTCCTTTCCTTTTATTCCTTTATCTTTGGACTGAATTTTTGGATTTTACACCGATTTGGACCTTCTTTTTGCTCACTTGCTTATATTTGTTTCAAGAGTGCTCGATGTTATCATGCACGACAGTTGCACTTTAATTGCTGTTAATATTATTATGCTATGTTGCAAGTTAAATTCGTGCGTAGGTATGCTCTGACGTTGCGCTCCTGTTAGAACATCATTACATGCAGCAGCAACGTCAGATTTAGTGATTTTTATATCCTCTACTCTCAGCATATTCTATCATTGCTTATTGACACACGCGATTGCATGGCAAATATACTGTCTATGTTTGACTTCAAATCACGTATGCCACTTCTTTGAGCGAATATGAGAGCTTAGGAGAGTATGGCGTACAGTGACTGAAGTGAATATTGCTGGACCCTCTATGCTGTAGTGACGAGACCAGGGGTAGCACTGTATACAGTGTCTAGCCATGCTTCTCAAAATAAAAAAACCAAGTTTTCTAGCAGGTCTACTTATTATTGGGATATATATGGAATATGCCACAGTATATATGTCTATAACCTGTATAGAACTCGGCGAATGCTAGCAAATTTGAAGAACAAGAGTAGGAATGGTACAGTTAATTAAATTACGACATTTAGATTTGACCGGTCTTATAAACTTTAAAGATCAGTTAAGAAGTTTTTGTGTTAAGTGATGTGTTAAAGTTTCTTGATATTGTTATCTATCAATAAGTTATTGGCTAATATGTTGACTATAATATACAATATAAATGCACAATATAAACCTTCGCTGAATTTCTAATGTCACATTAGCTTGGACAACCATTGAAAGCCTAATGGCTAAGTTATGATACGCTAAAGCGTGTAATGTAAGCTGTACATGTATATTAACAGACAAGAAAATGTTTTGTTCCATGAATATACTTTTCTATGTGCTTGACAAGGAAGTGAACTAAATTGTAATCTTCATTTTATAGAAATGGATGTTCCGTCCGGAAGATTTGGCATCCTAGATGATATTTGATTTACTTAAATTGTAATGCGAAGCTTTTGTATATCATGCGACATCTTGTTCCAGGTTCTGAGGAATTTACTCTGCTTTCTGTGCTTAACATTTTTGTCACTAAAATGTGAAGGCTACTATCTATTTTCAGATTTCAAATCTTTCATTCGATTTTATCATCTGTGACGGATAATGGATTCGAAATATCACCTAGATAATGCGATCTTTCTCTCTTTCACTCTCTCTCTCACTAGTACTACTAATTATTACTTACTAGTACTTACTAGTACAACTGGTACATAATATAGTGCATACTAGTGCATACTAGTAGGCCCAAATGCTAGCACATACTACTACTTATTAGTACTTACTATTTAAATGGCAAGGATTTTGATTGTTCTAGGCTAATAATAATTAATTACAATAAAAACATAAATGGCTTCCGGAAGAATGGTTGTGCGTGCATGAACATAATCTAACATAATTAGACTGTAAATAGAAGATAATTAGAAAACATGCATTAACTTAAGTGTACCGGTGTTTGATTTCCTTCGAACGTTGCGAATTGTTAGGAAAATTATGTTCATCTTGGCTACTAGAAGAGTAGTGCATTAATGGCCCATGAAAGTGGATCAAATTTGAACCATATTCGATCGTCTAAACTTAAAATTGACTAATTCTTCTCTCCGTTCATGTTTAACCAAATTACTGTTGGTTCAAGGTCTAGTAATTAAATAAAGAAGATCTAACCGGTTTAGATCATATAAATTAACCTGCGTACGCAGCCGAATATATGCGTGGTAATTATGCTAATAGTTTTTTGTTGTTGGTTTCTTAAGGCAAAGTGATATAGAATTCGCGTAGGAACACTTTCCACGTTCATGCTAATTAGCTCTATCAATACCTACCTGAAATCGTTTACGTAAATTGGTCGGTAAGGAGTAAAGTGGGGAAGACACATTGTCTGTGGGAGAACATTTTGTTAATTGAAGCGCTGATGGGCAAACTTGCAATAAGTGTGCTGCTTAATTGATTAAAATATTTCGAATCATGACAGCTGTTCTACGGATTGGTTCACGGGCATTTTCCGCAATCAATCAAATTATCAATCAATCAATAAATATATTTATAAAGCTTTGCTCTATTTTTAATATAAAATTATAAGATATTTATTGAACTGCGTTACTCAGATTTTAAGCGATTTGTTTATTCTACAAATCATAAACCCCTTGTTATTTAAAAGCGCTGCAAACAAGTCTATGATGGTGAAATCAGCTTATACATATTTTAGCCATGACATCACATTGGGGTGCTTTAACTAACGTTAAAATAAAAATAACAATTGCATTAGGCTATTATTATTATTAAAATAATAATAATAATAATACTATTATTATTACTATTATTAAAACATGTATGTTAGAAACGACGTTCAATTTCAAATTTAAATTTCAGTACAATTGCTCGTTGTTGTTGTTGTCACTGTGTTAGAAATCTGGTGAACTGTGCCCTTGACTTTAATAAGTGGCATTAAATTAGCATCAAACTATGACTTGCTTCAAGGAAAAATTAAAATCTTAATTTTATGAGTTAAGCCTTTTGAAAAGGTTCCATGTACTATTTTTTATATTTATCATACCATAAAATGTATTGTCTAATTATGTTCTCTTATTATAAGTTAGAGATATAAAATAAAAACTTGAGAGGCAATTTTGCTGATGGAGTTACAGACAATTTTGAGATTTATTGATTTTACAAAAGTTTATTTAAAAATAGATCCTTTAATATCCTTCCTTTAATTGTCACAATCGTATTTATGACATTAGTGCTCTATGTTTTTGATTTAACAAAGAATTCTTAAATAACCATAACCCTATTTGATATCTCATTCGCTTTTAAAAAAATATTAGATTTTAAATTTGTTTCAACAAATTATATTTAACAAATTTTGCTAATTTCCTCTTGTCACTTCAATTCAAATCTTAGAATTTATTTCATGTCTTATTTTACTAAAATGTAATCCAGATTTCCTTTTGAAATCCTTCCGATTAATTGTAGATCTCTCTAAGTAATTATTTTGTTTGAAATCATTACTTCATTCTTTTTAGTTTAACATTTAGTTGCATCTTTCTTATGCAATTTCGTTGCAACGACCACGAATGCATCTCGTCATTCTCTCTACTTTATGCGTCTTTTGCCATATTGGTTTGTCTCCAATGGCAACGAAACCTCTTTGTGTGATGGGTAGAATTGAATCTTCTTTCTCGGCGCTGATTAAGTATTTGTGTCAGAACACCGGCTTCACTGTGTTTCACTGACTTATGCGACATCCTTCTCATGCCCCTGCCGTTATCTTAGGTTCATCTTTCCTTCAGCTATTCACCGAAACAAAGCCCCCGAACAAGTAATTATGTACACTGCTACTTTATTTAGGGTATGTTTATAAATATCGCAAGGCCAGTTTAATCAGATTTAAAATAGATGGAAACACGTTTGAGAAGATGAGTCGTTACACACTTTAACGTGATCATGAGAGGCGTAGAGTTGTTTTTCTGTTTGGTTGAAATACAATGCAATATTATGAAGATTTAGTGTTCAATTCCTCACCCGGGAATGATATCAGAGACGTCCTAAACAGAATAATGCTGACATCACCTTCGAGTTAGTAGGAGGGTCAAAATCACTTTTCTGTGTTCGCGTAGTAAAAGAACCTTAATTAGAGTCTTAGGCCTCGGTTGTGTGCTTATCGTATAATTCTTCATGTTTTAGTTTGCTATTGGATTATCACTGTACGCACTGAAATGGTTTAAAATGCTAAATGTTTTAGAATTTATGTGCAATAATTTTCTTAAACACAAGCCTATACTTATTGGGAATATACGAATCCGTCACTGGCCATGTTTCTGTAATAATTCTAAACTTAGCTAAAATTGTTTTCCTCCTAGTTTATTTATTCGAATATTTGTTATAAATTAATCAGAAATCGTTTATATATAAACTTCATGATCCGTACTTGGCTGACGTGTAAACTATTATTCTATCATATTACTCTATCATTTTATCTCGGATCATAGCCTATGGCTTGTTGCAAGTTGTTCGACGTCGGAACAGTAGGTACAGGGTTCAAATCCATTGCTCTCCCCGTCAGA
Organism: Enchytraeus crypticus; assembly: GCA_905160935.1. Taxonomy (NCBI): domain Eukaryota; kingdom Metazoa; phylum Annelida; class Clitellata; order Enchytraeida; family Enchytraeidae; genus Enchytraeus; species Enchytraeus crypticus. The sequence goes on from CAJHZI010000505.1 coordinate 234,015, forward strand.
CATACTATTCGAACAGGAAAATGACTTTGTAAAGCCTTAGCCTTAGCAAGCTTTTTGTAGCAAGTAATCAGTTAGCTTAGATTCTCCAGCTAGATCTTAATCGATTTTTCATCAAAGCTATTACTTAGCATGGAGCATTTATTATTTAAATATAGTTCTTCTTGCGGTTATCTATTCCGTAAATATGGCCATAAATCTGTGTATTATATCTCGTTCTATCATATTGTTGCTGATTGGCCGTGCACACGACTAAGGGACCAATCCTTGACCGTGGACTCCGACTGCTGCTCGATATACTGTTCACTGGAGTATTTGATATTATTACCGTTGGATACAGCTGAAGGCTAAAAGCCGACATATATAACTTCATTCCCTGGCGTCTGTCTGCGCGGAAATTTTCATTTGGTAGAACAGCTTCTAGAATATAACTAAAGATAGTTTATTAATTCGTTGAATTTTTCATTTTTTGAATACATATAGTATAATGAAATTTTAATTTCTCCCCCTAACCTCCCTTTTCTATCATGAGTAATATACAAATAGCTATGATGTTAGAAGTAGTAAGACGTTATTGAAAAGAATTACATTTCTGATTTGATTTTCCATTTCTTCTTCGGCAACTCTTTGTATGGACTACTACAAATTAAGAAATAATTTCATTTGGATAAATAGTAATTTTCCCTGGACATAGCTAGTAATGTTTAATGTCTTCATAACTATTCAAATTATGTTGTGCAGATAAATTTGTACATTAGAATTGTATTTAGGAGAGCAGAATAGTGTTTATATGTAAACGATTCAATTATACAGAAATGTTTGATAGTCAAATTTTGACGGATTAAACCAGTTCATGTCTTCTTTTATGGCTAAGTAAATTGGCTTAGCTGCTGTTAGCTACCTCGACCAAGACTTGAATCCCCAACTAGCGACTTGTGATTCGTTCTCCTTACTAAGTGAAGCTGAAGTTAAAATCGGCTTAGCTTTTAGACTCACAGCCGAGCTAACGACAAGCGTACCATAACTTAGCTGAGACTCAAGCAAGTGTCAGAACCATGTCTGTGCTTCAGGGACCCTTTATATGATCTACGCGGCCCTTCTAATATAGTTTTTTATCATGAACATGGTGAATAAAGATTATAATAAGTTAAGCAATGTCAGCGGTTCTTTTGCAGAATAAGCGGTTCTATCAGCATTCTGAGCGAGTCTATATGCAAACGGCTGAGAGTTCCCAGCACAAAACTTTTCCACTGATGTATCCAGATGTCATCCCAAGAACAACTACGAGACGTGCGACTCCCGGTCCGTCGACATAATTCCATTTCCGGTCTTCACAACGCCGCTAAATTGCATTTCACAAGCAAAGTATTGTGTCCCAGTAAAGCCGCTCCTGTCGCTTCTAAGAAGAAAGGGTGTAACGGTTAAATTAGAGACTGCGTAGGACAAAATACAGGATGAAAAATGCCTGATATATATGTACTTGCAGTTCCTGATAAGAAGATTAGTGACGCTGTTGTTTTACGTAGGTTTTCTGGAATATTTCGTGAGAAGTCTTTGATGCTGTTATTGAAATTTATTATGATTAAAATTTAACTAAAATACTATAAAGATAGGAAGTTACGTGTAAGTATGTATTAGTTTGAGATTGAATCGGTCCTTTTTCAATGATTCTTATTAGAAATGCAAAAAAGAAATTCCATTAAAAATAAAGCATAATTGACTACAGCGAATTCCTACGGAACTGCAAACTGTCTGAATAATAAAAATAATTTTTTTCTGCTTATCGGATGAAAGTATTTTCTACAGCTGTTATAAGCGTAAATACCCCATATTGAAATAGAGTTAAGGATCAGCTTAAATGCCTTTTAATGGAATTAATTTTATAAATTAATTTAGCGTAGTTTTATCCATTAATTTAGAATTTCTACCTATTAGTTTTTTTGAAACGATAATAGTATTGTGATCTTTACGCATATCTAAATGCTTGATTACTGCTCGTGACTGCATTATCACTAAAGCTATTGTTTTTCAATCTTATTTTGCGAAATAAATTATGCAAGCGGTATTTCTGCATCAATACCCATACATGATATTTAAAAGACGGACTCATTTGGGATTCGTGAGGGTCTGTTAGCGTAACGTGTCAGCTGAGACCTCTACAAAGGTTTTTTGTAATGATACTCCGCTGTTATCAAGCCTAACTGCCGCAGAGCGCCTCCACGAGTCCATAGGGTGATAATAAATTGAGAGGATGTGGTTCACAAGCCCCCTTTAGAAAAATCCTGCTCTGTTTTTTCATAAATTTTCAAAACGTTCATTTAATCAGCGTCAGAAAGGGCATTCGGTTGGTAAGCGCCAAGGCTCCAGAAATTGCCACAAAATTTTCTAAAACGAATGGCAGATATTTTGATATGGTATGGGGCAGAGAGGAGTGGAGAAGGTCCGTTCGTATCCCGACCCTAGTTAAACTGGGATTTAAGGGAAGATGATGATGATGATGATGATGATCAAAACGTTCATTTAGAGTTTAATTGGTATTTGTCTGTGATTCCAATGTTGCTTTTTGACGCGAAAATAACGTCAACTAAGGTTTCATGATTTGTATGTAATGTTCCATTTGTAATATTATTAAATGTAGTAATGGTTATGGTGATAATAATGGCCAATAGTTTGGACATGTTTTGCGTTAATTATTCCTTCAGTATTTCTGCATTCATACAAACGCTGTTCAAAGTAATACTGTATAGGCCTAATAATATAATAGCTAATAATAACAATAATAACTCAAATAATAAATACAATAATAGTGATTATATATTTAAAAGTAGTAATTATTACGCTTATTTATATTAAAATATTAATTAATAAATAATATTCGTATTTATGGTTCCATTATATTAATAACAATTATAATCAAAATAACTATTTAATAAAAATTATAGTAGTGGTGTTAATCATAATACTATTTACCTGTATAATATAAACGTATGGCTGGAGTCGGTGGCGATGTCGGTAAGATATTCGACCGCGGATCAGTATGTGCGAGGTTCAAATCCTGGGCTCGCCGTCACTGACATTGCTTTCGAGTGAGGAACCTGACGTTAACATTAGCTTTACCAGCTTTTTTAAAATCTCTAATAGAATAGTGTTCTCATGCTTTCCCACCCTCTTTGGAAATCTTTCTGTATTCTGTTACTGAGCACTGCCGGCCGTTTTTCTCGCATTACGTTATCGATCGAGATCTCATCGAGTCGGGACGAGGCATCGCCGCCTCGAGCCGTCAGGCCGCCCTCCCCTCGCCCGCTGTCTACCAGCTCTCCGGGAGCCCAAGAGCTCGGCCCGGGCTCGGGCTCACTCGGAGTGTTTAAAAATTCATAAACCCCCATTTGTTCGGTAAAGAACCGAGCTAGTATGTGTTGATTATCACTAACAACTCTCTTAGTTGCTATATATATAATTATATCTGTTCCTATATGTAAGCTATGCTTTATATCGAAGAGCTGAATTGATAAATGCTTTGAATTGTAAATTTAAAATGTAGCAATGCTGTAATGTAATGGAACTATGTCCGAAGTGTATATTAAAGGAAATATCTCTCTTAGTGCACTGCCTACTGGCAGGTCCATGGTATATAACGCCTCCACTAAACTGTATCTTCTGTTTTCCTCTTCACGTCCACAGGCGAGTGGGTCTTTAAATCATCTGTAACATTCCTTTTGATATACTATTATTCTTGGGTATTCTGCTTATGACGAGGTGGGCCCCCTATGCCTTCCTCAGCTTCGACTAACATTTCTGGGCAGGGGCTTAATTACCTGAGTAAACAATCCTGTTTACCATTAAAGGAAATAAATATAAGTATTTATATTATTTGTAATTGTGTTTAATTTGCATACGATAAAATAATTGTATATGCATGTATATCAATTCAGTAGCCTATATATATATATATATATATATATATATATATATATATATATATATATATATATATATATATATATATATATAGTTGGCGCATGACATGACTTGTCAAGCAAATTTAAGTGAATATCTAGCTATACAGTACTATTAAAAGTATAATCAGTTTGTCTCTTCTATACTGTACAAATAGCAACTCAAATACAGTAAACTAAGAGCGGTATTTTAATTTTATTTGAATTATTTTAATTTCATAAAATGCCTCTCTTACTATTAGCACCGTTTTATTTTATTTATATTTCAATTTAACTAACGACATGTAATTAAACCTACTTACGCTCAAAGAATTATTCTGCATCTTACTGCAAACATATTTTATAACAAATGAATCAGAGATTTTATGATGGTAACTGTCACGCACCAGACATTGCCCGGCTGATGTAACGTCTGCGACGCTGTTCTTTTGTTTGCTTGATAATAATATTGCATATACAGTAATGTAAGGTTTATTTAATAACCATTACGATGTTACTAATGGTTTTACCTTTGCTTATGACTATCGTTAGCTATGTTTCATACTGAGAAATGTGCGTTCGTAATCTACGTATTAAGTTAAAAACGTTTTATGCCTAAATATCTCTACTAGTGAGTACTGTATAGTACTGGATTAAAGTGCGCGTTATAAATTGAATTGCTCTTTATTAGATAGTAAAAAATATGTAGTACTAAATACTACAATATTAATTATTTTAGTTAATATAATGGGTTGGTGAAATATGAAATTATTTGGTCTAAATTTCACACTTTTAAAACATATTCTCATCATTCTTCGTACATCCTTCATTTTAGATTATTGTATCCAAAATCGTATTACTTATTGAAATTAATAGCCCCATTGCAGCATAGCAGAATTAACTCGAGCGCATTGAAATACTAGATTTCTGGAACTGTCATAACTTTTCTTGGCACCTTTTGAATTTGGAGCAGAATATGTGAAAATTTTTGAGAGAATAATCGTGTCTCATTGCTGCTTTTCCCGACGTTCTGTACTAATTTACGGCAAAGATGCCATTGCTTTGGAGATGATGAGAATAAAATGGAAAAATTAGAAGGGAAACTATGTATTTCTATAATAGATAAATGACAGATAATAGATATAGATAAATTTATTTGGATTCAGAGTATAGCAGCACCACATCACATTACTTTCAACATTCTTTTGTTTAAACCTTACTAAAACCTATTCTAACATTCAATTTATGTATTTCTTATGTAATTATTCCATATCTGCAATATTATAATAAAGATGATATTTTGTGTCCACGTCCGATAGAGCTATTTAGAAGTAGACTATTCAAGTACCTACACATATGCTATACAAATACATGTCTTTTTTATGTAATGTAGTTGTAATTATGTTGCTTTATTTTTTACCCTACAGGAACAAATGGGTAACGGTGAAGTTGGTGTTCGTATGCGGAGACATCACAATGGGGGGTATGTAATCCGAAGTCTCATTCATAATAAAAATTAAATAATAATTAATGCCAACAATTTCTCGTAATATTATTGTGGAATATACTTGGTAATAACATCCGTTTTGAAAAAAGAAGTGTCAGATTTCCTATTTAAATATCTAGATCCCCTTAATCTGATGGGATAACGAGAATAATTTAGATCTATAAATATTTTTGTTAAAATTGTGGATGTTGCAGCGTTAAAATATTGACATTTATGAATTAACTAGCTGACCCGGCGGACTTCGTACCGCCTATCAACGATATCTATCTGTCTGTCTATCTGTTTGTCTCGTCTGTCTGTCTCCTCTCTCTCTCTCTCTCTCTCTCTCTCTCACTCTCTATCTATCTCTCTCTCTCTCTATATATATATCTCTCTCTATCTATCTCTCTATCTCCCCCCTCTCTCTATCAATCTATCTATCTATCTATTTCTCTCTCTCTCTCTCTCTCTATCTATCTATATCTGTCTCATATATGTATATATCTCTCTCACTATCTATCTAACTATCTATCTATCTCTATATATATCTATCTATTTCTGTCTCTGTTTCTCTCTCTCTCTTTCTCTCTATCTATATTTCTATCTATCTCTCTATTTTGTTTTATATATTAAGATTGAAAAAATACACAATTTTTAATCGTTAGAAACTTATAAAATTTAATTATAGAAAATTGACCAGAGCTTGAATGGAACCCCGGACACATGACTAAAGTCTAGCACCTATACCATTGAGCCATGGACACTTCCGGTCATAGACTGTTAAATTGGTGATGTCACCATATCGTTTAAAAAATTGTAACCTGTATATATAAGTCACTCGATAGATGGCTGCATGATATAATGTTGACGTGATTTGATTGATACCTTTTTTAGGCCAAAACCCATTATTTTTTAAATATTTTATTGGATATTATTTAGGGTCTGCTGGAGACCACTCCAAAATGTCCAAGATCATTATAATCTGTCCAGCCTTTCTTGAGTTCTAACTGCTCTTACTAACACAACTATGTTATATATATATATATATATATATATATATATATATATATATATATATATATATATATATATATATAGATGTGGCAGTGTAAAGTATTGCTTTAGATAACAACATGATAAAAACTACGACGCGGCACTCTATGTCTATAAAGTTGCCTCGATAGTCTAAAGTCGTATTGCTTTGAAGAATTGCAGTATGGTGATCATCAGATGCCACTGGAAAGCATATTCTCTTTTCAGTCCACTGTGACCTCTGCTATTTTATCCATTTTGTCATCGACTTCTACACAGGCAATATTCGAGAATCTAAAGGCTACGGGTAAAAATCATAACTCGCCTTGAATTCGAGATAATACTGAAATCTCGTGGCTTCTGCAGCCTGTTTGCAGAATCTGCAGCTAAATCTCTATGAAATAGAATTTTTTATTAAAGTATTTGGTATTTGCAGCCTAAATGTTCGCTAAATATATGCAGGCCGACTGACGCTTTATTTTGTGAATCGAAAACGTTTGTGTAAAACCTGTGTAGTCTGTGCTGAGTCTCATTATTTCGATGTAGTTGTAAGCTTGCTCGACGATGCTAGTTTACTTCCATTAACGTTTTAATGATACGTGGCCCAGTGACGCTGGAATCATTATCCAAACCTCGGTCGTTTCTCCCGTCCCGGCCAGGCTGGAAGAGTTACGGCTGGACTGTAGCGTCCCTTGGGCTCTCGACCAGTCACAAGATTGTAGTAAATCAGTTCTTCTCGTCTCTTAAAAGAGGGGATGCACTGTTACATATGTGTCCTACCTTCTTTCATAATATTCCTCTCGTTCATTTGCAGTATATCTTCCGGTACTGTTTGTCTCTGTATCTTTTTGTATGTTATTCTCTTTGCCTGTCTTCACATAGATTAGCAATACTATATAATTCTATGTATGCTTTTGCGCCAGTTTTTAGAAATGACCGATTCAAAATTCACTCATAATCTCATATATCTTTTTCATTTGTCGAAATATCTATAATAATTGAAGTACATTTACTGAATTAAAGACTATTGGCTATCAACTTCGTTGAAATTTACGTGCATTACAAGTTTCATTGAGAAATTATTCATTCAAGTGTCAGTTCTTGCCTTAGTTTTTTGCCGAATACTGCAGAGCTTAACTCCAACAGTTAACTTTTCCGTATTTTACTAATCGGAAATGAATCCCTAAGCATTAGAAACTGTTTTCCTGGATAGCGTGCAAGTATAAGTAGGCCAAAATCTTCTTTGAGGAAATGAAATCTTTTTCTCGGATATTGTCTTGTCTGCGTTACTTATTTTGAGGCGATTTATTGGAACTCATTAGCTCTTATATATTTATGTGATTGAAAATGTATTTAATACATTTTATGTAAATTTTAATACGTTCTATTCATTGTATTACATTGAATTTGTATTTAAAAAGCTATAATTGAACTACAGCTTTGATGCTATACGCTGAGACTACTGTCACTCATTGTTGGCGGCATGTATTTGCCATTTATATGTATTATAAATATAAAAACACCTATTAATAATATGCAAAATGTTACATTATAAAAATAGGCATGAAAGAAAATGTCGACTAGGGGCGGCGATGTGCAGTAGTCTTGTCGTACCACAGCATATGTTCTTCGTCATTTACAATCTCTTGTTGAATTGTGACAACTGCTAAATGAGTCTGGCATATACGAAAAATATTCTTCAAATATTCTTTTGCCTTTCCGGTCCGCTGCCATTTTTCACGAAGATTGTTTGCTTATCGTCCGTCAATGTTATCTAAAGCCTCCTTAACGTCTGCGCCTTAATATAGCTGCTTTGTATGTTTATGCTGCTTTCTCTTACCCTATGCATTTCTTTCTTTCTCCATCTGTCTCTCACTCGTTCGTATTTTCTTTCGTTAAATTAATGCATTCGTGGTGTATTATACTAAATTGCTTTTCGTACTCTCACAAAAGTTTATGTCATCCTCATCATCATCTTCGCTTGAATCCCTTTTAACGAGAGGGTTGGGATTATAACATTTCGTAGCAATTGCTGGAGTCTAGGCGCCCACCAACTGTACGCCGTTTCTCAGATTGCTTTGGATCTTAGTGTTTTGTGGCATTTATTTATTTATTTATTTATCATACGCACATGATATCACAATTTGCAGACACAATAGACAGTTAGAGCGCATGAACGGAAATAAAGGCCCACAAGTGGCACTTACATATTCCGAATTTAAAAATAAAAATACAAACATTTGCATTAACTATAAATTAATAATGTTCAATAAAATCCTTAGTATGGGCCATAATTATGTACCAAGATAAATTTAGCGGAACATGTAATGACATTGTTAAGGAAATCAACAATACACACGCACAAATATCTGCACACAATGACAATGAAAACATACTAATTTAGGTCCTGCCCCTGATCTACTCATAAAAATTCAATATTAAAAACGGCAAATGCACTAGAATACTTACGACAGTTAAAAGTTAGATTCTTTTATAGAAAAAAGAAGAAACAGAAGATAAAAGAATGATGTAAAGCAATCACTTTAACTCTTTAGGTATTTGCTTACATTAATACACTCCAGACATCTTTTAAAAGAGTTTAGGGAATGCGCATTTACAACATTAGAGGGTAGAGAATTCCAACAAGAAATGCATCGGTTTTTGAAATGATATCTTTCAGCATTAAAATAAAATTTATTCATGTACAAACTTGAACCATTATTTCTTGTTACCCCATTTTTGAAAGCAAAAAACTCCTCTATAGGTAGATCGACCAATCCAGTGACAATTTTATAGTATAAACACAGGTCAGATTTAAACCTTCGTTGCTCTAAAGATTCGGAATCCAAAACTTTTAATCTCTCCGAATATTGCAATCCTATCATACCACTTAGCCGTTTAGTGAATCTTTTCTGAATTGATTCTATCAGAACTATATCACATTTTCTGTATGGAGACCATAGATTAGAACAATACTCGAGAATCGGGCGTACAAAACTGTGAACGCTTTAAATAATAACAAATGATTTCTGGACTTAAAGCAATGCAAAATTATTGAAGCCCTTTTTCTGGCTTTATTGCAAATATCTTTTACATGTGAAGAAAACGATAAATCGCTTGTAAACCTCACTCCCAGGTCTGTCACATCTTTTGATTTAGATAAGGCTACAGAATTTAGATTGTAATTAAAATTATATATTATAGTTTTTTGGAAAGAGTAGGAGATCACCTGGCACTTTTCTCACACATGCTATTAAATCCTGTGGATTTAATAACATGTGCAGACAACGGTTGGTCTATTTTTCAGCAATCCGGAAACAACACGGGTAATCAAATTTTATAGTACTATACAAAAATCAATGAGTTCTTATATTCTTCAGTAGCTTCTTCATAATCCTGTGGATTGTATATGACATGAATTATTTGAAGTAATTCTTGATCAAAGTTTAGTAGTTTTAAACCTTGGCTCTTGTCAGTAAGTTTTTTTCATCAAAATATGCTTGTTCCATACATGCCAATATTGCTTAAGTCCACTTCCCCAGTAAGGATTAGCTGGATTTAATATGCATTTTTATTTTTTTAAATCGTAGATTATAATGAAGGATGATTTTTATTGCTGCATTCTTTGTTGCTTTGCTGAAAATCAGTTAACTCTGAAGAATTAGATAATTTTTATTCTGCTCAGTTAATCGGAAGAGCCAAACGAACAGCTCTCAAATCCCTAAATGACATTACAGTGGCATTAAAAATATTACATTTTATTCCGGTCTTTTGGTTCTAATGTATGATATAATGAAAGGTACGCTTATAGAGTTCCATATCTCAATTTTCGTATAACATTTTCAGTTTCAAAGAATTTAAGGTTTCTAGCGAGAAACTTGTCGTTTCACTTCTGCCCCATTATGTTTTACTTTTATTCTAGGGCTATGTTTAAGAATTCTTGTAAAATCATCTTAGTAATGAACTATTTTACCGATTTTTAACCTTTAACGTAAACAAAAAGTTATAGCTATCGTTAAGTTTTACTATTTATCTATTTTTAAACAAATAAACTATATTGGACTCTGGGTCAAAGATTTGTATTATAGATTGTAAGTACCAGTTTTATTTTGCTATCGCGTGGTTATTTGCGTGCATGCAATTTCTGGACTACATATTTAACATGTACATCTAGAGTCAATCACACGTTCGGACAATAATATGATCATTAAGAATGCATGACATGCTAATGGTTTCGTCACAAAATGGCAAAATATGGCACAGATAGCTGATGTCGTTGACTTAAATACTTTGACTTTCATTGTTCATGATAGCTATTGTCTTCATTTCTAGGTATTTTTGGTATGTCGTGCTGAAAGAGTAATAATCATCGATACTTGTATAGACATTAACAAAGCATTGAAACTGAAGTCTGCCACCTTATATAAATTTATGTAGGCCTAAGCAGCTCCAACATTACACTTCTCGTCAGCTCTGTTTTGCAAGAATTCTGTTTACAAATGAAATTTTTATTTTGGCTAAATCGGCTGTACGTGATCCGCCAGGTTTGGCGTTTCAATTACGTATAGGCTCCTGTGCCTGGGTCGATCGCTCCCTAAAGACTTTTCTCTAAATAGACGAAGTAGAAATTTTCAAATCCTAGAAAATCGAGCGACAAACGGACCGAGGATTCTTTACTGCCTTGATTCCTTCCCGGATCAAAGGATTAGTCGATTTCGTGGAATATTTTAAAATTTCTTAGTCTATAGTTTAAAATAGCAGCTTTCTTTGTCAGATATTTCAATCACAAATTTTTGCTACCGAGGCCAAATAATTATGAAATTTTGAAATAATGTTATATTTAATAATTGTCTTGATGCTAAAATTTCAATAATGCCAATAATGTTTTAATGAATTCTTTAATCACTAGCATTTCTTTACCAGTGGGGTACGTTGAAGAAGTTTAAAGCTGAAGTATCTAAAAACTAGATTTAAAAAAGTTTACGATATCAATGAGCTAATTTAGAAATGTGCCCTTTAGACAAGCTGATGACAAAATTTCAAGTTCTTAGTTCTTGTTGTATGGTTTCGTGAAGGAAGGGTTCTTGAGTTCTTGAGAGGTTTAGAAGAAATGTTTTCTATATCTCTGATTGTTAGAGTGAAAGTAATTAATTCCTGCCTAACATAGATATCTCAAATATAGAGCCTACATGTATGTTCAACATGTACATGTATGCTAAATATGCATCCAGCTTGGACCCTGATAAGTTGTAGCTATATTACCTTCTGTGGATGATACTATTAGAAGATAAGATGAAGATAGTGAAAACCTTGGCATGGACCACGCTAGTATATGCATGTGAAACATGGACTTTAAGGAAAGAGGGTTTCAGGAAACTACATGTGGAGGCATTGGAAATGTGGATATGGAGACAAATTGAAAGGATTAGCAGGACTCAAAAGGTTACAAGTGAGGAAGTTCTAGAGAAAGTTGATACAGATAGACAGTTGATAAATGCAGTAAGAAATACGAAGAAGAATTGGATAGGGCACATTCGAAGGCGGGAAAGTCTACTAAAAGAGGTCATAGAAGGTAGAATGGAAGGAAATAAAGGCAGAGGCCGGCCGAGATTAGCTATATTAGGTGATTTAAAGATTCACTCATATGTGGACAAGAACAGGAAAGCGGACGACAGAGAAGAGTGGAAGCGTTATATACCATGGACCTGCCAGTAGGCAGTGCACTAAGAGAGAAAGAGGTAATACTTTTAGGATGCAACTGAAAATAATGCAGACCGCGGTTGACGAGATGTTTATTAGATGTTCTATAAAGATAGTTAATGGCCAGTTACTTGTCAAGCATTAACTGTACAATGCAAATTTCTCAATAATCTCAATAGTCTTAGTTCATGCTAATAAAGATAACCTTTTGTCGATTCTTGAAATTAAATAGAATTGCATTTACTAATTAAACACTTATTTGAGGACTATTCAGCATATATTTTGTGTAGTTTGTGTTCATTAGGTCTTTGATATCTGAAATTTCAGTATAACGTGAAAGGTCTACAATTGCTTTGAACAGTATTGCAATATGTATTAAGTTGTTACTAATTTTTGTTAAACTAGTGACCTCTAAGATTACCAGATGTCTTTGCAATAAGGAATATATTCTTAATTTCAGTATCATCAGCTTAACTGTCAAGACTCTCTCTCTCTTAGTGCACTGCCTACTGGCAGGTCCATGGTGTATAACGCCTCCACTCTTCTCTGTCGTCCGCCTTCCTATTCATTTCCACGTATGAGTGGGTCTTTAAAATTAATTTAAATTTAAATTTGTCAAGACTCATCATGCATATATTGACACTTTGGCATTAAGATGTATTTAGCATTGCATCTTCAATAGTAGCGAAAATTTACATCGGCGTGATTTTCGCATAGCCTTTCATATCTCTCTTAGTGCACCGCCCACAGGCAGGTTCATGGTATATTACGCCTCCACTCGTCTCTTTCTTCCGTTTTCTCTTCATGTCCACAAATGAGTGAATCTTTAATATCTAATAATTAATTTTAATCACGATATGCCGTTGTTCTTCGGGAACTCTGCTTAGAAGAGGTGGACCCCTAATCCTTCGTAAGCTTTTCATCTATAGTTTGCTAAACGTCATTTTTAAGTTTATGTTATGTATTTTGTGTGCAGGCCACCAGAGCACAATCCCTTCTACAGCAGTATAGACAGTATGCCAGAGCTAAAGCTCGCCAGACGAAAATCTATGCCTCTAGTTAGTGACCTGGTAAGTGGAAATATATCAGGCCAATTAAATAGATTATTATAATTATTATATTTATATCTGCTATATTAATTTATAAGCGACGAAGGGACTGAGGCAGATGTTATAGACACTTATCTATAATATTTGCCTCGTATCTTATTTTTCATTTATATATGCTTATAATCATTTAATAGCTAAATATTGTCGAAATTTTATTTTACCTGTGAAATATATTTTATGAGAATAGTTAGTAATTAAAAGCGCTATTCTCCACTTCCAATGGTGTATAAAGACCTACAACAAGAAAGTAGTACATATATATGAAGAAGAGCAGGGAAAGGCTAATGAAAAATATCTTTCACAGAATGAAGATAAATGATATAGTATTACTCGGGTTTGGCTTCGCAAGATTCTTCCGGAAATAATCAGGTAAAATAGAATTAGATTTGCCATGAGAGTTTCTACAGAGATTGATTATATAGAGATTGAACGAGGACTAAAGAGAGGCTACGTTGGGCATGTTTATTAGATGATAGAGGGCGATTTGTAATGACCGAGAGCGAGAAGAGAAGCATATTTATATATACCGATGGCGTGTGTTAAGCTATCGGCCTTTCGACCCCTAACAGTAATTACAGACTGATTGGCAAGGTTTTTTTGTTCTATTGTTTGCGTGGTTGTAAGTGGTACACTTGGAGACAAACTGATACTAATCCTTTAGTTATGACGCAGCTGCCACGAAATTAAAAGCCACACAGTACCTTTTCTATTGTTCGTTTGACCTCTTGCATTGAAACAATGAACGAGCTCTTGGAATTTCAAAATTGACTTGATTAAAAATACTTTCTACTACAGCTACTTTTGGAATGGCATCGTTCTATACGGTAAATAACATGCAAACAAGGCAGTAAATAATTGTTAGATATTGTCCCATTTATTCGTTTTGAATTTTAAGCTCGTTAAGCTCATTTTATTCTAAGGTGGTTAGTGCAATGATTAGATTATACTGCAAGGTTTCTTACGTATTTTAAGAAATGAACGGAAATAGATTATATTAGAAATTGTCCTATTTGTTTTTCTGGTTTCTGGTTATCACTTTTCATCCGCATAAAACGGAGTTACCGTACATTAAGGCGCTCTTGTGATTTACAATTTGAAAACAATAAAGCTTGTAGCCATATGTGATGTTAAGCTTGATACAGCACAAACAATTCTTGAGAGCATTGTGATAGCCGGTAGCTGTTACATTCGTACAATCAAAGAAATAGCGAAAATTAGTTGCTTATTCGTCTCGCTATTGATGTCATTATAACGAAAACATTTTTATATAGGATATAGCATGATAGTCATTTTTCATTTGCTATAGTTACAAATAATTTTGAAATCTTAAGTGTATGAATACATTTGAAAAGAAACCTCTTCAAAATTAATGAAAACGCGGAAGTAAAACAAGTAGAATTGAGCAACGGGTAGCTTGTGATAGAAATTTATAATATGCAATAATTTATTCTCTACGATTGTCGCGTGAACGGCAGGCATCTTATTTAAACTCATTATCGTGAGACGACGCTAAGAAACCGAAATTGAGGCGCAAAGTATGTGTTTGGAACGGAATATTTTTGTCAAGTTTCTTCGTTTCGAGAAAATTCCCTAAGGTGACATCAGTCATGTAGGCTAGCTGTTCAACTCCCAGCGGGTTGCCTACACGTCGACACAGCTCGACCGTTTCTTCCTCTGTGCCTTAAAATCTTCACACTTGTCATAGACAATATTTTTGACTCTGTATGCATATAGCTATGCAAATATAAATGTATATGATGATATATTGATACATGACTTCAAATCGTCATCATCATCTTCGTCTTTCCTTGAATCCCAGAGTAACTAGGGTCGGGACACGAATAGACCTTCTCCATTCCTCTCTGTCCCACATCGTACAAGCTTTTCCATTTGTTTAAGAGAAATTTGTAGCGATTTCTGGAGCCAAGATTCTCAACAACCGAATGCCATTTCTGGCTTTGGTTTGCATCGTAATGCTTTGTAGCCGTTTACGACTCGTGCATTCCACGGTTGGTCTATTCTTCAGTAACCCAGACACATCACGGGTGATATGTGACTTCAAGTAATAGGTTATAATCTGATAATTGTTCGAAATGCAACATTTCACCAGTGTTCACCATCATTATCAGTCCCATGCTTTCTGAAGAGAACATAGGGCGGCAACATTCCTCCATTCTTTTCTATCTTTAGCAACCCTCACAGCATCTTCCCATGAAATGTTCAAAGTTTTCAAATCTTTGTTGATCGGGTTGAACCGAGTACTTCTAGGCCTTTCTCTTTTCATTTTTCCTTGACTTGGCTTCTAAGTCATTGCAGTCTTTGCATATCTATCATCGGGCATTCTTAATACGTGACCCAAGAGCCTTACCCTTCTTTCCGCAACTATTTCATCTAATTTTCTTTCTCCAAATCTTTCAAGTACTGTTTCATTTTCACCAGTGTTACTTTGTAAATGTTTTTATGTTATGTACACTGTTTTAATTATAGCTTCCAAATGTTCTTGAATTCAAACATTAGTGCTAAAATAGTAAACAGGATTAAATATTACGGCCAGAAGAGAGTAGCAGTCCATTGCTAAAAATGATAAATCACTTCCATCATACACGTCACTAGTAACAGAATAATCTTATGATATTTTTTACCTAAAATTAGGATGTATCAGAATGATATATTGGAGGTCATCAATCAATGATTTTTATGATTTCTAGTATCAATGAATTTAAAATTGATGAAGAGCAAGTAAAAATAAAACTAAAGGAAAACTAAAAGAAACTAAATGGAAAATATTTTTCGCTAATCCTCGATTCTCTGCTCACATTATTTCTGTCAATACAAAATCTTCCAAAATCTTCAAAAGATTTTTTGGGGCTCATTATTCTTATCATCTCAAAATATTCACGATTCATGCAGACCCGCTCTTGAAACTAAATGTGGCGATTGTAATTTATTCCTCCTCTCTCTTTTATGGCAAAATATCTAGTATTACGATCTTTAAATGTTAGTTTTATTTTGCGTGGTACTAGAATTTCGCATGTTGCATGAAAACTAAAGACCCTAAAAAAAGAAGTGAAATGCTGTCTACTTTTCTTCTTTTACTTGTTGAAAATGACAAGCAGAATATTAAATACTGCGCCATCTGCTTCTCGCTTTAGTTAAATACCAAAATATTTGTTAAGAATTAGCAGAAAAATTAATGGAAATTAGCTATGTTAGTTAATCTCTTGAACCTATATTTACTTATTTTCACATATATTTTAATTTTTTACATAAAGATTAACTAGTGTGTCAATTCCACATGCAATGATAGTAATTATTACTACTGCTATTATTATTAATATTATTAATATTATTATCATTACATACAGTAATAATAATTATTACTTAAAGTGGAATATTTCTTATTCTAATCAGAAATATTCTTTCTAAAGATACAAGTCTGCAGGTCGCATTGTCATTTTTGTATTATAAATTTCTTATTTTACACGAGACACATTGATGTGTCTGTGGTCATTATATACCTATTAATGTGTTTGGATGCGCGATAAGTTACCTTTCGGTCTTTACTCAGTTTGACTTGGGTTAGTGCTTGATATTATCCTGGATAATAACAGCGCGCTAATTAAAGTCCTACTAATGACAGTCTACCAGACTAGCCTAACCTCTATTTTCCTATGCAATTGTCTTACTTTTTCATTCAATTGTCTGCTGCTGCTCAAGAATTGGGAGTAAGAGGCCGATGGGAACTCTATTGCATTCATAAATTGATACGGATTGGAGGATAGTATGTAGTTGTCGGCGACCAGCCATTTATCGTCATAAAACTGTCGAGCTTCTGCATGCCGCCCCAAACCAAGTGTTATTACTCTGCCGTATGGAAAGATATACATCCAACTGTACTTCTTCTGGTTCAGTTCTTGTTCTTTATTTAATCTTTACCTTTTGAATTTTATTTCAGCATACATGTAAAGGTTGTTTCAGTACATACGTCAGTTTTAATGTCTCTTGTGAAACAATTGAACACTGCCAATTTTTAATCAAGAACGCGATGTCAGCTTTTTTTCATTAAAAACAAGGAATCTACATTGTAAGTACCGTAGCAAAAACTGTGATATTTTATATTTAGATCTTCGTAATGACGATTAATCTTTGTAAGTAGTCATGGAGTCATGGAGTTGAAAATGTAATTGCAATGTGCATCTATGCCATATATAAAGGTGTACATGGTTAGCCTTAATTTAAAAATTAAAAAAACTGTGAAAACTTTTGTGTCTCAAATAATTTTTGTCATTCAGAATGTGCTTGTAAACGGGTTGTATTGTCTTAATATCATAATTCTAATAAAACTAAATAATCAAAACATATTCGACAATAAGTTATCACGAAAAGGTCATTTGATGCGAATTAAACTTGCATTCCGCAGTTACCAAGACCTATCTTTGTAAGTGTTTGGATAGCAATCCAAATATAGTCAGATGTCCATAGCTTGCTGATAAAGAATGTTCCCGAATAGAGCGGAGGTTGTTAAGATTCAACCCGAAAATTATACTTTTTTGTAAAAGGCGAAGAAGACAACTTCAATCACTTTAAAACCATAATTTTTCATACCTATACAAGATAGCAGTAATAATTTAGATATGACAACGTTACAGAGTTTCTAATAGAATCAAGTTATAGTCCGACGTAGTGCTTTTAAATAACACGCATTAAAATGAAATGATCAACTGATATCTATAAAGACACTAAGTTGATATCTATCACTTTTAATACCACTTGTTTAAACCGTTAGGCAAATTTGTTCCATTTCTCTTATAATCCTGCGAATATCCCAGATTTTACTCCCTGCTCAGTACGGCCGATAATCGACCCCACTTGAGTTCAATTCACCTCAGGATCTGTCATGTAAAATTTCACGACGTTACAATATATTATTATTATTATTTATTATTATTATTATATCTGAACGATTTGAGGATTCATTCGTATGTGGACGTGGAAGGAAGAGCGGAGGACGGATAAGAATGGAGCGTTATATACCATGGACCTGCCAGTAGGCAGTTCACTGAGAGAGAGAGAGAGAGAGTGAGAGAGAGAGAGAGTTCCGATACCTCTAACTACTGCTCTATTGATATTTTTTATATTTTTTACTTCTTTTTTATTCGCGTAGATAAGTTCTTCAACGACTGTATTAAGGAATGTGTTCATTGGACCAGATAATTGGCATTTCTTTGAATAAGAGATAGTGAAAGAGGGAGAGAGAGAGAAAGAGGGAGAAGTTCTAATGAATTATTAAATAATGTAAAGTTCAAATTGTTAATTTTCATGTATATTTTTATGGAGATCCCTGAAATCTTCCCCCGTTATGATCTGATATTTGATCTGCTTTTAGCTGTATTTTTAAATATTGATGGCATAGTTTTAACGCATAAAGACAATTTTAATTACATTATTCAAGTTTTTCTACTAAGCAACTCAAAATAATACGACATATCCCGCGCTAGTGCCTGATGACAATGAAACTGTATTTCTATACATTTATTATTGTATTTATTGTAAAACAAATTGTTTATGTTCAATCATTTCTCTCCTGGCCTCAGGTTATGAAGGTGAGTAAATAGCTTTGGATGTAGAAATAATATTACGCATCGTCAAATAGTACCTAGTTAAGTTATGATTGGTTTTTTATTAAATTGAGTATAATTTGTTACTACATTAAATGATTGCAATGTGATTTTAAACAGTTTATTTCAATTTTGGTTCAGCATCAATGTGATTGTGTTACCCATATGAGTTGTGTCTGTACTATTTTTGAATAGTTATAACTTTATAATTACAATTTTTTATTTTCTACGAAGAAATGTTTTTTAAATATTTGTTTAAATGTTATTATTATTATTATTATTTATGATTTGATTCTATCTAGTTAAATCCTGATTTAATTAATTAAATCCCCAATTAGTTAATTGATCCTCATTCAGTCTATTTAAATCCTCATTTAGTCATTTTCCTCGTTGGTTTCATTTGGTTCAATCTGGTTAAATAATTGATTTTTTGCACATGTACTTCCCGACCTTTATTCGCTCAATTTTGATTTTGTTGCGTTAATAATATAATAATAGTATTTTTATCAAATTTCTTTTGCACTGCTGCACTTTACAAACGCCTTCTTGTCGCTGTGAGAAGTTGAGATCAGTTCTGAGTTTATGATTTTGATCGATAGCACTTCTCAGCGTCATTATATTGTGATAGATCTGACAAGCCTCCGCGCGTTGCATGCAATTTTAATTCTGTATAACTCTGGGCAGAATAAGTGGTGTTATCCGCAATTTAATCATAATCTTTTCTATAAGCGAAAAAACTACGTTATCCAGAAGCTAATCTTAAGCTACAGAACAGTAAATTAGTCTAGAAAACTCTGTAAACTTGTGCGTTTGTCATGTGCATATTAAAAACAAATTAAAAATG
This sequence comes from Enchytraeus crypticus, assembly GCA_905160935.1. Lineage (NCBI taxonomy): Eukaryota > Metazoa > Annelida > Clitellata > Enchytraeida > Enchytraeidae > Enchytraeus > Enchytraeus crypticus. The sequence continues at coordinate 253,736 of CAJHZI010000505.1, forward strand.
TTAAATTAAAAACATAATATGTTCAGGCTTTTCATATTACGATCTCATAATCGATTAATGCAGTGATTGCTTTAGATATTTTAAAAATGAAAGAAAACTGAGTATGAAATTTTCTTAGATTTCGGCTAAAATCGTAGAGATTTATGCATTCAGTCAAAAAGTTTCTACAATTTGTCTACAGACAATTTATTCACTATCTAGTTTAAATTGCAGATTTAGAGCTGGTCCATTGAACGTGCACTATAAAGTCCTTCCGTCAGTGTCACTAACTAAGACAATGAAATTCCAATTCCTGGTCGCCAGTCAGTTGATAAATTTGAATGCTACGCTAATTCTAACGTATTCGACTGCTGTGAATATAAACCAAGTGAAGAACTGATGTTTATGGTTCAAAATAAATTGTTTGATTATGCTTTTGTAATAGATGGCCTATCCTTCAATTTTAATATGAAAATTGGCTTTAGTTACATATACAATTTATTTTAATAATTGTCATCTATTGTCCAAAATGTGTATTATAAGAGCAATCAATCAATGCGGATTCAATCAATCACTTCGGATTAAACGCCCGGTTTCTCGTACGAATGCGACGTCAACAACAACAACGACACAATTATATTGCTATTGTTGTCCATGACAACATTGGGTACTGTGGAACCATATCGTGCACTTAACGACGTTAAAGATTTAATATTGTTAAGTAAAATAATTTTCTGTTTAGTTAATTTTTGCTGTACTTAGTAACTCTTAGCAGTGTCTAATTTACGAATTATTAGCTTTAACGTATAGATTCTAATTATATTATATGATTGACTTGCTTTTTGTCGAACTTTATGTTCTTTATGTTGATACTGTAATTGCAATTATTAGCCATTATTTGTTGAATTTACTCTTATGTTCGCTCTTGTTTCCTTTTATTTCTGGTGCTTTATACCGTGCTCTGTAGACCTACTGCTACTAGACACATTTTATAGTACCCATTATTTGTTAGCAATCAAATTGCAATATGTGATATTTACTTGCTGTTTGTTGATGCTAGTAGTAATTAGAATTTCGTAATTTTAATGTTTCTGCAATATCAGAAAAGTCTTGATTTTTCAGTCATAGCGGTAATTGACATGATTTAAAGAGAAATGAAATATCATGATATTGTTAAATATTTAATTTGCGCTATTGTTCGCCTCTACTTACAAATAAAATAATTCGCATTTCTTCGAGGAGACGAAAAAGACCTTGAAACATAAGGAAAACTTCGGAGTATGAATAAAACGAATGAATTAGACCGAACTAAAAATATAAGAAAACACTTTCTATAAAAGACTTTCTGGCTACGCCTATACCTCTTTTTCAAGTAGATTTAGTTCATCTCTCTCTCTAAGTGCACTGCCTACTGGCAGGTCCATGATATATAACGATTCCACTCTTCTCTATCTTTCCTCTTCAGTTCCACATATGAGTGGGTCTTTAAATCTTCTAACATACCTAATCTCGGCCTGCCCCTGCCTCTTTTTCCTTCCATTCTATCTTCTATGACCTCTTTTAATAGACCTTCCCCCCTTAAAATGTGTCCTATCTAACTCGTCTTCCTATTTCTTAATACATTTATCAACTGTCTATCTGTGCCAACTATTTAGTTCATAAGTCCGTATAAATACATATAAAATGTTGTATAGATTCTGAAAATCCATGTGTATTGTCATGTGTAAGAAATACGGTACAGATATTTACATATATGTATTTGCAAGGATAATTGGAAACTATCTTACTAACCAGTGCATGCTAAATATTTGACTCACCACTATTCATTCTCTAATTTTTTGTATTTGTCTCTATACATGTTTTATATTTCGTATGGTGAAAAAGGTGAAATGATGAAGCGTTATTCCTAAACGTCCTACTCCGAATTACTAGGGCACACTAATTTCATCTTGTAGTTCAATTAGTAATTGAAATAATTTCACTATTCATCACTGTAATTTAGATTATTAGTAGTTAAATGCTTATTTCAATTTGCTTTTCTAAAATTTGTTCCCTACCCGCTGCTTTAACTTTGCATGTTGTACTTTTGATATGAAAAGATTGTATTATTTTTATTCGTGTTTTTAGACAATGGCGGCATCGAAGAGGGCTAATGGAGTGCCATCTGGAGGCCTGGTGGCCAGGCAATCACTCAATGACGAAGAACTGGTTGGTAATTGTGTAATTTCGTAATTTTCGACACCGTAATTCGTAAGGCTTAACTTTTGTGTGGATCTCATCAACTTGATAGTCAACGCTACTACTGAGAGATTAAGCTGACTGTGGCTAGGAATTTATACTTTCGACCCGCTGTTTGGCTGAATAGAGAGATATATAAATAGAGAGAAAGTTCAAAAATGCTTGGATAATTTGATATCCATGTATGACTACTTAAAATTAGATTTAAATTTAGGCGCCATATCGGAATTATTTAATATTATATAGAATATACTTTTTAATGTTGGCATATTAAAATTAATTTTATATTTGTTCACTGGCTGGAGCCAGTGGCGATGTCGGTAAGATATTCGACCGCCGATCAATATGTGCGGGGTTCAAATCCTGGGTTCGCCCATCACTGACAGCTTTGGAGTGAGGAAACTGACGTTAACATTAGCTTTTTAGCTTTACTTTAATCTATTAATGCAGTGGAATGGTGGCTTTTCGGTTCCGTTTCTCTTACTCATATTTTTAGCTTTCTAACTGTTGTCAGTTTTCGCTGGACCATATGTTAACGTGTACTGTACTGCCACTGAAGTTTAAAATGATATGGACCGTACAATTATGCCTCAAGCTTGTAAGAAATACTTTTAGCCTATCATTAAATTCATGACCATTGAAAAATACACCAGTCGTAAATTGCAAGTATCGTAAGAGGCGACTACGCAGAAAGAGAGGAAGGCAACAGAAAGAAAATCACAACAGAATGTATACTTTTCTCAAAATTGTGGCAATAGACTACGGTTTTGGAGAAATTTAGCCATTGTGATAAGTTAGAGTTTGATGAATGGGATTGCTTATTATTGAGCTTGAAAGCAGACTTTGGGTGAAACCCTCTTCTTTGAACTTACTCTTTGGGAGAACGAGAGAGAGATAGAGAGAGAGAGAGAGACAGACAGAGAGAGATGGAAAGAAAGTGATATTTGAAAGGGTTGGAGAGCAAGAGAGGGAGATTGGTAAGGGTTTTAAGGTCATATGATGGGTTCAGGTGTAATCTATATCCAGATCGCCGGACATTTAATCGTCATTTACACCGAATCCTGTCCAATCGATTCCATAATCCCGGTCCGCTCTCGATCCGTCATTCATTACTTTGCATTGATAGTATTCCAATCTTTAGATGACTTCCAGGTGGGTAGATATAGATCGTCTCTTCTTCAGTGCACTGCCAAGTGGCAGGTTCAAGGTACATATTCATACTCAAAGTCTGTCTTCTCGCTCCACAAGAGCACTCCTTAGATCAACAAGTTAATCCCTTCACAATGTCTATGTCTTATCCATACCTTATGTAGCCTATAGCTTGGGAAATATATGGCTTCTGAGGTGGTTTTCCGTTGCCTTCCTCAGTTAGGTGGATTAATTACCATATAATCCTAGGGGAAAATATTTCATGGTGAGGTGGGTCCCCTCTTGCCATCCTTAGCTCCTATATATCGATCGTATCAATGATAATATCGGGAAACACTTTATCATTGAAAGGTTGTTTGAGGTTTGTGTATACAGATTAAAATATCTAGGAGCGTATTACTTTTATTATGATTACTTATAATTACCATATTAAAACGATTTACAGTACGGCACTTGTCGCTCGACTATTGTATTAAGTTTTTATTTTTAAAATTATACGAATATATTTACGCTCTTTTTATTCAAAGGGTCTTAATACAGAAACCGAAATATCGAAAGTAGAAACTGAACTTATAATACAAGCTCTACTAAAGATATTATTTTTCTTGAAACGCTATTGTGAAATGGAATTATATGAGCTTTAAGAAGTGATTTTTGACACATATAAGCTACGGCTTCTTAGCTAAATTATAGATTTTTGTGCATAAATTGATGACTTGTAATGTTTGCAGAAGATGCACGTTTACAAGAAAACTCTTCAAGCCCTCATTTATCCAATATCTAGCACGACGCCCCACAATTTTGTGGTGTGGTCCGCCTCCTCCCCCACGTACTGTTTCGAGTGCGAGGGGTTGCTGTGGGGCCTCGCCCGGCAGGGGGTGAGATGTACCGAGTGTGGAGTCAAGACTCACGAAAAATGTAAAGATTTGCTCAACGCCGATTGCCTTCAGCGTAAGTTTGTTAGACTTTCCATTTTGTTATTGTTAATGAAATTTCAATTGATGTGTAAATTTATTTAATTCATTTAACTGTGTGATGGGATCTCGCAATTGATCAAAGTTTAAGATGAAAACAGTCAGAGGTGCTCTTTAGGAAGTAATATGTAATATTGAAGTAATATAGAATGTCTTAATAGCGTAGGGATAACGTCATGAAGTTTTAAATGACAGATCCTGAGGTGAATTGAACCCTCGTGGTTTCGAATCCCAACCGCGCTGATCTGAGAGTAAAATCTCGGACATTCACGGGACTGAATGCACGGAAAATGGAATAAATTGCGTAACGGTTTAAACATGTGGTATTAAAAAGTGACAGATATCAACATAGTTGATCATTTCACTATAAATCTTGTGTAGTTTTTAATATATATGTTTACACTAAGCTGAGAATAAAGTCTTGCAGCTCTATATCTTTAATGCTTGTTTCAACAACAACATTATCCTTAAATCAAAATTTAAAATTCGATTCCTTCCTTTCACAGCATTCTCACAGAGCTGTTTTCACATCTCACAAGGGCCTCTTCATCACGTATTCACAGGTGTTTAGAACTCATGTAGATGTAGCAGATATGTGAGGAGTTACTGTTATACTATTAGATAATATTATACAAAATTATTATTTTTAAAAAAAGCGTAAATAGATATAGATATTTAGTCAAGATAGATAAGTCGCGATTAATTATCGACATCGCCTTTGGTTGGAGCCAGTGGCGATGTGGGTAAGATATTCGACCGCGGATCAGTATGTGCGGGGTTCATATCCTGGGCTCGCACGTCACTTACATCGAGTTTTGAGTGGGGAAACTGACGTTAACATTAGCTATACTTTTAATCCACAAGAACGATCAGAGTATCGTCATGGTCATCAGTAAGAGATCTGACTGATGACGATGATGAGCTCGGCCCACCATGAGATGGACTCTGCCCTGACATTTTTATATTATTTTGAATTTAATTTTGAATTTGAAAATAAAATTTTCTTCTTTTATCGATTTTATCATTTTGAAATTTAAACAAATTCGTCATAAATTCGATAAACACCCTGTTAGTATCTGGACCAGCACTCTTGATATTATATCTTGGTACTAAAATATTGATCAACTTCCTATAATTTATAGGAACAATAGAACCCTATTGTTTATCCGATTCATAATCAACCTGTTTTAAATTCTTTTTGCTCTTTTTCTAATTTCTCATGAATTTCATTCACTCTCGAGTACTCTTTCTGCAATTTTTGTCTTCCTGGATATTAATTCTTCTGGCTCATTTTCTGAATCTCTCGAATGCTGTGTTGTCTAAAATTATGCAGTTGAGCATTCTTGACTTTTGTGCACCTTACAACCAGTAGGTATCACTAAAATTCAGTTCATACGGGTTCATATGAACTCAGTGATGTACCATTTTCTCTACGCAGAAACGAAAATGATACACGCAATTTTTCTTGTTTCTTTTCTTCTTTGAATTCACTAATTCACTAATTCCTTACCATTTTAAATCTTCAACAATATTACTTTCGTTTCAATTCAAACTTAATCTTTTCTGAAATAAGTAAATAATTTAAAGTTTCCACTGTACATTACATATTTTAATCTTAATACTGAAGAAAATTACGCTATGTGTGACCCATTTCGATCTCCAAACTTTGTCACAAAAAAATCGTGTTAAAACAATAAATTCAAATAATTCAACTGGAAATTGTCCTATCTGGGACGTCCTTGATGTCTTATTCGTTGAATGAATCGAACGCTAAACCTAATTTCTGCGTTATATAATTAAATCATAAGCCTTTTAAATACTCTTTTATTCTCTTGCAAACCAGATCTGTTAGATTATGTTTAAATAAAAGCTCTAACCTGTCAATTAAGTGTTTTTGGATGTATAGTGCTAGCCTGACTTCACTAGCCTGCTAGTGAAGCCATACTTTTCCCAAGCTATAGGCTACATAAGGTATGATTAAAGTCTAGACTTTTTGAAGAGATTAACTTGTTGATCTTAGGAGTGCTCTTATGGAGCGAGAAAACAGACTTTGAGCATGAATATGTACGTTGAACCTGCCATTTTGCAGTTCACTGAGGAGGAGTGTTAGCCTATATATCTCAGTGACATTTCTCATTTGACATCTCTCATGTAATTCTATTCTTTCTGTTGCTCTGTTTCTAATGTGTGTCAGCGTGATGTACATGTATTGTCTATCATGCCTGAAATAAATCAACAAATTAAATAAATAAATGCGGCATATATTGTCTATTTTATTTCTAAACTGTTATTTGTACATCCTTTTTTGCTTCGTAAGATAATTTATATATAAATCTCATAAAATATAGAACAGCATTTATTTCTTACGAGCATTTTCACTAATGTCGCATTATAGTGAAAAGCCTGGATTTTCTCCTGAATTCTGCAGCCAAGTGAACAGCATTGTAGCTCGTAAAGCAAAATGGGCGCAATAGGCTGCAACAAATCTGGATAGATTGTTATTCCCTGCTGAAAATATGGACCCTAGTTTTGTATGGGCGGATTCTTATTAGTTTTTGAAGGGAGGGGGTCGAATAATTCTAACCACATAAAAACAGTAACGGAAATAATTTTTCGGAAGCGTATAAAATATGAGCCTCCTCTGCAAATATCTCAAGATAATTTTTGAATAGTACTCTTCACATGTGCAGCCCTCCCCCGCATCACCTCCTGGATTTTGTAACTGCTTCTGGATTTAGAGACGGACCATATTATCTGTCCCGGATCCGATAAGAGACGGGAATTAGTTCCACTTTGCCCTTTCCATGGCTGGTCGTAGCGCTAAAGTACCAAGAAGATTGGTATTGACGAATACAGCGTTATAGTGTGGCATCATGCAAGTTATAGTGTAGCATCCTGCATGTTATAGTGTAGCATCCTGCAAGTTATAGTGTAGCATCCTGCAAGTTATAGTGTAGCATCCTGCAAGTTATAGTGTAGCATCCTGCAAGTTATAGTGTAGCATCCTGCAAGTTATAGTGTAGCATCCTGCAAGTTATAGTGTAGCATAATGCAACCGATGAAAACTTGCATATTTGGCAAGACATGTACAATGTAATGTTTTCGTGTTTTATAAGTTGTCTAAATTAAGAACACAAAAATACATGTAAGAAAAAGTAAAAAAGAACTACATGCATAAATCTCCACTTGCTGCCAACGGTAGTTGTGTCAAATTATTAAAAATTAATCGTTTGTGTTTAAATCACTCTCAATTTTTATTTATTAATAGTTTGGTTAGTATATAGTATATAGTGCTTTTATGGAGCGAGAAAGCAGACTTTGAGTTTGAATATGTACCTTGAACCTGCCACTTGGCAGTGCACTTTAGAGAGAGAGAGAGAGAGAGAGGGAGCGGGAGAGAGAGAGAGAATAATTTGGCTGTTTAGGTAACATCGAGTATAAATATTAGTAGTCCTTGAACAACGCTATTTAGTGGTTATCACGATTCATTTAACTTTTATTTAGGCGCCAACTCTACGCAGAATACTTGCCGTGACTGTGACTTGTATAGGTAGATAGGGAAGACTCGTATGTAAAGCAGATTCCTAACCATCGAGTGTTTAGTTCTACTTTATTGATATCTCCCTTCGATTACAGTGACCGTGCTGTGATTCAGTTTTGTAACTTCTGACATTTGTCCGCCTGCGTCAACAGCATAATGAGAAATGTCTGCAGGCCTAAGCCGACCGCCTTCCTACGCATCTGTTGCCTGGTGAAATTCCGCACTAAGCCGATCCTTATCTAAGCGTTGTCGCAAAGCAGTGATAATTGTCTTTAATCCGATGGAAAAGTCGCCGGTACCATTGAGATTAAATGTGATACGTTTCTATAGATATCATTAAAAGTGATAGATATCGACAAAGTTGATCATTTCACTGTAATGCGTGTTTATTTTTCCAACATTGATTGATATATTTATTGATTCTTAAGTAAGGTATTGATTGATTTGTACTCAGGCGCTGCGGAGAAGAGCTCCAAGCACGGAACAGACGATAAAACAAATAACATCATCATGGCCATGAAAGATCGAATGAAGATTCGAGAACACAACAAACCCGAAATATTTGATCTGATAATGTAAGTGCAGTCTTAGTTAATTCATAAGAAAGTGTTATTTATTTATGATCATTTAATTTAATTAATTTTGTGATTGAATTTTTACAAATGATTATATAATAGGCCTACAGCAATGAATCGGTCACTTTCTGTGATACTATTAAAGTAATGGCTTATTTGTAAGATACAACAATTCAAAAATTACATAATCACTAATCTCCACGATAGTATTGAAATCCGTAGGTCACTTGACATTAAAATGATGCAGTTGAAACCAAAAAATATTCTGTTGCTATTTTCCTACCGTCACAAATCGTGGACAGGTTATCTAAAGTTTTCATTTGTCTAAGATCGGTATTAATTTCTCCTCATTTATTATCTGACAGCTCACTCAACTCGTCCTGACATTCCAATGAGAAGAATTGATTAATATTTGGCCGTACGCCGTGAAATTCGATTATTCCCCGAAGATATCTTAGTTTGTGTATAGTGCGACTGTTCGGCTTTTTGATTTATCTATGTATCCCTATTTGTCTATTTCAATTCTTGCTCTTTCCAGTCCTTCTGCGCCCAGCTTTCCCATCACTTTCCCGTCCACCTATTCACCTCCAATTCATTGCTCACCGTCATTCATTTTCAGATTGCTTGCTTAAAATTTTCGTTCACTTTTACTTTCGTTGTTACCGTTTTACTCTTACTTCTTTTCATTCTTTTAAGTTTTATACTGATTTCGAGGATGTTGCAATTTGTACTTTAGTTTTAATCATCAGTATCTGAAATACATGTAGCTCTAAGACGAAATTACGACACTGCTGGTCCAATTGGAGCTATAGCACTATCATTGTGTAGTATAATTAGTCTGAATTGATACTGGAAACTGAAACGAATCTAAATATATTTAACGGATAAAAGGTTTGCAGATGATAGGTTCATTAAGGTTGCATGCACTGTTGAGTTGATGGTTATATTGTCTGGGTGTGATCCTGGGATACAGACCTGTGTTAATTGCCTTATAACTCGTCGAAATGTCTCTTATTCCAAAGTAAATAGTGTCTGAATTTTTTTATTTAGGCTCATTATATTTCTCCATCACATTAGGAAGCAACTAGAATTTCTTTATCAACATCTACAGTAGCTATTAATCTAGCAAACGAAGCTTTATGCAATAATCGAGAGGAAATTGACGGTAAATAGTGCAATGTTGTTTCTTTGCAGATAAATTGCTTACTGAATATTGGCCATTACCATTCTCTTTCTGCTATAATATTCTCGTATTCTGGATACGTGATATTTCATTACGATACGGTCTCGCTGTTTATTGCCTTAAAAATGTCATATACAATCTTTATTGCTTCAGTATTCTTTTATAGGGTTTGTTGCTCTACATTTCAACCACATGATCATATTCAGTGTAGGACCCTGTCTGAAATTATCTCTACCGTTACTAAGTGAAGATTTTAGCTATTCTTTGTAAGCTTTTTAAATGATAATTTATGTATCGACTCTGCTCTCCATGCTCGAGATGGTGTTGTCCTTCAAAACAGTGGAAGTCTAATAGTATCGGACCCAACTAAGAAAGTTTTACCAGCAACTAAAAGAGTTGGTGTTGTTAAAAGTGTTGATTTTGTTAAAAGTGTTGATGTTGTTAGGAGAGTTGATGCTGTTTAAAGTGTTGATGTTGCTAAAAGAGTTGGTGTTACTAAAGCTACTCTTATTTTTTCAGGAGTGTGTTCGGGATGGATAAGAAGTTACATAGCGGACACATGAAGGCCGTCAAGCAATCAGTCTTGGACGGGACGTCGAAATGGTCGGCTAAGTTGGCTATTACTGGTATGTGTTATTTGCGTTACCTAATTGTGTGCTAATAATGGTGATGGCATAATTTCTGTCTTAAAAATATGCTTTAAAATACTTTTTAGCTCTTTCCGTCGAAGTCGCATCGTGAGTCAAATTTACTAGTTATCGGATTACTTATTAAATGTTTGCTTAATTTGATCATTCTATAGCGAGAAGTATTTTCTTATATACATCTGATAGGATTTAATTAGTTAAACAATGCACTTTCACAATTAAAATTATTATATTCAATAATATTCTCAAATAAAACGATCTTACACAAATTTATTATAAAAGAGTTTCAGAAGTGATAATAGATATATTAACAAAGCATAACTGTGATTTACAGGGTTAAAAATGGCTACTTGCCTGGTGTAGCATCACATTAGCAATTGCATTTTTATAGTGTTTTTTGCAAAATCTGGTAAAGCTGTCATCGATCACAAATGTAGGATAAAACGGTATCTATCTAGTATCCTTATTTCTAAATCATGCATCACCATGTGTTTCGTTTTATTGACCGCGGAACCATACGTGTATTTCTTATCTATAACACACGCTTTTTTGTATTTTTAGCCTAACTATGGTTGTTTGGAATGAATCGGTTTATATCAATTTATTTTGCTTGGATGACCTTAAGATCTGCTTTGATAAAGGAACTTCAATTAAAGTTTTTGCCTTTGTTATTTTTTAAACGCTTTATATATGTGGTTTATTTACTACGATTTTTTACGTAAGATTATTATTAATAAATGTATTTTTTGTAAGATAAATTAAATATCTAATACACTGAACGTTCATTTCAGTGATCTGCGCACAAGGTTTAATTGGGAAGGACAAGACGGGAACCAGCGATCCCTACGTCACCGTGCAAGTGGGTAAAACTAAGAAACGCACCAAAACAGTTCCGCAAGATCTCAACCCTGTCTGGAATGAGAAATTTTATTTGTATGTTTTACCAACAATAATCTCGCTTAACATTTAATAATACTGCACATAATCGTTGTTAAAATTCAATGTAAGAACAAATGGCACTTTGTAGCTTTAGTCCAACCCAAAGAGCATTAAATACATCGATTAGTATAAATGGTCTAATTCTTTCTATAACGTCCGGAAATAACAAGGGTTATCAGCGATTAAAACTTTTAAAACTGCTAAACTTTTAAAACTTTTAAAGCAATTTGAAGCTTAATTAGCAGTTGAAGAAGCCATACGTAGGCCTCTACATGTCGTTTCAGATGCCTTCTCAAACTCTTACAATTAGATTGAAGTTGATATTTCACACAGATTTCAGTTGCTCTTGGAATTTAAAATCTTTGAATTTTATTCGATGTAAATTGAATTCAACTAAATTGAGAGGGTAAAAGCAGCGTGATATTATTTGACTAACGTGTTTGATCCATTTAATTGTAATTGAGCGAGATAGAAGTTCCATAGTAAAATTATATAACTTGGACTTTCTATTGTCGTAAGCACATATGTCGATTATCTTCAGTTTACTGAAATCTGACTAGTAAACTGGGTAGTCTGAATTATTAAAAAGTTTAAATTTGTAGTCAACATCAAGGAACATAAATAGAGACTGCCACAATTTGAGAAAACTTAATTATAGAACATCAAGTATTAAATAAAGCTAAATAATTGGAACTAAACTGATAAGTATCAATTCGTGTTAGCTACTTTGCTTTCAGTGTAATTTTTTCATTTTTTGTGTTTTGCAGCGAATGCCACAATTCATCAGACAGAATAAAAGTTAGAGTTTGGTAAGTAAAACATATTGGTAATTTATAAAAAATATTTATAATAATTATTATATACTTAAAATGTTTATGATATATTTGTGTATCTATGAATTTAATATGATCATATTTAACGCACCTTTGTGTAGTATATATTGTAGTTATACTATATACATTGGTATACATTGGTATACAGTATATTTCTAACTTTATTTAACATCAGAGAGTTGACTTATTAATTGATAAATTTGTGACGTGGAAGAAGGTGAATGTTTGTTCTGATATGCAATCTAATGAAATTGGTTTATATGGTCCTCGAATGACCTATAACGCCTGACGTAGTCCTCAAGCCGCTGAAGGTGCTGCAGAATGCTGCTGTCTATAGGAATGAACTACCTGTATTATAATAAACAACAAAAATATTCTAAAATATTATAGAAGAAATATAGCTACATGTGTAAATATGAGGTTAACTTGCGTTCTCCCTGCCACTGCTAATGCATTTAATTGTATTTAATCTATTTATCACAACATACAGAATAAGAATTTAGACACAGACGCAGGGTACATTATAAAATAACATGCATGTGTGAAGCGGTAATAGAGGATAAAGATTAGAGTTTAAATATTCAGCCATTACTTTAACATAAATTAACCAATAATGATTAATATTTGCTAGTGTTGGGAAAGTAATTAAGTATAAAAATTGTAGCATTCTAATATGCCCTATTCTTACCTACTGTACTCTGAGCAATATAAGTATTATTCGAATGTAGGAGAATCACCTATAATATGTTCAAAAATGTAATATGCAGATGTAGGATGAAAAATGTCTGTAAGAAATGATTAAATAGTATTGATTTATTCTACATGTAGTAATTCACTGAAGTATATAGTCTACTTGAATAAATGGATTCAAATCATTTGTGCACTTAATTTTTCTTTCTTACACTATTAAACAGTATTGCACAATATGGCAGATATTTGTTGCTAATAATACTGATTTGTTTTAGAAGTGTTTATATTTTGACTCTTTATATATTGTTACATAGTGCATTATTTTCAAATTATGTTGTATTCAGTTCCTAAACTGCAATTGTTTTGTACTTTAAATATAAACGTGGGCATATTTTGCTCTATAGCAATATTGAAATGTATGAAATACTTATTGATTCTAACCCTAACGCAACGCATCGATAAACAGGGACGAGGATTATAATGTTGTATCGAGAGTTAAGGAATTCATGCTCACAGAGTCGAATGATTTCCTGGGACAAAAAATTATTAACATACTAACATTAAGTGGCGAAACTGATTTATGGTTCAATCTGGGTACGTAATTAGAGAAAGGATTAGCTTTACGGTTTAGGCAATAGATTAAGAAAAGTATTTCATCATTTGAAATAGATTCTGTGTATTTGAGAGGAGTCAAGCTTTAGAATTAGATATCTATATATAGAGGCGCCAAGCTTTGGAGTTTGGATTGAGGATAGAACTGTTTAAATGGTTGATATTATTAGGAACATTGGAATAGAGTCTATTTGGTTTATGTGCTGATGTGATTAAGAGGCTCATACAGTTATGTACTTTATTGTCTTGAAGAATTGATATGCTTCTTAATTCAAGCAGAAAGCTATTTTAAACTTCAGGTTTGGATTGCTACTAGCTTTTCGCAAAAGCTTAAAAATGAGTTTAATTCTCTAGAACTTATATTGCTTGCTCTCAGCAGACATAATAATTGCTTTTATCAGTAAAATTGTGTTCACAATAAAATAATAGCTAACTAATTAAATAGATCATAAAACTCTAAGATATATTAATCCCAAAATTCAAAATTCCGGATTTCAGTTGAATAAATGGCAATAATGAAAGTATATAATCTTTTAGTTGTCTAGACATAAGATTTAATTTCAAAAACCCTTTGAAGTAGAGCGGCTGTTCAGCCCCTCGAAATGAATTCATTAATGGACTAGATTAGAAATGTAATCGCCACCTATTATTCCGTAGACCAGTATACCAAGCTATCTTTACAATTTGCACTGTAAATGTTCGTAGAATTAAATTAGCTTCTAGATAGAGTGCAACTATTAAAGTTATATCTAGCTAATCTTAGCAACGGATTCTGGCCTAGAATGTTCTATTAGAAAGCCTGAGTAACGGTAGTGGCTTAGATTTTTTCATTAGAGAACATGGATCAAGACAGTGACCAGAGACTTCCAATAAATGTTACGTAATAAAAATTATTAAATTATTATTATAATTACTGGCATTTAATTTGTCACTTGAAAACCTGTGGCTGTTTGTATTTGGTTCTTAACTTTCAAACAATTTTATCATTTCAAGCGAAATTAGTTTAAAAAGCATTCCAATCATATGATATCAGTTTGATGGTGAAGTGATCAAATGACATATCGGTGAGATGACAACGATCTAATAATATCAATATCTACTGCAACCTAGACTTAAAATATTAGCAAACGCAAATAGACGTATATGCATTAGTTAGCTAAGATTGATTGATTTATCCAGTAAGCCATTCATTGCGTAGCTGCTATTACAGCAAGAATGTACATTATCCCTTTTAAGTTTACCTGATTATCACTACTTAATCATGAATAGTTCCTCTGTATTTTGTTTATGAAAATTTGGTGATGGAACTTTCATTTAAAAGTAAGCCTATATGCTATAATATTTGTTTTAGGTAAAGCCTTATGGCATAGTATTACATTGCATTTATTAGTAGGCATGTCATAGTTTGTACCTACAATTATTGTGAAAGTATTTGATCCGCGCTGTTTTAATGCCTAAGTGTTTAATGAGCTTATTAAGTTATTACATGGCTTCATGGTGCAAGTGGACAATTTAGATGTAACTATGCTAATTTTATGTCAATAACTGAAATTACAATTCTGTTAGAAATTTGGATTCCCTTTAAAAATTCCAAACAGAACATTGCTATTACTTGCCCTCAAGTGAACTTGATTTTATCTCGAAGTATTGAGCGTTAAGGTGTTACCGATTCTTTTACAAAATTGTTGACGGTCTCTAGACAAAGACTATGCAATTCCTCCATCTAGCGTGGAAGAATAACGAAATGAAAGCTGTCATGTTGGGGTATAGATTGGTACACATAACATTTCAAATCGTTGTAAACCATGCATATATTTTGCAACACGCAGTGTAAAACGTATGCGATGAATGAATAACTCTGAAACTTATTTCAGTATTGAAATTGGTCAAGGCATTCTGGATTTAAGGCAAACACTGCTGTAGCAGATTAGGATTGAGTTGGTACTCCTCATGAGTAGTATCCTAGTGGGTACTCCTCATGAGTAGTATCCTAGTTGGTACTCCTCATGAGTAGTATCCTAGTGGGTACTCCTCATGAGTAGTATCCTAGTGGGTACTCCTCATGAGTAGTATCCTAGTGGGTACTCCTCATGAGTAGTATCCTAGTGGGTACTCCTAATGAGTAGTATCCTAACAATGAGTAAACGACCAATCGATTCGTCGATTACAATCGGCTGTTAGACACATATTACATGAACGATCTGTAGACGGTCGTATTGATCTATGAAGAATTGAACTCGTGATGTTCTGCAGGGACGAGGACGATGACCTCAAAGCCAAACTTCGCTCAAAGTTTACTCGAGAGTCCGATGACTTTCTGGGTCAGACGATCATCGAGGTGAGGACGCTGAGCGGTGAGATGGACGTCTGGTATAATCTAGGTCTGCCTCTCTTCAGATTTCTTGTGTTTGTTTTTCTTTTGTTTTGTCTTTCTTAGTTGTGTGTTTATTTATTTAGAACGCATCAAATGGTCTGGTTAGGGGGAGGGGGGTGGCTACTTGAGCCGAATAAGGCCTAAATTTTGTAAAATTCGTTAACTACCGGGAATCGAACCTCGGACCTCTCAACTTGTCCTTGAGGGTTCACATACATGTAAACTCAATTAAATCATCATCATCTTCCCTTGAATCCCAGTTTAGCCAGGGTCTGGATAAAAGTGCATGTAAACACAAATACAGATATATAAAACCACTATATAGGTTTGAATCAAGGTGACCATTAACTGGAGTGGTTAAATAAATTACAAATAACAATTATAAAGTAGTATAAAATATACTAAAAGAAATACTTAAATGTCAAACATTCAAATAATACGAGGACAGGGAATTATACATTATTTGCAAAGTATATTACTTTTTAAAGGAATCATTAAGATTTTTACTTTTTTAAGGTAGCATTAAGATTATTGCTTTTTATTGAAGCAATATAATTTTAATGCTATAGAAATAAATAAATTCATATAATTAATCACTGGCATTCTTCTACACGAAGTTAATGAAATCTTATTAATTTTATTCTACTTTAATTCATATTTAATTAATTAATTCTGACTAATTCTTATTAATGAATTCTTAAACGATCGTGTGCAATGTGAGTGGCCTATTGGTCTATTTTGAATAATGTGGGTATCTCGAGCAACTATTTCGTGTATTTTGAATACGATCAAAATAAAAGTCTTTTGACAAAGAAGAATCGGAGATACTGAAATGTCTGATATGCCATGATACACTTTACACCTTATACAATTTAATGATTAATCTTACCTAGTAGGCCAAATGAACGCGTGGCAATTTCTCCTTTTGGTTAACATAATCTATATAAGCCTAACTAGATGCTAACGATTCTTAATTACTTAAATTTCTTAATTGCTCTTGAGACGACCCTGGCGCTACGTTTAATCGTTACTATTTTAGTCCTATAATCTAGGGTTAAAATTTAGTTACTTAATTAGGGACCTATTTCTCGGAGAAAGGGATATCATGTAGTTTTTTAAGATAATGCAGGTAGCTCAAAGATTTTAGGAAGCAGTAGGTTAGAAAGCTATCTTGGAAACTACGATTGCTCGTCAATTAATCAATAAGACTTTAACGTCCGGTTGCTCGCTATAAGGCAATGTCAGGTGCCTATGTTTGGTGATGGTTAAGCCATTCGGTATAATTAGTATGTTTTGTTAGTCGATCGTAAAACTCTTGTACTCGTCTTACAATCAAGCCGATCTCATCTATTTGGACAATTAATTAAGGCTTCATGCTCTATTGACGATGCTCAGCTGACTATTTTGCCGCCATTTATTTAAAATATGAACTCTCGATGTTGGCATTCTATTTTATGCTATCGTTAATTAAGTCATTACCTACACTCTTATGCCGTCATTTTATATTTCTCTTGAGTTAGTATAGTATTATATATTGTGATACTAATTTTATTAAGACTAATTTTATGTATTTCACAATGCATAGTCATTATAAATATACATTCATATCATTATTGTGAAATAGTGCTTAACTTAATAGTGGTTCTTTAACTTAAGCTTAACGACAATCTATACTTTTTGCTACTCATTTTAACTTAATTAATTTTCAGAAAGAATGGCGATTTTTGAATGATTTTGTTATATTCATGCAGATGATTTTTAATTGCTTCACAAAATATATTTGCTAGACTTTTAAATGATCTAACTACTTAAACCTGCCCAACTTTGCAGTAGAATTAATATTTATTTTTTAAATTAATTTATTCAGTTTGAATATGCCGGTATTTTTCATTGAGTTGTAGTATTGAGTCTCAGTAAGAAATCTGTGTGTATTTGATTTCATTTTAAGAATTCAGTGCTATTTGTGTATAAAGTAATTAGATACTAATTGATTTAGCATTTGCTATTTATGTTCTTTATGTTTTGTATAAAATGTACTGCCTCGTTACAAAATGAATATAATTAGGCTGCTGATGGATTAATATGCTTAAACAATAAGTAAGCAAAAGGTTACTAATTACTTTTATTAATTACTTACATACGCCTTAATGATACTTTCTTTTGCTCTATTAAAATGTAATTATTTTGGTTTTACGTTATTTCTATTTGATCATCTGTATTTCAGAGAAGAGAACAGATAAATCTGCTGTCTCGGGTGCTATAAGGATGCACATCAGTGTAGAGATCAAGGGGGGGGAGAAGGTTGCCCCCTATCACGTGCAGTACACGTGTCTGCACGAGAATCTATTCCACTTCCTCTGCGAACAGGCAGGAGGTCAAGTCAAACTACCCGAAGCTAAAGGGGTTGGCAAAACTTTGTCTTATACAATTATACTATGGAGAGAAACACTTAAGTTTTTTTTGTCTTTTTCGATGACGATATTATTAACACTTCCCATTGTTGTGTCCAGGCCACTAAAGAATAGGTCAACCGTAAACTGCACCTGGCGTAAGAGGCAACCGGGCAAGAATCTGAAGAAAGCCATGGGAAAACACCCTGAAGCCATTATTTTAAAATATAAGGTTTGGTATGCGCTTAGACTTTGTAATAGGATCAACTGCTTGATCAATGTAGGGCAGTTACTGAGTTTGACAGCTAACTGGGATTATGAACATATACTTGGACATGCCTTTTGGCAGAACGCGAGTGAGAGATGATTATCGTTGCGATTGTAAACTCGTATCTATCTACTCGGTTATAGGACTTCAAATTTAAGTTTAGCTTATCAGTAAATCATTGACCCTGTACTCAGATTCAAATATTTTTAAATCAGATTGTTTTAGAGTACGATGCCTGTATGTAGATGGGATGTATATTCTGTATAGAATGAGAAATTTACTATGTACGATGTATTTTGTAAAATAAAGATTTATAATGTGTGGTGTGTGATGATATACATGTAGAATGACAATATGTGTAATGGCGTTTTGATGCATATTGTATGATGAACACTTTTACGAAGGATGATGAATTTTTATGACGTCCCTGACATCATCCTTGGATGAGGAAACGTACGTTAACCCTTTTTTATGATTATTAATGTTATTATTAGTATTATTATTATGATTGATGTTTGATGCATTATGTATGGTGTATGATGCTCGATGTATCTTGCATATTATGATGCTGGATGATGATTTCTTGTGCTCGATGTATGATGCATGTTGCACGGAGCATGATTCATGTTGTTTGATGTATGATGCATGTTGCACGGTACATGATGTATGTTGTTTGATACTGATGTATGCTGCTCGATGTGTGATGTGTGATGCATGAAGTATGATGTTGATGCATGATTAAGATGCATGTTTTGATGTAGGACGAGGCTTGGAAGATTTACTTCGAAGAACCTGCTCAGGAAATTGTTGATGAATTTGCGATGAGATATGGCATAGAATCTATCTATCAAGCTATGACGTTTGTATCTTTTTAAATTTGTTAGCATTCGTGCGGTTAGAGACTAAAAATGTAAGGCTGTGCAATATAATAAAGATGTCAGATGAGGGAAAGACAGCCGGAATAAAATAAGGCATATAAATTCGCTGAGAATGGAAATAATATTCTGTTTACTGCGTAAAATCGGTTTAGTCTGTGGAGCTTCAATGTATTCGTTTGCAGTTTATGATAACAACAACAATTTACTAAAGTGCTATCGTCGTCAATGACAGCATCAAACACTGTTCATTGTTTAGCTAAAGTCAAGCCGGCGAGTAAAACATGTTAAAAGATCAGTCATATTCAAAATCAAGAAAACCCAGACCGACGAGGAAATTCTAACGTTCTTTTTCTCATTTCCTACAGTAGCTAAATTTGTTATTATATTATTTATTATTTTGTTGCAATTAATTATGCTTGATTATTCTGTCGCGCCTCATTAATGATGATCTCTAAGGCGTAATCTAGTGCTGATATAAGCTGCTTTGCTCTCAACTTCAAAAGCATCAATTCTGTAATTAATTGAAATTTATAGTAACTGAATATTCTCACCAAGTTGTGGAGCAATAGATAATTAATAATTTCCCGAAATAACAACTATTCAACTAGCTTTGCTTTAATTTAATGTAATTATAATTAAAATACTGATCCAAGTCTAGATCATTTCTGTCTGCTTTAGGCATTTTATACTATTAACTCTATCTATCAAGCCATGACGTTTGTATCTTTTAAAATTTGTTAGAATTCATGCGTTTATGAATTAAAAATGTAAATAGTGTAATAATGTATTACTATGTAACGTTTTCGTCTTGTTCTGCAGACATTTTTCCTGCCTGTCCACCAAGTACATGTGCCCCGGTGTGCCAGCCGTGATGAGCACTCTACTGGCCAACATCAACGCCTTCTACGCTCACACCACCGCCAACACCACCGCAGTGTCTGCCAGCGACCGCTTCGCCGCCTCCAACTTCGGGGTATGTTAAATCTTTCTCTTGTGGTCTCTGTGTACTCAGTCGTCAACGTGTGATGCTTTGGAGCCTGTTTGTGTAGAGTCTGCAAGAGACTTCTCTAACATTGCCTTATGGCGAGGAACCGGACGTTAAATTCTTATCGACTATTGATAGATTGAAATCAATTGTTGATATTATAAAGTTTAACGCAACAGAGTTGTTATGTTACGACATTTAGGACAATAGATAATAGTGTGTTTAACTTTAAGTTATACAGTTCATCAATTCTCTGCTTGAAGACTTGACACTCTCGAGTTTTCTTGGCAAGGAGCAGTGGAATCTTTTAACGGCTTTCACGTCACAATGCACGCAGCAGCGTCGTGCTAATCAATGTATGGAGTTTGTATCAGTATATTCGTATTGAATTATTATTATTATTATTATTATTATTATTATTGTGTATTCGGATGTTGAATTTTAAATATGCAGTTTATGCAGTTGGTTGTAGTACGGATTTCGTTAGTGTTTTCAATATGATTCGACACATTTGAGCTATCGTCCCAAACACAAATTTAAGCTTGTTATAGTCTTACAATCTCATATTACGCATCAGATGTTAAACCTTTACTAACATCTATACTGATGCAATCCTTTCTGGTTATTATTTATAGCAAGTGTTTCTAGTATGTTATAAAGATGTGTAGTGTTTTAAAGTTCCTTTCAAAATTCCTGAAGTGGTTAGTATAATACTATGACTACTTTAATTTTGTTATTATTAGTTACAAAACTTATATATATATATATATATATATATATATATATATATACAGTATATATATATATATATATATATATATATATATATATATATGTTTGTCGTTTGCAGAAGGAAAAATTCGTCAAGCTTTTAGATCAATTACACAATTCTCTAAGGATAGACTTATCAGTATACAGGGTCTGTATCTTTTAAATATCTATTGCGTTATTGCTTATCTTCCTTTCTATAGTGCAGGTTTTGTAGTCATTGTAATTGGGTCGTGTTTATAGCATTGGTAGAGCGTGCGTGTCATAAATGAAGTTAATCAACGTTGGGCTAGGTTGGCATTTGGACGAGAGGCAATTCTGGAATACGTAGCGTGGACAGCATTGAACTAAAATTCAAAAATGTTGAAAGGTTATTCTTAAATCGGCGCCAGCTTCAATCTTGTGCGCAAACAAAAGGCAACGATAATTAATAACCATGGAGAGAAAGGAGGAAAAAACGAAAACGGTAAATAGAGCAACTAAGAATGGAAACTCTGTGACACTTGTGGTATGTGTGATACAAAATGTGTGATACAAAAAAAAAAAAATAATCAAAAGATTTTAGTTAAGCCTTCTACTCTTGAATTTCATGGCATTTGCAGAATTAGTCAAATGTGTAGTAATACATTATATTATAGCGTTATACATTATATGTACAAGTGTTAGCAGTGGTACATTATATTATTGTTGTTAATTGTGATTCATTCTGCAATAATTTATAACAAAAGGCAACGATAATTAATAACCATGTTCATCTAGTACAATTTTAGGAGTGATAGATTATAATTGTTAGCAGTGATATAGGCCTATTATATTATAATTGTTAGCAGTGATATAGGCCTATTATATTATAATTGTTAGCAGTGATATAGGCCTATTATATTATAATTGTTAGCAGTGATATAGGCCTATTATATTATAATTGTTAGCAGTGATATAGGCCTATTATATTAGAATTGTTATCTATGATGCAGTATATTATAATTGTTAACAGTTATACAATATATTATAATTAATTATTTGCAATTACTTTCAGAACACTTTTCCTGCCTCTGACCCGGGACGATTACAAGATCTCAAGTCTACCGTTGATTTGCTCACAAGTATAACATTCTTCAGGATGAAGGTTCAGGAGCTCTCCAGTCCTCCACGTGCCAGCATTGTGGTTAAGGACTGCGCCATGGCTTGCATGAAGTCTACCTACCAGTTCCTCTTCGACAACTGCTACGAGCTCTACTCCAGGGAGTTCCAGACTGATCACGATAATCCTCAAGATGTGGCTGAGGGGCCCAACAGCGTCAAGAGTTTGGAGTTCTGGCACAAGCTCGTTGCTCTGGTAGTGTCTGTCATTGAGGAAGATCGGTGTAGCTATGCGCCAGTTCTTAATCAGTAAGTCGTAGTTATTTTTTATAATTAATTATTTATTTAATTTCATACAAGACTGCCATTAAAACAGTAGTTATTATTAGTAACCTTTAGATACTTCTTATGGTTGAATTTGTGAAATTATTAAATTATTTCTACTATTTCTCGCATAATTCAAAGGCATTTAAGTTTAGTTTTTGTAATCAATATGCATGTCGTGTCTAATGCAAAATGCTTGAAAATGACAGATCCACTTTAAAATCAATAACTTTATTCTAAATTTTTGATATTTTGTATGGACAGTAATTAAAATGTATGGCCACCATAGGTTCTACGGTATTCTGTTGCATAATAAACAATTAGTAAACGAATTCTTATTCTTAATTGCTGCTACTGACTACCTTACAGGGCAGAGGCTCTTTTGCGATAACCTTCTTGATCATTTGTTTATTTTCTAGATGATTGTAATTACTATATGATATTTACTTGATGTTTATATTTTCTACAATCCCAGACGCTCTAATCTGAGAGTAAAATCTCGGACATTCACTGGGCTGGTTATACGGAAAATGGTCTAAATTGCCAAACGGTTTAAACATATGGTATTAAAAGTGATAGATATCAACGTAGTTGATCATTTCACTGTAATATGTGTTTACTGTTTACACTGTATTATTGTGACAAGATTAACAAATCAAAAAGTTAGAAGGTAAAAAATTTCCATTTGTAAAGGTTTCCTCAAGAATTGAATGTTGGACAAGTATGCGCGGCGATGCAGTGGAGCCTGTTCTCGCAAGATATGAAATACGCTCTAGAAGGTTTTATAATTTATATTAAATACAGTATTAAAGAAGATTTTAATATCAGAGAAATCAGATAGCGTATTCCGTTAATAGATTTAAAGAAATTTATCTTCATCTGACTTTCAAATATTCTAATTATATTGAAAGAAATTTTATTTAAGTAAGCTTGTTAATGTTTTTTTTTGTTAAATAGATTTCGTGTTAATATATCATACTTAGACTATTGCTGTTATATAGGTGAATTAAATATTAAATGAAAAACATAAGCAAATGTGCTCTAGTAAAAGCATTAACACGGCTTTGTTTCTAAATAATCATCTTATACTTGATCCTTGTAGGCCCTATAGGCCCTACTTGTTTTAGTTTGCATAAAATTATTTACTTAAATTTGTGTAAATGTGAAGGAATATTTATTTAAAAATATATGTGTTTTCTGTATTTCCAGAGCACGAGAAAGAGAGGTTATGCAAGAGCTCGGAGTACATGAATCTGCATTTTAAAGTGAAGTGGTTGTACAATAAATACGTCACGGATGTTCCTTCATACAGAGGAGAAGTGCCTGAATATCCTCTGTGCGTATTTATATCTCCCCGTTTTATGTCCTTCTATGTATTTTGTGTTTTCTATAAATTGAGGCTGCAATGGATAAAAAATGAATTGTAATAAAACAATATATTGTAAAACAATTTTTATTAAAACAGTTTGTAATAAAACAATAGGCTATATAAAAAACTATTTGTCATAAAATATTTTATGATAAAACAATACATAAAATTACCATTTATAATTAATCAATTTTGAATTATTACAGTTTATAATAAAACAATTTATAATAGTGTATTTTCATGGTTCTCGTCCGAATTTTTCGACGGATAGATAGAGAAAATTTCATCTTCTCATTAAAACGTTTCGGTATAGTATAAATTTATCACTAACAAGTATATTCTGAATAATTGGTGATAAAAATGTTATAATATTAAGTGTTTTGTACATATTTGCAGTTGGTTTGAACCATTTGTGATGCTGTGGTTGAACGAGAACGACGACGTATCGATGGACTATCTTAGAGGCGCCTACGAAAGAGATAGGAAAGATGGAGTATGTGTTCACGCAATGCATTCAGTTATAAAACCTATAATGTTAAATTTATCGTATGTTTCCACACCACAAAGTTAGTGTCGGTAAGGTCAGGGAGTGTTTTGAAGGAAAGATGGAGTATGTAAAGTCGCCTGGTTAAACATTCCTAACAAGACGTTTGTTTAGAAAACGATTATGAAAGTCAATGTTTGATACTGTATTACAGTTTATTTACAATATTATAAATTATCACTCTGCACTGTATTATATTAGGCTTCATGTTTATTTATTCATTTAACAAACGCATTCCATACGAGTTTCAAACATTCAACAATAGAAGAGAAAAGCGTTTTAACGTAATTAAGACCTTAATGAAGAACATATATATTCCAAAAAAATAAATATCATAGGAACTAAATTATGAAAAATATAGAATCCAGATAAATTCAGAAAATGATATTTAGGCCAACACCAATAAGTTCCATGAAACAGTTGAGAATTTAGTGAAAATTTAAAACTTACAGTAATAATGTGAAAATTATATTAAGTGTCTTTAGATACCGTTATCAAATAACACTCGAATACACTTTAGATGATTTCCAATGGCACAAAAATTAATTTTGTTCTGCGATGTAGTGTATTTGTAGTAGATTTCATTGTTTGTATCACAATGCATTGCAATTCATTGTATTGTATTGTTTTGTATCATATTGCAATTGCATTGCATATACGTATTGAATTGCATTGCATTGTATTGCATTGCATTGCTTAAGTGTATTATCTTATATTGTGTTACATTACATTGTATTTTATTGTACTATGGTGTATTGTATTGTGTTGTATTTTATTATATTGTATTGCATTGTGTATTATATTATATGGTATAAGATTTTATTGTACTGCATTAGATTGTATTGTATTGCATTGCGTTGAATATTGTATTTCATTGTATTGTATTATATTGTATTGTCTTGTATTTTATTGTATTATATTGTATTGTATTGTATTATTTTGTATGGTATTTTATTGCATTGTATTGTATTTTACTGTATTGTAGTGTATTGCATTCTATTTTATTGTTTTGCATTGTACTGTATTATATTGTATTGTATTGTAATGTACTGTATTTTATTGTATTGTCTTGTATTATATGGCATTGTATTATATTGTGTTGTATTTTATTGCATTGTATTGCATTGTATTGTATTGCATTGCACCATATTGTATTGTATTGTTTTGTATTGTATTGTATTGTATAGTTCCTGAAGGCCTCAGAACACGCCCTGTTCTCCTGCTCAGTGACTGATGTGTTCACTCAGCTCAACCAGTGCTTTGACGTCATCAAGAAGCTCGAGTGTCCGCATCCCGAGGTCGTCAAGAGATACATGGAACGCTTCTCCAAGGTCTCTAACCTCTCAGCTAACAACTCTAATTTACTTTTCTAAATTTATTGGCTTCTAGCCGTTTAAAACTTAAGTAAATTAAATAAAATACGATCTTTAAAACTGTTTAAAACTAAAGCTAAATTAAATAAAATATGTCTGTTTAAAACTGTTTGAAACTAAAGCTAAATAAATACGTCCTGCAATAATGAGTATTTTATGAGATCGTTGTGTGGCTATATTGTAGTATATATGTATGTCTTGTTAACTGTAGGCTTCGTATTATTAGAAATTTTAGCAAATTGAAACTTAGAACTTAATTAAGATGTGAAATTTAATTACCGATGATTCATCATAATTGTATTATTACCCTTCTTATTATGATGTTAGAGTAAATAAGGAAGAAACTATCCGTAAATTGCACCTGAATTAGAAGCGGCTAAGCCAGATCTGACTAAATCATGATGGAAACCACCTCAGAAGATATATTTTCCAAGTCAAAAACCACATTAAGGTTTGGAAAGGCTAGCATCTCCAATGGAGTCAACTTGTTAATCAACGCTATTACGGAGCCTGAAAACAGACTTAGGAATATGTGCCATTTCACTTGGCAGAACACTAAAGACAGAAAAGATCTTGTAAAGTTAGCAATAAGATGTGTCTAACTATTATACATATATTTTTTTCGCACTTATGCGTTTGCAATTTTATATGTAATTCTGCAGACAATTCAAAAAGTTCTGCTGGAATACGCCAACCTGTTGAAGGCTGACTTCGACAGTTATACTGGAAAACATAACGTGGTAAGTAGTCCGGTCCTAAAGTATTTGTTAGCTCCTTTTAGAGGATTATTATTTTAAACTATCTGCTCCGTCAAATATCAACATATCCAGCAGTGTCTTACAGCCAGTGGCGATATCAATAAGCTATTCGACCGCGGATCAGTATGGGATCAGTATGTGCAGGGTTCAAATCTTGGGCTCGCCCGTCACTGACATCACTTTCGAGTGAGGAAACTGACGTTAACATTAGCTTTTACTTTTTTTATTTGTCAAAATACACGTTATAAGCATTTATAGGACGTAGCAGAAAAGCGTGCAGCCATGTTTGTTCATTGGTTAAATGTGACGTAAACGATTGAAGAGGGGCAGAGTCAACTGTCCAACCCGGCAGTCGCACAATAACGTTCTCTATTATACGTATGCATTAGGATTGAATTGAAGATTAATCGCATATCTGAGCTTATTAAATGTAATTTCATCTTTAAGTATTGATGGAATTAATTATGGGCCTGCAGACTAAAGTGAACACGTATAGATGTATTTTATGCCGATATTAATTAATATAAATTATTTTCTATCTTTATTTTTCTATTTTATCAAGTGATTTCTGACTGAAGTACTACACTTTCCGCAGCTGTATACTATTTAATATTTGTAACTTTTAAAACTGGATAGAAAACCCTATTTTTAAATCTTTCTAATTTTAATATCAAAACATGTTTTAAAATAAATCTATTGTTATATTTTGTTTTACTTTCAGGCTTGTATTATGATGAACAATATACAGCAGCTACGAGTACAACTAGAAAAAATGTTTGAAGCCATGGGAGGTGATAAGGTATACAGATATTACTAACTGCGGATATTAATTAAATTTCTTAATTACTATGCGAAGCTGATTTTGCTTTAGATATTTGCTTTACAACGTGCATATAAATTAATTAAATTCAAATTTAGAAATTAATTTAATTTCTTAGTTACTATACGTAGCTGTTTTTGATTTATGTTGTATATCTGTAAAGCTAAGTTCTTTCGTAAATAATAATATAATAATATTATTATTATTATCTTTTAGGTTTGATATTTATCAAACCTCGGGTTCTTTAAACCCGGGGTAAAAAAAGTAAAAAATAAAAATAATAATTAGAGTGCTACTGTTGTCGATAACAACATCGAGCATTATTGAGACAAATCCAAGCCGATGAGCACAAAAAGGTCCAAAACAGTGCAAATTCCAAAATTTAAAAAATCAGTCCAAAGATAAATTTTGTGCGCAAGATACTTGATATTGTTTGCTTTATCAAGATGTAATTTACTATGACAGTATATGATAAATAAAACTTCTACTGCAGTTTCTGCACCATTACAGAAATCATTGTCCGGACCAGTTTGTGTTTTTGAACCGGGACCTTTTAATCCGCTAGTCCTATAGCTTAACCATTGCTACATTGGTTTAAAGATGCTTTAAGTTTTATTAGATTAAACCTAGCAGAATATTGAAACAAATGAAGCGGAAATCTGAACAACTGTAATTTGCTGACTTTTCAATCAATCAATCAGTTTTGAAATGGTTTTTACGACAGCTGGACTCCGAGGCAGCCACTATTCTCACACAACTACAGCAGAAGCTCAACAGTGTTCTCGATGACCTGAGCTGTATCTTTGCCTGCAGGTAATGTAGCCAATATTGATTTATAAGTCTACTTATACACTAATTTCCCGTGTTGTGTCCGGGTGAATAGGTTAACCGTAAACTATGAGATTATACAATAAGAGCGTGTGTAACTATCTCAGCAGTTCAATTTTTCCCATGCTACATGTACATGCTATTTTGAGGTGTTAATAGGTAGTAGCCATTTATGAGGGCGTTAGCTTGTTGATTGATGGAGTACTCTTTATGGAGGATAAAAATTGGTTGTGAGTAGGAATATGTACATTGGACCTGCCTCTTTGGCAGTCCACTAGGGATAAAACTAATGAATTTAAAATCTAATTAGAAAACTACAGAAAAACTAGTAATTCTCACTCTGATCTCTTGATTGATTTCTTTTCTGGCTGATTGAGCAGCCTACACACGCAGATAAAGCAGAGCATACATGAGCTGGGTTGTCTGCTAGCGAAGGTGTCTGGGACAGGCCAGGTCTCGTTGTCGCAGCCCAGCCAGAGGGCGCAGATCCAGCAGGAATCAGACAACATCCTGCGGCCGCTCATGGACTTCCTGGATGGAAGGTTTGTTCCGATTGAGATTACTGTATTTGGCATTGGAGCTTTAATATTCAGATATCTTCAAGTAAATTTAGTAGAATAAGTACTTATTTAATAAATATGAGCTACGAAGGAAGTGCCAGGTGTAGGATGATTAAATGTAAATTTTTGATGCAGTGTGGGTTATATACATGTATATATTAAATAGTGCATATATAATATATATACTGTGTATATATAAAAATAAAATATATATATACACTGTATATGTATAATATATATATATATATATATATATATATATATATATAATATATATATATATACATATATATATATATTAGTATGAATCAATATCTGAGAAATACTTATGAGAAGATGCCGTGGCAGCCATTCATTGAGACCCTACGGTGTGCAACAAATGAACAAATTTCGCACATATAAGCTTTTCACGACTGACATTAGATGTATCATGTGATCTCAAGGTCACCAAGTTTAACAAAGTTCATGATCTGAAGATCATTTCGCCGTATGACGTTTAGATGATGTCACTAGATACAATATGATCTTAAAATTATTTCACATGATATAAACGACCTAATAATCATTTCTTCACATGGCATAATATTACTATATAATGACTTTCGGAACATTTCATCGCCGGATATGATAAATGACTCTATGGACTTGTATAAAATCTGTAACAGCGGCAGTATAAAATCTGTAACAGCGGCAGTTATGAATCTTTCAGTTTCTGGCGAATCTAAAACTAAAGGGAAACGGTTAAGTTTTTAAGCATTTTACTACGTAGCTAGTCATAATCAGGAGGAATGATTTCTTATAAACTTTCTTAAAGAGTTAAAGATGGGAACCCATTTTAGCAAGTAAGTTATCTTGATAAATAAAATTAACTTTCTTTTATAAATACTTGTATTACAGTTTAACGATGTTCGCTCAAGTTTGTGAGAAAACTATTCTTAAAAGATTGCTCAAGGTAAGAGTTTAAGACTATAGCTTAAGTTAGGCTACCTTACATTAGTGCAGCTTTATTGATAAATAGTTAATGCTGCTATGAATAACATTTTTTTATATGTATTTGACTTTAAACATACTCTGATTGAATTAATATAGTAACGCTAAATTGCTTAGAAAAACTTATACTAGTAATTGCTTATTACTTTTTAATTACTTATATTTTTAAATACGTACATGTACATTACATTATACCAATTTATTCATGTGCAGGTACTTTTAGGCGATTGCTATCTGTCTGTTAGATTATAATTATTAGAATAGAACGTGATAATATTTTAGTTGTTAGTAATAATTATAAAATTGATACAGTTGTTTGTTTACCCGTGTTGTGTCCGGGTTGCTGAAGACATAACCAGTCGTGGACTACACGTGTTGTAAAAGGCGACAAAACACTAAGATCCCAACTAACGTCAGAAAGAACATTCAGTTGGTGAGCGCAAAGACTCCAGAAATTGGTACAAAGTTTCTCAAAGGAATGGAAAAGTTTAATCCAGACTCTTGTTAAACTGGGATTTATGGGAAGAAGATGCCAATGATTTGTTTGTTATTGGCTGTGTGCTGACCCATTTTAAACAAATTAAGTTCCCGAACACAATCTGCAATAAATCGTTCGTCGTACAATGCTATTGATTACGAAGTTACTAGAATTTTAGATGAGATTACTTCAATTACTTCTAAAGATCTGTTTGCAGATTACTGCGTTTCAGTATAACATTGACTTGAATACTTTAGTGCAGCCTAATTATTTACATAAAAATATCAGATATTTCTCCTTTAAAGTAATAAATGACAATGTTTTTGTTGTTATTGATAGAATGCCAGTATAATTCTCACATTTTGGATTCCGTTCGCCTTAGTTGCTTACTTCTCGACTGTTACGACATACGCAGTTTACTGTTGATCTATTCTTTAATTAATATTCTATTTTATAGGAACTGTGGAAAGTTGTTATGCACACACTTGAAAAGACAGTTGTACTGCCACCACTAACTGACCCACGACAGGTAATCTGTTATACTATTATATCGTGACATTATATGTATATATTATATATTATATGAATATGTGAATATATGGATATATTATATTATGTGAGATATTATATTAGATAGTTTATGTTTGATATTACATTAAAACGATAACCAGCGATTTATCTCAGCAATAATTTATTGACTTAATCTGCCATGAACTACTGTTGAAACAATAAAGATCTGCGAAGTAATGTGAGATTAAATGCGTTGTTTGCAGCAAATATTTCCACTGCCCAGTAATGCTCAAGCTAAGATTGAGGACGTCTCTCGCTCATTGCTCAATCACGTCAGTCTCATGCCTAGTAAGATGTCAATACTGAATCAGGTATCATCGGGACCTGGTCAACCTTTCGCAGACATTGGCAAAAAACTCGCTGTAAGTTAACTTAACTTTATTATACTAGTTCAGGAAGTCGTGAGGCTTGTAACACGAGGCTATACTAATTTATACTAATCTATTAATCAATCCCAATTCAGTTGTAACGTATGCTGTTTAATCAGCTCTTCTCTATCTAGGAGTATAACTTGATTTATATAAGTCTTTATGTGAAAGATATTTATGCGTGGCTTGCGCCTGAGGTATACCATGTTTTTGCACGTATTGTATTTTGCTAAATAATGTAGGTCTCTGAAACTCTCTAAGTCTAAAAGTCTAAAGTCTAATTTAGTGTCAGTTTCCTCTCTAGAAAAGAATTTAAGGATATAAGTATAAGTAGTAGATGAGAGATCCATTTGAAAGCTTACCATGCTTATTCCCAGTGTAAACATGTCCAATTGTGCCTCTAATTTATTCACATTGAGCACTATTTTAATTTTGCCAATGCACTACGCTGCAAGGAGTTCATTTCATATAATGTAACTAGTAATATAATAACTAAATTTAAATCTACGGCTCCACAATGCACATTCTCAGACTCTTCTAGTGCAAGAGTTTCTCGAATAACATGTTTTCTTTGACTACTGCTTTAACTTGAAGTTATCATACAAAAATCTTATTGTTCAATCAACGATGAATCGTCTGCATACGACAGTGGTTATCTATTGATTGACTGATTTTCTCAGGATATATCCAAGGACTACGTTCACAACAACATAACCAACATGTCTCCCAAGCAGTGCGCCATCATGGACGTGGCGCTCGATACGATAAAGCAGTATTTCCACGCTGGAGGAAGCGGACTCAAGAAGACTTTCCTGGATAAGAGTCCGGAGCTGCAGTCCCTGCGCTACGCTCTGTCCCTCTACACCCAGACTACGGACTCCCTCATCAAGACTTTTGTGCAGTCCCAGCTTACGCAGGGTTCGCTACATTTCTAGTGTAGTTTTGACGTTGGTTTTGAATCGATTAATTTTAATTTTTCATATTTTATGAAGCTTTTTATATTCAACACTTTATTAAAAATTAACTTTGCTAATAACCGATCAGCTGCAGATTGTAACAGTATAGCAGATGCACAAACAATCTACCAGATGCGGGAAGACATCTAAAAGACGTTAAAATATTATTAGGATAATAATAAGCATTTTTATTTAACAAAGAATTGAAATTAGGCTTAGATACAAAAATATATAAGACTATTTCTGTCTTTAAATGTTCTTGCGCCCTTTAGCCAAACGCTCATATGTCAACCATTGAATCCATTTGATATCTGACTGAAAGCTTCAATCTCTCTACAAACATATTGATTACTGCGTGCATCAGGCAATGGACTTGGCAATGAAATAATCTATTTAACAATAAATTTAACTATTTCTTGTTAAATACACTAAATAAATTGAGTGAATTAAATTTATTTAATTTTTTATGTAGTGTGCATCCCGGAGAATCCAGCCCCAGAAGATGAGCCCGTGGGACAGGCTTCCATACAGGTGGATCTGTTCACTCATCCCGGCACTGGGGAACACAAGGTCACAGTGAAAGGTAAATTAATAGAAAAATATTAATTTACTAATTTACAACCTTACTCAGAGTTGGTCTGGCAAAGACTTCTGAGATTATTGCAACGACTTTCAGAGAGGTCCCCACTTCCATCACTTGTCGCCACGTGGACTGAGTTTATATCTTCAGCCGTTGCTTCATCGAAAACATAGTATAATAAAGCATCCAATGACTGGTTTTTAAACTTTGTATTAACTCTCACATATATTTCTTGCTTTCATCATCATCATCATCATCTTCCCTTAACTCCCAGTTGAACTAGGGTCGGGATACGAGTTTTCCGTTCGTTTAAATTTTGTAGCAGTTTATGGAGCCTAGGCGCTCACCAACCGAATACCCTTTCTGACGTGCAATAAAAATCGGTAAAAAAGTAACGTAATTTCTTGTAATTTGTAGTTGTGGCTGCCAATGAGCTCAAATGGCTGACAAACAGCATGTTCAGACCTTTCCTGGAGGTCAATCTGATTGGTCCACATCTGAGCAACAAGAAGCGCAAACAGTCGACCAAGTCAAAGAGCAACACGTGGTCACCCAAGTTCAACGAAAGCTTCCAGTTGTACGTATATATTCGATTTATTAGTACCGGTTGGTAGTCTAGTGGGTAGCACACTTGCCTGACTGAATTGATTGGCTCTTTGTCAAGTGTTAGAAACTTCCGTCAAATAGTCACAGATAATATCACACTTGTGTTGTACTGTAACAGTCAATAAACTTAGCTTTATTGATTACTGGCTGGAGCCAGTGGCGAAGTCTGTAGGATACTCGACCACGGATCAGTATGTGCGGGGTTCAAATCCTGGGCTCTCCTGCACTGACATCGCTTTCGAGCGAGGAAACTGACATTAACCTTAACTTTACCAGCTTTATATTTTACGTGTCAATTCAAAATATCGTAATTAATACTATTAATTAAATGGCGTAATTATTTCAATTAATTCCATACTGTTGTTTCGTGTTAAATGCAACATTAAGATGCGGTTCGTGATTAGATTTATTGTTTTACCTAGGGCATGCTGGATACTGAAACTATATATTCAAATAATCACTCACTCTCTCTCCCTCTTTTCTAGAGCACTGCCTAACGGCAAGTGCAAAGCGTATAACTCTTCCAACGAATTTTATCCTCAGCCTTCTTTTTATCTCTACATATGAATTTGCTATCAAATCATTCAATATTCTATGTCACCGTCTGTTTCTAACTCTTTTCTATAGCATTCTTCCTTCTTTATAGAAATAAATGAGATAAGTTGAACATACTGCAGCTATGTAATTACTTAACATCACGTCCTACTGCAAATATGCCACAGAACTTTCTCCTTACGTTCTGAAACTATTACTATATACATGTACATAGACTAATTAAAGTTTTAGAGTTTTCCAGAATATAAATATTTTACACAAATATAAAATTATTTTATTCATTATTTATCTTCATCATCATCATCCTCCCTTAAATCCCACTATTTATAATTTTGCTTAATTATACTGAATTTTGACTTTGTTTCATCATATTACCTTTTGCTTTATTTTCTCCGCGTTATATGAAAAATAGACCTAGAAATGGCTACACCTGTCGTAAGATATGACAAAGCAATAATTGAGGAAGGCGAACGGAAAACACCTCCGTCTTATTATTTCCAAGCTATTCATAGAATACATTAACGTGTGAGTAAAGCATATAGCCTTTTATGAAGAAATTAACTCGTTAATAGATAGTCTGCTCTTTGTGAAGCGTGAAAGCAGCATGTGAGTGAA
The DNA here is from genome assembly GCA_905160935.1 of Enchytraeus crypticus. NCBI lineage: Eukaryota > Metazoa > Annelida > Clitellata > Enchytraeida > Enchytraeidae > Enchytraeus > Enchytraeus crypticus. The sequence continues at coordinate 288,133 of CAJHZI010000505.1, forward strand.
GTATTTACTTTGGACCTGCCACTTGGCAGAAAGAGAAAGAGCCATTTTATCAAACTCTTCAATATCACTTTGATCGCATTTTTATTTCTAAATCCACAGCGTCCTAGGTAACGAGGCCGAGCCAGACTGCTACGAGCTGCACATCTGTGCTAAGGATTACTGTTTCGCTCGCGAGGACCGTCTGATCGGTGTGGCCGTCCTTCAGCTGCGGGACCTGATCGAGAAGGGGAGCTGCGCGTGTTGGCTTCCCCTGGCCAAGTCCATCAACATCGACGAGACCGGCTGGACGGTCCTGCGCATTCTCTCTCAGAGGAACAACGACGAGGTCGCCAAAGAATTCGTCAAACTCAAGTCTGAATGCAGACACCCGGAGGAGGTCGATGCAGCTGCCGCAGCTGCTGCTGCTGCTACTGCTAGGTGAATAGCTTAGTATCCAGAATAATTCGAGATACCGGAATCCTGCTTACGGCGTCAATAGTCCTCGCAAGTTGAGCCGATTAAACGGTCGCTAGGACCTATGCGGCCATGATACTGTTCCTGAATCGTCGCTGCAAGGGCATAGTTTTGTTTATTTCGGTAGAAAGTTTAGACCGAAATATCTGGATACTGAAAAACGTAGGTGCTGTTTCTGATTCCCTTTCTTTTTCAGCATTCCGCAACTCCGCGCTATCTTTCATGTAATATGAACTCTGCGAATAATGGTTAGATATTAATATTGTTATTGAAATACCGTTAGTGGCCTAATGTTAGCAGGTTTATAATAATAAGTTGTGTGCTTGTATGTGAGCATATATGCATATTTTGCAAGGATATACTTACACATGTACAAAGCCCATGTATATTTGTATACTTGTATGAATATTCATTTATGCGCAGTGTGCTTCCCATTGTGTAGCTACATGTATGTATGTAAATGTGTGTTCTGCTAATGGTCGTGTCTTTGAAACTGGCACGAATGTCTGCCTGCCTGATAACTTATTTCCAACTTATTTATAACTTATTGCGTGTAGTTGTGCAGTTTCTGATACCTATGTTTCACGTTATATTTATCATTTGTGTTAAGTCAGTATGATTAAATTAAATAGCATTTGCATTAAGCCAATGTGATTAAATTAAGTCACTGCGATTTGGCATATAGATATTGCTACATGAACATAAACTCTGACTTGCGCTATTGAGTATTTGATATATTAAATGTATATTACTCTATAAGACAAGATAATGCAATACAATTAGAAGTTAAAATAGGTTTCTTTATCTGATGAAGCTGACAGAAAGTTTCGAACGAATTGCTTTGCGCAATAACCACTTCTACAGTATGTTACAAGAGACACTTACATATGCTTACAATTAATAAATTACGAGCTCTGAAGCAGTGAGTTTAATATACAACGTACATGTTGTGTGTATTTTTTGCAATCCTCTTATGCTCGTGCATACATCAGGCTATTGTTTAACAAAGACCTTCGTTTGTATCCTTCCCTCCGGTGCTCCGATTCTTATTGGATCCCTTGCAGACATTCCCATGCAATCATTTTAGCTATTTCAGCCTCTCTCGTGATCAGATCACATCAACCCAACAAATCAATTTGATCAAATTACTTAAATTTAATTATCTTTAAGGACCACTTGCACAACTCTTTAGGTATCTCCTTTGGTTCTCTTTTCGTAGCTTATACAATTTTCAGTGAACTGCTCTCAAATTATCTGAGTTGATGGAATTATTAGTTTCTTCTGTTCACAACTCTAGAGTCTTTTTCGCAGTTGAACTCTAATTCTCTAATTATGTTTGTTTGACGCAGTTATTGTTAGACACAATTTCTTTACTGCAGGTGAGCTTTAGTTTAAAGTAATGTAATTATTAATTATTTTACGAATATATGTCGATTTTATGTGCATTTTCCCTTTTTGTGGCTATATGACCTACTTAAAAATAAAATAAAACATGTATATTCATGCAGTATATGCTAGCACTCGATATACGCATAATAGTAAGCATACTGTACGCTGAAGTGTGTCTTTATTTCGTGTATTTTGTGGATGTTTTTATATTTTTAATTGCTGAAATATATTATGTACAGAGCTGTTTGTTCCCTAATTTGTTTTAGATTAATGTTCTTAATGGCTGATAATATTAGATTATTGTCACAATTGCCTATAAAAATTTAAATTATTTGCCTTCCTTTATCCATTTTAGCAAGCTACATCTAGTCTGTCATTTCCATCCTTGTTGTAATAATAATTGTATTGATTTTAGCGATAGTAACACTTAACTTAGTGATAAGTGTTACGTTAATATATTGTTTACCATTATTTGCATTCAAACAGTACAGTTGTTCTTCTATACTTTACATTGATAAATAGTATATCGGAGTAATAAAGTAATATTTAGCATACAATTGTGGTAATGTTTAATTAAGGGCATAATAATACATGTAATTCTCATTACCATTCACTGTATCTCAATTTTAAGATCTCTAGCAGTTTCAAGAGTGCTACCGGGGTCCTCAAATCATCTTCAGATAAAAACAAATTTCATAATTTTTAAATTCAATGTTATCAGATGTAGATTTTCTAATCGTTTTCTGTCTAATGTCGTGATGATTAGTTTACAACATACGACAACAAAGCCCAACAACATTTTGAGACTAATTATGTCACTAAGATTATACTTCCGTCTTCTATGTTCATGATGTTCATGCTTCTTCAGAAATGTCTACTACATGTTTATTAGAGCAGCAATATTATTATATTCCCGTTTCTATGTTTTTGTTTGAGCGACTGTAAGGCCTACTTTGGAATGCTCAAGAAATGTAAGGCTGAACAAGAAATATTGTTTCTGACTATTTATTATAGTGGTACCTGGTGTATTGATATCACACTAGTTAATTAATAAGTATCTTACTCTTCTGACAGCTCACTCTATTCCTCAATCTCATTCTTCTTCTTAGCGTATGTCGCACTCGTTTAACGACGGCTTAGACATCACGTGACTGTTGAGTGTGTTACGAGTTGCTGTTGAAACGAGTTATGTCCGAGATTCTTTAAATTAGCTGTGAAATTCGGCCGACTGGTAAGTTCTATTCTGTCGATAATATTCATGTTTGTGAAGTGAAATATTTTGCCTGAGTACGTTCTGTGTTATGTACGCTGAACGTGTGCTCACGTGAAATGGATTGCGCATTGATTGACCTGGGCTTTGAACCCAGGCCACTTGCGTCTGAGGCGAACACTCTAACCGTATCGCCATATCACCTCCAGCAATGACCCTCCTGGAAAGTCATTTATGAGTTCATGTATATGGTATTCGGAAGCTAACCACACCCGTCGATTTGTAAATATTTATTTTTATATTTTCATCGAATCCATTACGGTTAATAATGTCAAATTACTGTTCTGTTTTTCTTCTTCCTGTATTTAGTTAGTTAAAGTAAAATTTCTACTAGTTAGAGAAACGGAACATTAGTATTTGTGAATGAACTGACGATTATTTATTGATTTCTATCAAAATCTACTTGTGACATTACATTTTAAACTAGGCTGGAATGTCTCTCAATTTAGGCAATAATTGATCTAGAATGTTCGTAATTTTCGGTGTATTTTAAAATGAATGCTCAATAATTGATAGTTACATTCGCATATGCATATGGTGCTTTGAACTCAAAGGTAAATTTATATAAATTTGGTTAAGGTTATTTTCAGATAGGTCCTAATCAAATTGAAAGCTACTTGTATTTTCCTTAATTATTAATCTTAATTTGAGTGCTTCTTTTATTTGTAATTATTGATCACTTATTTCTAAAAACCACTCAAGTAAATATTTGCGCAATGGTTTCTTCTAAAATGCCTATTCTGTATCTTGCATTTCAGCGCTGATTCCAGTACGAAAAATGGTGTTAAAAGCCAGGTAGCGAATTAACGTGTAGATTAAATTTAAGTAGGCCTACCTTACTATGTGTAACACCGGATGTTTGATAGGTTTCCTTATTATCAACGAAATTAGGTTACTATGAACTCTGAGTTATTTATTTATTTGCATTACTTGAGCAAATGTTCTGACTGCAGATAATAAAATTGATATCTAACCAGCAAAATTTTTAGTCGTTACAAATTAATTAACAATCCCTCCACGGATTGGCTACAAATCAAATAGGATATTCAGTTAAATTAAATAGGATATTTTTCTCAGTAAAGTCAAGTAAAAGTGAAGTTTGGCTTAAATTAAAATTAAGTTCAACTGTTAGTTTAGCTTTTTCAAGTGATGTCCAGCTTGGTGAAACTACATGTATATATAACTAGAGTTGCGAGAGATTAGGTTTAAGCCTATCGTTAACTTATTATTTAAGGTTGACTTGTAGCTCATGGTTAAGAAATATATTTTAGATTTTATGCCTAATGGTAGACAAAGTATTATGCTTAAGACAGAAATTAATTTCATTACATCGCAAATTGTATTATTAATCGTAAAGCGTATAATATGAAGCGTTTAAGAGGCCTCAAAAGATGTAGAACGGATTTTGCATAGTCTAACGGCTACGCATAGACTTTTAAGTCAAAGGTTAAGTATTTAATAACTTTCGACTTAAGGATATAATTGTCTCCGAATTTCAGCCGTACAATATTGCCGCATACAAGGTTGAATTATCGGTATGTTTATTTAATAAAAGTTAAAACATTAAACGACTTCAGCCATACTCTGTCTAGAATTTATTAGCAAAGCTTTATTATACTCGTAAAATATACTAATTTGGCTATATATCTAAATATTCAATAGGATCATCTCGCATTTCTACGTTATGAGCTGCGCAAGACACTATTTCCAGTTTCTTTGCATCCTAACGTAAAATCATCCAATGTTGGCGATCGTAAAGTTAATCATTTCTAGTGTATCGAAGAAATGAAATGAATTGAGCTTATGAGCTTGATGTTTAGACTCGTAAATTCGAAAAATGAAATTTCTGCTTCCAGGCTTGGAAATTTTAAACTGATTAATCAATTACAGACGCTTTCTTCAACACTTGAGTAAGAGGCGCAGTGTAAATAAATTTCAGTTTTTATACTTGAACATTGTGATACGTGTTATTTAATTCTCTGTGTTTCATGTCTTAGTCCTTAGACTGTTGAATGTAAAGTCTAAGCTTGTCATTTGGAAACGTTCATAAAAAGTGTTTTATCATACATGTATAGTGTTAATATCGTCTATCCAATAATTTTAACAGATATATTTATATATTGCCTATGTAATTACTTTGGTGTTCGAGTATTTTATTTCTGATCGTAGTAAAAATGATTTTAAAGCTGTATCTCTTCATTGTTCTTCTTTTTTATATTAAAATCTTAAAATAATGAAATTGTAAATTCGTTTAGTGCAATATGGCAACTTGGTTGCTGAAAGTTATTTTTCCAACTGCCAAACCAACAGGAACCAAATTTTAAATTAGCCTCCTTTCAATTATTTATTTTTATAGGTATGTCTAATTCAGATATAACAGCTGTAGGCCAAATTGCTAAGCCGAATGTTGTTCAGTGTTTCGTTTCGATAATGTCAGTGAGGTTACGAACGCTGAATTTAAACCCCGCATCTACTGATCAACAACATCACCTAACCTATTGCACTACTGGCTCAGCTCATATCTCTTATATCACTACATTATATCACTATATTATATTAAGCATATATTGTATTCCCTCGTGTTGTGCTCGGGTGTGGTTGTGCTCACTTCAGAATAAGGCAACCGCAAACAATCTGCTGCGTGTACGTAAGAGGCGACTAACGCAGGAGCTGAGGATGGCAAGAGAGGACCAACCTCACCATGAAATATTTTCCCCCAGGATTAAATGGTAATTAATCTATCTAACTGAGGAAGGCAACGGGAAACCACCTCAGAAGCCATAATTTTCCCAAGCTATAGGCTACATAATGTACGAGAGACAGCATAGACTTTGTGAAGGGATTAGCATGTTGATCTAAGGAGTGCTGTCATGGAGCGAGAAAGCAGACTTTTAGTATGAATATATACCTTAATCCTGCCACTTGGCAGTGCACTGAAAGAGAAGATATTGTATTGGAATGTCATATACCTTTACATACCATTTAATAAAAAAATTATACTATTGAACCATCATTATATAAAATATTAGGCATTTATTACGCACAAACAGTCTTAGCAGAATTAACACATTTAAGAGATAATATTACACGATTGAACAGTTCTATCTGAGCCTACTCTAACTCTCTAGTGTTCTGCTAAGTGATAGGTCCAAGGTATATGCCCCTACTCACAGACTGTTTCACTCTTCATAAAGGGCACTCCATTTAGCATCACATAATCTACTCACAAATGATAAGCCTTAGCTGTACGTACAAGCCGATACTCTTTGAAAAATATGACTTATGAGGTAGTTTAAGTTTGCCTTTTTCAGTTCTTGAATAGTCGCCTCTTTTCACACCTGCAGTTTAAGTTGTTCTGTTATCAATTGCTTGGACACAACGTGTGAGACACAACACGATCAATAGAAAACCTTTTATAAATGAGTGCTGTTTTTCTAGGATTATTAACTTTAAGTCTATAATTATTTCGTTCTCGTTCAACTATCACTGATGTTGAAGAGAGTATGGCCGAGTATTAATTATTATTATTATTATTATTACTAATTATTATTATTATTAATTATTATTATTTTAAATATTATTATTAAGATCTATTAAAAGCTTTTATCACCATTAATTTTATTATATTGTTGATTGGGAGATGAGAATTCTTCAATTTAATTTTTTACGTGCTGTAAAATAGAAATATATATTTGCTTTAGCTTTTACAGTGGAAATCCAGATGATTAAGATTTAATTAATTAACAATTGTATGCTTCAAATTTCCAATATTGTAGATATTGATAACATTTGATAACATTTTGATAACCACTGATAACATTGATAACACTGATAACACCACTGATAACATAACTGATAACATTGATAACACTGATAACACCACTGATAACATCACTGATAACATTGATAACACTGATAACACCACTGATAACATCACTGATAACACCACTGATAACATCACTGATAACACCACTGATAACATCACTGATAACACCACTGATAACACCACTGATAACACCACTGATAACATTTTGATAACATTTTGCATTTGAACATGTTATTAATCCGTTAATTGGAGCAGTTCATTAATGAATGAGTTGTATTTGAAAATAAATGTAAGTTATGGGCCAGCCATCGTCTGATCTCGATGGTCCTTGCATCAAACATGGCTGACAACAATCACTCCAGCTTTACTGACCTGTTCTAGGAGGCATAGAGCGAGTCAGTCAGTCAGTCCGCTGTTGGCCAGTGATACATATTTTATATCGGATGTCGCGATATTTAAATCACACCTACAGGTCAGGCAGTGTCCGATGATTCGAGTCCTCTTACAGAGATGTTTATTTCTTGTTGATAGCTATGGAAATCTAAATAATTAATCATGAAAAGCATTCGTCATAGATTTATGATGTGATATCAATAAGTTAAATGTCTAATTTATTTTATTCTACTCCTCGCAAGCGAATGTAATATAAAATAGACAGTTTACAGTACATTTGAGTTTATCCTTTAGTTTTGTAGTAGTTGAAAATTGGTATCTGTAACAAGTACCAGCTAAACGAGATGAGGTGATATTATATTGATGTCTGGTTAAAATCAGTTAGCAGTATATTTTCTTATTAATTATATAGCAAATGTTATAATTATATATGGCAGGAGTTCACGGCTAAGTCGGTTAAGATACTCGACCGCGGATCAGTATGTTCGTGGTTCAAATCCTGGTCTCGCCCGTCACTGACATCGCTTACGAGTGAGGAAACTAACGTTAACATTAGCTTTTTAAATGATAATCTTACATTTCTGGGATCAAACCTGTTCCATAGCGATATATATCTTATTATATGAAGAAATTATATTAATAGAAAGTAAACACGCATTATATTGAAATGATCAACTATGTTGATATCAATCACTTTTTAATGCCACATGTTAAATCCATTAGGCAATTTAATTCATTTCACGTCTAACCAGTCCAGTGAATGTCCGAGATTTTACTCTCCGATCAGCGCGGCTGGGATTCGAACCTACGAGAGTTCAATTCACCTCAGGATCTGCCATTTAAAACTCCATGACGGTACCTCTACGATATTGAGACATTCACTACTGAGAATAATTTATACATAATCACAATAGTCTATTCAGTAGCATAAGCACAATCGTTTCGGCATAATCATCGTAGAATCATCCCAATCATAATTATCGTAAAATCATCTTATAATAATCATTTTATAATAAGAATTCACCTAAACCTTGAACTGAGAAAGCTTAGTCTACGCATCCGATATAAAATGGCAACAAATTTGAAATTGTTGCCCGCTGGCACACCTAGACTGACTCCCGGTGAGCCTGGGCCTCTTCCGTTCCCTCTCTCTCTCTCTTTTAGTGCACTGCACATGGCCAATATCTTCCACATATTTCTATACTCTGCCTTTCTCTTCATAAATTAGTTATCAAATCATCCAACATACCAAATTCCTCTTCTATTAAAAGACAGCACGTAGTCGCAGTTATACATGTACATACTACAGAAAAATAACAATGATCGGAATCATCAGCGTTGAATTAGAACTAGGAACACTTAATTTTACTGATTTCAATGACTAATTTCAAAACTACATGTATTTGAAAAGTTTAGAGCAACGGTGAAGTCTATATGCTATCTATAATATGACCTGTTATACTCAACCTACAATATATGAACAGTTTGTTGGATAGACTAATTACGCTGAATTTCTTGTAACTCAATACGTTATGGTTTAGCTATTGACTTCCAAATGGATAATATAAACTAAATAATATGAACTGGTAAATAAATGGATCTTTCTGTAAATGTCTGGTGCAGTTTCGTATTGCTAAAAAGACAATAAGCGGGATAGCTAATTTTCAAAACAAACTAGATTGTGTAAAGGTTTTGCAGAATCAATCTATAATGTCTTCCGTTGTTGATCATACAGTAGCGTTGGTCTACTTCTTTCATATATTCGCGATTGCGAACGGTAAGTAAACTTTGCATAATTGACCATAATTTAGTTTCAATCAAATGTTTTACAAAACGGCAGTATATCGAGGTGTACATTTATACTAGTAGTATGTTTTCATGCTCGCTAAATGTCAGCCCAACACCTCTCTTCATCGTCCTTTATCAAAGTAGAGTTATTTTGTGATGTTGGAAAGTTTTTAATTATTTTTAACAAGTACAAAAACATCATCTAATGCACAAAAGCAAGATACTATAAAAGACAGTAAGCATATTAGGAGATCGCGGATGTATAAAGCGTTACACCTATTTATAATTTGCAACAATAAAACGAAAGACTAGGAATTTAATTGCAAAATCATAATCTATGTTGTCTGCACAAATATTGAGAAAAATGTAAAACAAAATATTGCTTCGAGCAGTTTAATTTGTATGGTACTCAACTGCTACAATCAATCAACATTAATACTAAATATTTATGTGTAAATACCAATTCATTTAGAAATGCTGTTGGTGCATAGACTATATTCATTGTAGTGCGCTTTAAGTAAATACTAACTCCAAACATAAAATTGAATGCCATGAATGCATTTTGCTTTCATAAGGAGCTATCATGATGTGTGGTCATAAATTCGAAAACATAACCGCTAGTCTGCATGTTCTCCCAGTGCGTGATAGGAAAGCTCCTGGTCCATCAATCGATTAGAATTCGTCAATGCCTAACTTCGAAAAAGTCAACTCAGCTTCTAAACTAAAAGGCTGATTTCTAACTAAAGAGCCTCGCAGACAAACAATCAATACTACATCGAGTTTATTGACTTCCCATTGTCTTCCTCAATATCCCATCCTAGTCTTCAACGTGCCTCGAATTAAGTCGGTTCCTCTGACCAGCCTTGATGAGTTGAAAATGTAAATGGGGACCCCCTGGAAAGAGATGTTCAACTTGCTTACTTTAGCCATCAGTGCAAAATTATGCGTTCTGTCGCTAACATCTATTTCCTATATTATTCCTAGCTCATGATTTTTGCGATTTGAACTTTGTAGCATGTCAGTCACTATTTTCCAATATAGGCCTATCAATAAAGTGATTCCCATGGACATAACATAACCTTTATAATTCTAAACAAACATGTAAATACATGTCAATGGCAAATTGCAAGGAGGATGATATTTCTTTGCAATTAGTGTCGGATTTTTCACATTAAAATAATTTCATTCAGATAAACTCATAGAATCTAATTTGTCTCAAATATCAGCTTCATGAATTTAGAATTAAATTTGTGTTAATGAACAATATTAATTAGAATTATTCAATTTAAGAGGATGCTACATAATGACTTGAGGACAAACAATATTAAGTGTATTAGTCTATGTGTATTTACTTAATTTAACATGAGAATCTATCTATTTTTTATGAAAACCAAACTATATATACCATAGGAATTTGTACACACGTTCCAGACCTGCAGATATTGTACTAAAAACTTATGTGATCTATTACCTTTGGTGGACTTAGACTGGGCTCCAAAAGCAGGTGAGGGACTGGGAGTGCAAGTTTTGAACCGGTCTGAGAGCATATCAACAGGTGTCTTATCAAAACTTCGTATTTTGTGTTTTCAGTCGGCTAAGCACTACAAATATGTGCTAAAACGACTAAACTGCTGTTGAAGTAGCTTCAATCTGATTCACTATGATGTTTAGTGTTAGTAAACTTTTAACAAATTAACTCTTACAGCTTTCTGTCAAGCATAAGTATTCTGAGAACAGCTGCTAAATGATCTATCGGGAATTCCTTCCATGGAAGTCCTTCCATAGTCATTCTTAAGTTGATTTCCGACATTCTCTCTGTAGAATATTTGAGGAGTTTGCAAACTCATGGAAAATGAAATTATGTAAATTTACTATTAAATGACCATTCCCGTTCGTAGAAAACAATTACTAGTACCTTCTTGTCATCGTTGAATAACTTAATTATGGGTTCAAATCCAGTGCCTGTCAGTCACCGACATGCCTTCGAGATAAGAGACAGACGTTAAAACTAGTTTTATCTTTAGATTTAAGAAACCCGCTTAAATCATTAAATCAAAACCGGGAAAATATGTGACATTACTTAAAATTAGTATTATATATCCTTTTTGCTGACTCTGTCTCCACAAATGTTTTGCAACATAGGCTACTTGAAATTCTAAATTAGACGAAATAGTCGAAATTGAAAAGTAACAACGATATTTCAGTATAAATTTAGAACTGGTCTTTATTTAAAAACTGACCGTAGCAACGCCTTCGGGTGAAGAGCTGTACGTTAAATTCTCATTGAACGAATGATTGATTTCTCAATGATTCCGCAGCATTACAATATTGGTTTCACTGAAAAGTGCTCACGAAATATTATCTGTTCGTGTAATAATATCCGTATTTTGCAAACGTTTGGGGTGAATCGATTTGTAGTGACATGGGATGGGAGGACGTCCCTAACATCATCTTTGTTCGATTAAAAGGACGTTAAACCTTTATTAATTATCATTATTAATATCGTATACAAATCAGCAAATAGTACATGTATACAGTTCTGATTGCAAAAATTGTTTAAAAGGGATCTTGCGCTAAATATTTCTAAGTCGTACAACTATTATTATTATTTTGATTCATTTTTCGCCAGACTGAGTCGGTAGCAGCTGGTTAATTCCAGGCCTCTGAAGCTGCTGAGATCTCTAACATCAGCCTCGTCTGCCTCTGAATCATGCATGTCGGGTCTCGGCCTGGGAATTGAGGAAAATTAATCTGACTACATTTAAATTTCATGGCGGCTGTAACGCTTTCCTCGTTCTTTCTCTCCATCTAAATGGCTAATCTCCTTCCGTCCCTTGCTCTCTAACTGCTTCTTCAATATTGAGCATATATAAACGTTCGGCTCCAGAGAAATATAAAATGAAGCGTTACGCCTCCAACTGATTGTAACTAATGGATGGGCGTAAATGTCGACAATGCTATCAAATAAGATACATACCTGGGAATTGACATAGCTTGGATAGATTCTTAATTTAATACTCACATATAGTGAAATTGCTTTAGTGGAGATATGACTTTGTATGGGTCATGTTTATCAATGTATTTTAATTTAGTTTAAATGCTCTCAATATTGTAATTTAAACATTATATTTAAGAAATAATTTTTCAAATTTTTAGAGTGCGTGTGTAAAAGAGAGAGAGAGAGAGAGAGAGAATGAGAGACAAAAGATTTTTGATATAAAAGATATCTTTGCTGGTCATAGTTGGATAATTATTTATTTATTTCAAAGTGTATATGCCACTTATTGCATAGAGCTGCAGTACAAATTTACGCAGGTTGTACTGTGCTTAACGTCAAGGTCAGAACCTCATTGTTTCACTTTATGACGCACTCGAGCTACAGTAACAAAGTGTAGTTCAGTTTCACTACAGCTTTTATCTCAAATTAATACAACTTACTCGGCTAATGCACAGCATTGAGCTATTCACACCATTTTTTTCTGAGAGGTTTTTTCACATAGTATCTTTCTGGTAATCAATGCACGCCATTATTTTTTCTTAATCAATGCACACCATACATTTGGTAATAAATGCACAGTTGCACATCATTGTTTTCTATTTAAAAATCATTTCACATCATTAATTTCCCCTAGGCCTAGCTTAATTCACCTAGACGAGATGATCTTGAATATTTACCATTGACGTACATGTATAATTGAAGCTAAGTTAACAATATAAAAGTAACAGAAAAACTAATATACGTATACCTTAGAGTGCACCATATGATATAAGTATATATATATATAAACATTGATTTTGATTTGATAAAAATTGATTTTAACATTTTTTCGAAGGAACGCTGTATTTTTGTTACTTCTGAGTATATTTTCACCAAATTTGCAGGATATGTGTAGAAATTTCTCCTCTGGAAGCTCCGAAAATTTTGTAAAATCATTTTGAGTTTTGTCCAAGTTATTAAGACTTTTGATAAAAAAAGCTTTTGATTTTGCACTTTTTTCGTAGAAACGCTGTTATATTTTTCCTGCTCAATAGATTTTCATAAAATATGCAGGATATACGCAGAAATTCCTCCCCTAGAAGCTCCGTAAATTTCGTAGAGATATTTTAAGTTTTCTTAAAGTTATTGGGATTTCGCTAGGGGATTTTTTTGCCCCAGTCTGTATATATATATATATATATATATATATATATATATATATATATATATATATATATATATATATATATATATAACAAATTCTTATTTGCGATATTGAATCAATCGAGAAGTTCTCAGATTAAGTCAAAAGGGAACTACGTTAGTCAGAGTTTATATTGACATTTTCTCTAGTAATACTGTAGGCCCTATATCACTTGTAACTTGTCAGGTCTAGTGGTAATGTTTCATATTAAGTACATATTTAGTCGCCAGGCATTCTAAATAAATGAAGACACGTAGGGTCGTAGGCCCTATGTATTTCATGCAGCTTAAATTTTGCACTGATTCTCCTTCTGTATTTTTAAAAATCCTAAAACGCAGTTTTTATGATTTGGCTAACAAATGTTAATTCTTGCGTTACCTTAATAATACCAATATGATATAGGCCTATCGAAAGCTCAACATTCCTTAAGTTGCATGTACATGTTGTGATACATTGTTTATATTTGGCATACATATATTGTAGCATACATGTATATTAGTTATGTAGTGTTATTAATTTGATGCTTAAACATATCCCTAGCGAACAAGTAGACATACACTTATTTATTATTAAGTACCTAGATGCTATAATCGATATACTAAGTCTAGTAGTACGCGTAACAATAAGTGAATTTGTATCAGCGACGCTCAATGCAATAAGCCACAGCAGCTCTAAAGTAGTTAATTATATGCAGATTTAACAAAACTGTCTTACTCTTCTTCTGAAAGCTCAGAAGAGATAGATATGACTACGATAGATTGTTCCAAAGCTAGATCTATGGTAGGTATATCTAAGGTAGATTGTTCCAGACAGATAGCTCAGACCAGGAACCCCTGGTGCGTATCTTCGTTCTAATTCGTTACATATGGAGTATCGCAGCGTCTGCAGATTGAAGTGTTCTATGACCTGAGAGGGTAGAGACAGAAACGCAGGCATTGCTTAAATGTGTGAGAATTTTGTGATGTAGTCTTTTGTAAACGATAAGCGAAAGTTTGTATTCAATTCTTTGAGGAGAGAGAACCATGATATTTTTTGTAACTAAATCCAAATATTACATAAACTTTGCATAAAATCGCAATAAAACGAGACATAGGAAATAGGAATAGGAATGAGGAATAGGAAGCTAAAATAATAATGAATTAAAATAATAGATGACGTAAGACAGGAGCAATATGTTCATATCCCCCACTACCACTACCAGAGTCGTCCAGCAGCGCTCTGAATCTTTTGTAATCTGTCCAATAGACTCTGGCAGCACCATACACTAATATGGCAATAATAAATGTTAACCATCTGAAGTTAATGGTGTATCTGTAACATGTCTAAACGATGTTCTAAGCTAATCAACATTTGCCATGGTGTATAGTTACTAGACCAAATTAAATTTATGAATTTGATCTTTTTAGAATTTGATCTACATAGCCTGTAAGTTGCTACATTCTGACACTTCGGCTAATTTTAATATCACATGAAGTTAAACAATCGATAAGGCGTAATTGAAAGATGAGTGGGCTAATAAACTACAAAGTTTACTCTTAAGTGATCGAATATCGACGATCAAGTGTTCACCTTGTGGCTTCTATATCAGGGGCTAATATTATTAGGTCATGCATTATTCTGCTCGAATATTAACTTCCGTGGGATGCAGTCAAAATGTATTGAGAGTCACAGTAGAGCTGTTACCAGCAATTCTTAATCGTAAATTTTCAGCCTACGAAACTACGTCAGACTTCGTTTTTACAAATTCACCTAATTTTGAGCAGACTTCTCTCCACAATGACATATCGATTGTACATGGAGTACCTAGTACCTACAAGAGTACATATTACCTACAAGAGTACTTAGTACCTACAAGAGTACCTATTACCTACAAGAGTACCTAGTACCTACAAGAGTACCTATTACCTACAAGAGTACCTATTACCTACAAGCTTTCGTAATACGTACAAGAGTACCTAGTACCTGAAAGAGTACGGTACATAGTACCTGCAGTAATACTTACAAACATAAGTACTACCTACATGAGTGCAGAGTATCTGCATTGGTCATAAAGAGAAATGCATCAAGTACATACGGATCAGCAATCGGATACCTAGCTGATTATTCTACAGTTTCAGCTTAATATTACTAGTAAACATATAAAGTGATCATAAATAGAGTATATTATGAAGCATAAGAGATTACAATATTTGTACAAAAAACAGGCTAAAGACACGAACATTGATTGGTAGACTGCATTTAAATCTCTTTAGCTGCATGCGGCACGAATCGACAGTGCTAATCCAGGGATGACCATGTCCTACATGAGTTGCGGTAATGGCTAGCGGCTTTGTTGAACTGTTGTATTAGTTTAATTACACTATATTATGCGAGCAGGATTTTTTATTTATTGCTATTTTGGTGTTTCCATTGTTTCATTTAAATATCTTAATTATTAACCAGCTATCTTTTGACAGAGCAGTTTGCAACCAGCGCTGATCTTTTACTAATATATTCCATCAACAGCTAGTGTATTTGTAAGAACTAATGTAAGAAGCACCTTTTCGTAGATACGCTGTAATTTTGTTAGTATTGCGTAAATTTTCACCAAATATGCAGGTGATATGTAAAAAATCCTCTTCTAGAAGATCCTTAGATTTTTTAAAATTATTTTAAGTTTTGTTTGAGTTATTGAGATTTCGCTGGGGATTTGTTTGCCCAGTCACAGTTGTCGCTTCCTTCAACAAATACTAATGAAGTCCAGTGTAATTAATCTAATAATACAATTAATATAATTAGGTAAAGTAATTAATATTATTAATTATTTTCATAATGTAATTGTAATTAATTAATATTAATTTATATTAATATTAATACTTATACTAATTATAATTAATTAAAATAACATAATTCCCGTGCTTTGTTCAGGATGCTGAATAGGCCGATAAACTGCGCGTGTTGTAAGAAGCGACTGAGTAAGAACTGAGGAAGTTAACGGGAAACCACTTCAGAAGTCATAATTTATTATTATTCCTAACATTTGGACCTCCTATATATCATATATTTGGATTCCTTTAAGGTGTAGATACGGGAAAGCCTTTTGTGAAGGGATTAACTGATTGATAGATAATGTGCTTTTTATTGAGTGTGAAAAAAGCATATAAATAGGAATTTGTACCTTGAACATGTCACTTGGCGAAACATTAGAGATAGAGAGAGATTGTAATTCAGTGCAAATGTGGAAGTGCTGATATTAATAAACTGCTGCCTTGTTTTGTCTAATAAACAGCCTATGCGCTTAACCTTAAATGTAGTGAATTACGTATTAGAAATTCAAAGATGTGATTTATCCTTTTTACATTGCCAGCATTAGCAACCATACACACACTATCTGTAAGAACGGTGTAATTTATCTATATGATCTAATCAAGTAAGAATTGTACAACTATAGCGAGATTTTGTATACAATTTACTGCATAGAATTTTCTGCATATTGCATAGGCCGAGGGCACTGCAGATCAACTACGTGTGAAATCCGATTGACGTAATTCTATCGATAAGCCTTCATTCAATAATTTGACTCTTGACAAGCTGACGGAAATGTCTCCAAATTCAATGCAGGCTAATGCTGAATGTTCTTTGAACCGGTGCCTCTCTCCCTCCCGTGCTTTGTCGAACAACTGGTCTAAGGCAAATAATCTTCCTCTGAGTCTTTTTCAAGATCAAAAATTAGCAAGGTCAATAATTTAATCCCATCAATAAGACAAAAGGCTATACCTTATCTGTACTTTAGAGCTTGTCCTATAGCTTAAAAATATGCCTTCAATGACGATTTACGTTTGCCTTCCTAATTTGTTACTTAGTCGTCTCTTACTTTACGTGCAATTAACGATTGCTTTAATATCAAGAGAAAGGCACGGAGAAGTAACCTGAAATGATCTGCAAAGAGAAATATAATACTGAATTTAAAATTATTTATTTTGTTGCTTCTTAGTCTTGTGTAATAATATACGCTAGGCCTATATAAACTGCTGACCTCGTTAAAAACATTTTTATTGGTTCTACAATATCTATAAATTGGTTCTATACTATATACGAATTTCATATAAATATTGCTTATTGCCCTTATTAACCTTCAAGAAAAACATGTAGTCCTACTAGGATGCAGGATTTCTCGAACTGCAACAATAATTATAACCCATGGAAATGTTTTCCGCGAATTTTCAAAATATTGCAGTGTTTTATGAGATACTCACAAATTACATAATTTAGCATTTGTGCAAATAGTATGTTGCTATTCTGATAGTATTTAACTCCTAAAATAATAATTATTACTTATCATTTCAACATATGCCTTTAGTTGAATTCCCGCAAGTTCAATTCTGGGGGCATTTGAATTATTGATGACTTAATGTAAAAGTCAGAGTACATGCCGCTGAGTTACATTGGAAACAGCTTAGAGTATGTTCAAGATACAATCACAGGGACCATTCAACCAATGACGTCCTACTCCGTGTCACGTACAGGATAAGAAGAGTCCTACAATGGTTTCAAGCTTCTCCAACAAACGCTTAGTTCTGTAGAGATATCTTTCTACTCTGAGTTCAGTGTGTAAGCACAAATTCTTTAACTTCTTCCATCTCACTCCTTAGAGTCTTTGACTTCGTGACTGGCAATTTATGAAGTTCTCTCCTTTACTCCGCTCAGAAATAGTCCTGTAGAATTTAATTAACTAACGGATAACTTAATAAATATGTTATAATTCACGTACTGCTCGTTTAAGGAAGACAATTTGCAAAATAGGTTCTTACAATTTTAGGATGCACAATAGCTAAATTTGTAAAATGGTTTTGTACTTATACTTTTAAAGTAGGTTTTATCAAATGTATTTAGACTGTAAGTCTAAACATACAATAAAACAAAAAGTTTAAGTATATGAAAGCTTGTTAACAATGTATTTAATTTGTTACGTTATATATTATGCCTAGATGAATGTGAATGTTGGAGATTTTTCCTCAGGGAAGAAAGACTGGTAGCACTAATAGCATTACGTTTGAATAAAAATGCTGAACATATAAATTTTACATCTTCTCACATCTAACTCAATTTTTATCTCAAACTCTTGTCTTAGCTTACTTTTGGTTAATTGGAATTCTCAGTTTACGCTTTTAAAAATGAACAGACGACAGCGCCAGATAAGAGAACTGACATAATATTATGTCAGAAATCTTTGTCTTGGACGTAGAGTTAACAATCATTATGCGCTCACATAGTAAAAGTGTGACTTTCATTGAAGTATAGATTGCTATATTCGTTATTCACGTTAGTCGCCTATTGCTGTACATAGTTAGATAGATAGATATATAATATTTAATTCACGAAATTCACACAGCAATCCTTAAATATCAGATTTTATTCTTACCTACTTCTCCACTGGCTGGAGCCAATAGCGAAGTCGGTAATCTTAGTTGACCGCGAATCAGATGGTGCGGGGTCAAATCCTGGGCTCGCCCGTCACTGACCTCGCTTTCGAGTGATGAAACCTTAGCTTTGCCAGCTTTATCTTTTTAATACGTGAATATGGACATACGGGCCCAAAAGCACTTACATACTCCCAACATAATAAAAGAATAGTGATTAAAAAATGCAAATAAAATATAAATAGAATCAACATAAAAACGAATCGGTTCAAGTATGAAGTATGTTAGCTTGTTAAATGCATACACAAAATATCAATTGAAAATTGTTATACAAGCCTGTTCTGTCAGTTCGTATCACAATATAGTACACATCCTTAGATTTAAATTGATATTTCTAAACTCCATTTAAATAGGATTTAAATAGTCTTCGTTAAAGCTATAAAGATAACTTTAACGTCTGTTTCTGTATCACAAGGGATACTGTCAGAAACCGTCCGATGAGATGAGTTCATAATTATTGGACTCGATATTTTCCAGATTGGACAGAGTGAAAGAGAGTGAGAGAGAGAGAGATAGTGAGAGAGTGAGAGAGTGAGAGAGAGAGAGGCAGAGAGAGTGAGAGAGGGTGTGAGAGAGAGAGAGTGAGTGAGTGAGAGAGAGAGAGAGTGAGAGAGAAAGAGAGAGTGAGAGAGAGAGAGAGAGCGAGGGAGAGATAAGACTCAACAATGGAATCATCTAACATCAAGTAGTCACGTACTCATTGATTCGTGACTTACTGAAAGTGTCTCACTTGTGCAGTCTGCCCTCTTAATGTTGTATTGCTTTGATTGTGATATTTATTGCAGTCTAGTGAAATAGCTGCTCTGCAAATCATTTCTTCGCAGATAATATAATGACTCAAATAGTTTCCAACATCTCTAATATGCTGCATAGTAATATTTGTATTTCCTAAATTTACTATAAATTTTTTTCAAACATTATCACTAGAAGCTCTGAAATTCATCAATGGTGAATTATGCTGAAATAATTAATTTACTATTAAACCAATTCGGAGCACTCGTTTATTATTTTATGATTCCTAATATTCTCACTTCGTTAGGCAGACGTTCATTTTCACTCTCCGCTCCTACTGTTTGGAACGCTCTGCCTCCTGATCTTCGCTCATGTTCTACTACTTCCACTTTCCGTTGTAGGTTGAAAACACATCTCTCCCCACAATAGACTTTTTCATGTTGCCTGACTGCTTTTTTATCACCGGACCGGCACCGTTTAGGAGCTTTTTCTTTCTCTTCAACACAATGTCACGTTTTTTCAGATCGTGTGGGGTGAATCCATTTGTAGTGACATGTGATAGGAGGAAGTCCCTGACATCATCCTCGTATGAGGAAATGGACGTTAAACCTTTATTTTTTTAGTATTTTTTTAAATTTTATCTTTTTAACCCCGGTGTAAAGAACCTGGGGTTTGATAAAAACGATTCAAGTAATACGTGCTGAATCGCCGCCCGGCTACTCGAGGTCATCAATCGGCTTAAAAGAATTGTTGAAGCGGACTGCATTAAAATCTTTGAAAAGTCATGGAAAGCCTTTGCCAAAGATAAGATGTCTCTGGCTTATCGCCGGTTTGCTCTGCAATAAGTCTGCCTATGCCATTAATAAAGTCAACTCCTTCGGGATTCATCTGGACCATGGTTTCAATGGTCACAGGAACAGCTTCATAAACTAAGGACAAATCACGGTATTTATCCAACTTCCTACAGGCGGCATGAACAGCAGCTCCACCGGTTGTGACTGAAGTCGTATTCAGGTAGGAGTTTGCCATAGTGTCTATGACCGTGACGTCCAATACGGCACATTTACCGTTGCACCAGGGCACTAAAGTCATGCCGTCCGGACGCTTGCCGTCTTATCTGGACAACCCATTTGGTTCCTTAGAGGAAGGGATGCCTGCTCTTGAAAGTGCTCGCCATATTAAGTCATTTAAATTGTGATGGCGAGACATTCTACCTGAGCTTCGTTTGCAGGAGAGGCCGTGGAGACCTAAAACGTCGATTTCATGACCGCCGGGGCACATGTGAGGCTCGCAAGTTTTCGTCCCTAGGCGGAAACTAACGGCTACTCGAATCGCCTCATTGTCTTCAAAAGCCCACAAGAAGCAACAGGGAGAGCGTGAAGACAGTCGCTGCTTCTTTTGGTTGATACAGCTAGGAGTCGTGCTCTGTCTACTGCACTGGACTGAGATTCTAACAGACTGTTATAAATCCGATCCACTATAGGGCGGTCCCATGATTTTTGGTTACTGACTGAGATAGAAGGCGGAGCACTGGAGGTGAGGCTTTGGACCAAACTGACAATGCAGCGTCAACGGATCTATCGGCAGAAAGGGAGCACTTGTGAAGGATGGCGTGTTGCAACTGCCTCGTTCCCATCGCTGATGCCAAGAAGGCTGAAGGCGCGATATGGGAAACAAGGTGAATTCCAAGACCACCCTTGCTCACCGGTAGACTGACTTGCTGCCACTTCAGGTCAGACAAATCTGCGTTGATAACGGCGCACAAGCATTGCCTAAGAGCCTCGTCGTAGTCTAAAAGCCGCGGATTAGAGATGCTCGGACTAGAGCGCAGAATGTGCATAAGTTTAGGTGCACTTAATGAAAGCGAAGGATTATCAAAGCATCATGAGCGGCCATAGTGTCAAATAATAATAATAATAAAATTACTATAATTATTTTATTCTTTTTTTTACTTTAGTCTGCCGTTTAGTAATTAAAGTGATAGAATCACTTTACCCTCAAGGAGCGTATTTATTAATATTGCAATATAAGTATAAGATTTTTGAAACTTGAAACATTGCAGATATTTTTATTGTTGGGTTTTGTCCAAAAATTCATTAAGCTAACAACAAGTGGGGAGGGGGGTTAGAGAGAGAAAGAGAAGCTCGCGGCAGCTTAACGACGCATCGCCTCGACAACGATTTGCTGAGCCGAGGAAACGTCGTGCACGGTCGAGCATGTTAGCTTAGTGCCAGCATTCATCACAACACACATCATCATCATCATACTTACATCACCATCATGTTAGCTTAGCTCCTGCATTCATCAAACCACACATCATCATCATCATACCTACATCATTATCATGTTAGCTTAGTGCCCGCAGCCATCACAACACACATCATCATCATCATCATACCTACATCATCATCATGTTAGCTTAGCTCCTGCATTCATCAAACCACACATCATCATCATCATACCTACATCATCATCGACAACAACGTTTTCATCTTCGTCATCATCCCTGGTCATGATTATAACCATGATCATTATGTTTCTCATAATCGTCATTATCATCAACATCTTCATCAGAATCGCTGTCACCATCATCGTTATGAAAATCCTGATAGTCACAGTCAATATCGTCAGGATGAGGATGAGGATGAAAATCATGATAATCAATATTATCGTGATCATGATGAAGATGTTAATCATCATGATGACGATTAACATCATGATAAATATGATTATGATCAGTCAGAGGTTCTGAGTTTCTTTCTCAATGGCATAAATTTGGTATTAAATCCTGATATTAATATCCAGAAGAAACTGATGAGAGTGTCAAGAAAAGGAAAAGTCAACCTAGAAATAGATGGTGCAAAATTAGAACAGTTAAACAGTTTCAGATATTTACGACAGACGATGTGATGGGAAATGCAGAGCATAAAAAAACTTTAGAGATGTTCAAACAAAAAGAGGCCTTCATTTAAACAGAGGATATTAAGAAACTTGAAACATTCTAAATGTGGCAATGGAGAACAATGGAAAATATCAAGTGGACTAACAATATTGTGAGCGAAGAGTGCTCAATGGGGTTACCATGAATAGACAATTGATAAATACCATAGGGAATATAAAGAAGAACTGAATGGATCATGTCCAGTTCTGGAATGATTTAATAAAAAAGGTAATTGAAGGAAGAATGGAATGAAAGGAGGCTAGCGTATGGATTGGCTCAAAGAAGAATAAAATCCAATAGTGCGACTTAATATTTAAATTCAATGAGGTAGGTATTTTATACGTAACATCTCAAAGTAAAACAATCCCGCTGGAAGATGATACAAA
Source organism: Enchytraeus crypticus (assembly GCA_905160935.1). NCBI lineage: Eukaryota > Metazoa > Annelida > Clitellata > Enchytraeida > Enchytraeidae > Enchytraeus > Enchytraeus crypticus. Next base: position 310,951 of record CAJHZI010000505.1, read on the forward strand.
CTCTTCACGCTTAACTACGCTTTGATTAATTTACTGCATGGTATGTTGTATGTTCATTCAATTTGTTTTATATTTACACATTGTGTTGCAGGTGAATGTATTAAGAGTAAATAGTTTTAATAAATAGGGAATCTGATTAAAGATAACTACAAACGATGGAAATATACGGAACGTTTGCAATATAGCAGTGCATGCGTCGCTACATATTCACTTTCACGAGTTGGACGGAAAGCGGTGGAGGTTTTGAAGAGGATAAGATTGGACATCGGATTGTGATTATGAAGCCCGTGGTAAATAATAGATATAAGAAAGTGAGATGAGGCTGAAGTGTGGGATAAGTACTGGGGAGGGTGGAACAGGAGCCTAATGGAGAAAACGGAGAAGAATACGACTGAAAAAGAGAACTACAAAATGAGACGACTTCATTTAGACGAATACCATTTTAGAGGTTAAGCTAAAAGCTAATGTTAACGTCAGTTTCCTCACTCGAAAGCGATGTCAGTGCCGGACAGCCCAGGATTTGAACACCGCACATACTAATCCGCGATCGAATATCTTACCGACATCGACACTGGCTCCAGCCAAGTGCATATATGCTTCGAGTTAGACGTTATTATTTTTTGTTGCAGTAAAACATTACTAAAGATTAACAAAGTAATTATGAAAACATGAGTATAGTGATGCTTAAAACTTAAATAAATTTGTCGATACTGGGATGAATCTAGCAAATATAAATATATTGAAAGTTTTTGGTGAAATTTTCGTTAATTTCGTAAAACAAATCATTAAGTACATTTCGGAACTTCGATGAGAAATTTTTAATTTTTAATTTTTAATTTTGCTTATATGAAGAAATAGTTCTAGATAACTGAGAAGTGCAGCTGTACACAAGGCAGAAAGTAACATTAAAGTTTAAAACTAAGGGCCTTAATTTTGCTCATTTCATCTAACTTTTCTAAAAATTTGAATATATAGTTTTAAAGCGTACAATTTCAAGGAAAACACAATATTCTTTCTACGTCTTTATAGAAACTCAGGAAATACTAATCTACATATAGGGCTCTAATGTCCCTTTATGACACAGTCTCTGATGTCATAATAGATAAGAATGAGTTCTGAGTCAGTATTTTCATGCTGCAATTCATTAAAAGTATCTGATACTTTAGATCACAGTATAATATTTTAATAAGCAGAGCTTTATGGTACCAGAGTTACTGCCAATCTCATTTTAAAAAGTTATTTATCAAATAGGCAACAATTTGTTCTGTGTAATTGTAATCATTGGGTGAGGAGTGTCACAAGGTTAACTTCTGGGGCCACTTCGCTATTTACTTTATATCAATGATTTTACAGCCTCTATGAAACTTTTAGACAACTTATTACTTTCAGAAGATCCAAATACATTCTCATATATTGGAATTATTGTAGCGTAGATAATTGAACTGAACTTAATATCAACTTTCTCTTAATATTCAAAAAATAATTTCTTGCAATTTGCAGAGCTTGAATACACATGTACGTGGTCCAAAACAATGGACCAATTTATCAGCCACTAAAAAGTAAAAACACACATTATAGTGAAATGATCAACTATGTTGATATCTATCACTTTCAATACCACATGTTTAAACCGTTAGGCAATTTAGACCACTTTCCGCATAACCAGTCGAGTGAATGTCCGAGATTTTTCTCTCAGATCAGCGCGGCTTGGATTCGAACCCACGAAGGTTCAATTCAGCTCAGGATCTGTCATTAAAAACTTTATAACATTACCCCTACGCTATTAAGACATTCAATAAATATATACACTACGTGGACTACTAGCCATTATACTTAACTCCAGTTCCTTTCTGACTTAAAAAAGATACAAGAAAATAAGAAGAAAATCAACTTTCGTTAGTTGTAGGTTTTGCTTAATATAGATTTCGTTTAGATTTTCAAGTTTAGAATCATAAGCATGTGTAAGATATTTTTGTTGTTCTTTTCTTTATATGGAAGTTAAATTGTATGACTACAATAGGTTCTACAGTATTCTGTAGCAATAATAATAAGATAATTAGTAATAGGATTTTGCTATTCTTACTAGCTGATATACTAACTGTACTACCCCTCAGTGCTTGGGCTCTTTTGTGGTAATGATAAATAAAACTATAAATTCATAATGCTGCCGTTAAGAAATTAAATGTATGACAGTAGTTTAGGTTATTGCACGGCGTGATTTTAGTTAGCAGCTTTCTTTGCCAATTTCTGAGCGTTTAGTAACCTGTTTTGAACCTTTAGGATATTGAAATATTAACCAAACAGATATTGTAAATTGAATTTAGGGGCAGCTAATCCGTTATAGAACTAAGGAAGACAACGGGAAACCACCTCAGAAGTAATATTATTCCCAAGTTATAGGCTGCAATAAGGATAAGGTATAACCACTGTTCGCGATAACTCGTTAATCGGTGGTATGCTCCTTATGGAGTGTGAAAAGCAACATTTCAATAGGAATATGTATCTTGGGCCTGCCGCTTGGCAGAATACTAGAGAGAGATATATATATTTTCAATAGATATTATCTGTGTTATCTGTAAGCTGGTCAGCCGCTGGATGTAGAGATAAGCTTTTAGTACAATCGTTTATAAAATTGAGTTAAAATTCATATTTATTTCAGCCTGCTGTTTTTCTATCCCATAGGATAAGTTCCCGCTTTAAAGATCGATTCAAGGTAAGCTGTTCAGGTGGAAATTTGGTATTTTGACAAGACTGTATAGTGAAATTATGATATTGTAAAGTGGAATTATCATATTTTATTTCAGTAATTGGCTCAACGCAACTGATTGAGGAATACTCTTGCTATAATACCTTATTTGAGGCAAGCTGTTCAGATGGCGAGACCCTGGTGTTCGAAACGGCTCACTATGGACGCAATGACACGCTGGTGGCAGAGTTGTGTGAAATCCCATACACAAGAAACTGTGATATCGATGTTCACTTCTTGCTGAACAGAGCCTGCGCTGGAAGAAAGCGTTGTTCCATCGGAGTGAACGCTGCCTTCTTCGGAGATCCTTGCGGCTATGAGGAATTCCTCAAGGCATCTTACCACTGCGTACCTGGTAGGTAATTAACCGATATTTTAATTTCAATCATGAACAATCTCCCTCTCTAGTGTTCAGCCAAGCGGCAGGTTCATGGTACATATTCATACTCTTGAGTCTGCTTTCAAACTCAAAATAGAGCACTCCATAGATAAACAAGTTAATCTCTTCACGAAAGGCCCTTATATGTATATGTATATGTATATATATATATATATATATATATATATATATATTGTATATATATGCATATATATGCATATATGTACATATACAGTATATGCAAATAATATATATATATATATACATATATATATATACAGTATATATATGCATACACTGTACACACTGTATATATGTATATATATCTATAATATTATACCCCTACCCATATATATCTTACCCATATTTTATATAGCTTATATATGTAGCTTGGGAAAAATATCGCTTCTGAGTTGGCTTTCGTTTATGCTTTGTCGCCTCCTGGGACACCTGCAATTTATGGTTGGTCTAATCTTCAGTCTCCCATAAACGTTTTTTAATTCTCTTTATAATTTTCCAAATTTTCTGGATTTCAAAATCTGCATCGTTTTGAACCTTCTTTTTGCCAAACGGTTGGGTTTGTTCCAACAGTGTTCGATGATGTCATGCATTACGATAGCCCTCAAAATGTTGATATGTAATGTAGCCATTGTATGTATTGTATTGCAGCTGATTAATATTGTACTTCACATCAATAGACAAGTTGAGTAAGTGGAGCAATATTATGCCATCGGTTACAATCGAAACGTATCCGTTGACAAGTATCTTGGAATTTTATGCTCGAATCTCGTGGATATTCCATTTCTTTTCTACAATACTAGTTTAGATTCCTAATATTAGATCTTACCTAAATTTAATTGGTTTAGCAGTAGAACTCTATTGTGCTGTACCATTGTGCAGTGTATCTCTCTAATGCAGATCGTTGAGTAAAGAGTAGGTTCAAAACGATGCACATTCAGAAATTCAGAAAATCAGTCCAAATATAATGAGAATTAAAATAGTTTTCCGTTCCTCAATTAAAATATTATATACTTACGGGTTAAACTTTTACTATATTTTATCGATGTGCTTGTGTGAGTCTGATAGACAGATAATGTATGACAGCTGGGTGTTCAGCTAGAAAGGCTGCTTTACGTCCTCTTTGTTGACCTAGTGTTTGATTCTGTTTTGTCTGTAAACATGTATGTTGCTTTATTATTTATCTTCTGATTACGATGTATGTTTTTTACTTATGCATTGATGTTGTAATTGAAATGAAACATATATATTCTCTCTCTCTCTCTCTCTCTCTCTCTCTGTCTCTCTGTCTCTCTCTCTCTCTCTCTCTCTCTCTCTCTCTCTCTCCAGAATATATCGAGATCTTACCAAAAATAAACGCCAAACCAAATAAGCTGAATAAAATGCTGAACCAGTGGCTTGTTGGCATGCTGTTCTACAGCGGATCAGTATGCGAAGGGTTCAAACCCAGTACTCTCCCTATCACTGACATGTTATCAGTCTGGAACCTGACGATAAATTTGAATATTTTGGCTTTTAATATATTAATGCAGAAAAGATGTAAAATGATTACAATTGCCCTACATGACATGCACGCAATTCAAGCATTGGAAGCGAAAGCTATGAAAATCCTCCTTAAATATAATATGCAATTTCTCTCATCCCTTTTTCTTAGATTTTTCAAAAGAAGATTCCCAATGATTTATAGTTATGACATTACTCATTAGAAAAGAAATAGCTTTAGTTTTGCTACCGGCAGGGATGCTTAATTAACCGGATTGGGCAATCTAAATTCTAGTAATTTGTTTATTATTTCTAGTAATTTGGTAGTGCACTGAATATATACTCAGTGGCGTACTCAGTAGAGAGCAGTTAGCTGTTTATAAGCAAGAGATTTAGATTGATTTTAGTATATATATCCCGACGTGAAATACAATAATCAAATATCTTTCCTCTATTTCAATGAAACGACTAAGGTACTTACACTCTTCTGAAAAAAACTAACGATTTTTATCCGTTAAGAACTCAGCCATTTTAACAAGATCTCTGTCCGTTTTGTCAAAACAATACTTGTCTGGCTTTTAAAATGTCCTACACTAATTATTCCTGTAATAATTACCGTTTCTATGGTGGAATCGGCGGCGTCGACCTTTACTGCGCCATGACTGGAAACTTAGTAATTGACTGGAGTGTCGATACGAATTAGAAACTCATCTTTTCTCTTCCGGTAACCTTCATTTTCTTTTCAGTCCTTCTTACGGCTTCTTCCGCAGACATTTCCATGCGGCTCGTTTCCGTCGTTATCTTCATAACGACTTTCTGCGCATTATGTAACTACAAAGTAGTTAGACATCTATAGAACAACCTACATGCGCATTATATTCTATGCAATATTTCTAAGGCTTAGGACGTTTTCCTTACTTGCTGCTGGAAAGGAGAAAATTTATATATGCAGTATATATATATATATATATATATATATATATATATATATATATGCAGCATATATAATGTACATGATTTACCATGTATGGTATAATTATAGAGTATATACTATAGAGTATATATTCATGTACATGTACAGTGCATACATGGCTATAAAGGGTATCAGCAGGTATATATTATATTAATCATATATGCATGTTCATGTATCTGCGCTTGTATAGCTGCATGCACGCATACACACACCCATATGCATATATATATATAATATATATATATATATATAGATATATATAAATATATTTGTTCGCTTGTTTATTTATTTCTATATACAATTTTTCACTAGATAAGAGTTATAGGCCTATGTTAATTTAGTGACTTCAGTGGAAGACGGATGCAGGGACTCGAGCACTATGGCGCTGTATAATGAAGGCTACATAACGAGTCCCAACTATCCCAACAACTACTACATGGACGCCGAGTGCAGGTGGGTCATCCGTGTTCAGTCCATGCAGCACATCAGGATCACCCTGTTCGACTTCGAGCTGGACGTTAAACGCTCCGGACACTGTCACGACTTCCTGGAGGTATCAGCAGGACACAGAGTTACAGTCCGTTTTCTTTCATAGTTACGTTCATTTAAAGAAATTGAACGTAAAGCTAATGTCGCGTTCATACTTAGGTTATTACGCTGTACGAAGATGTACAACTGGACGTATTACTCTGTACTAAATTGTACTACGCTGTACTACACCATAGTACGTTGTACTACACTGTAGTGCACTGTACTACAATTTACTACACTGTACTCCACTGTACTACTCTGTACTACAGTATAATACGCCGTACTACGTTGTACTGCTCTGAACCACACTGTACTACACTATAATACGCTGTACTACACTATACTACGCTGTACTACACTATACTACATTGTGCTACACTATACTACGCCGTACTACACTGAACTACGCTGTGCTACACTGTCATACGCTGTACTACACTGAACTACGCTGTACTACACTATACTAGGCCGTACTACACTGTACTATTTTGTACTACGCTCTACTACACTATAATACGCTGTACTACACTGCACTATTCTGTACTACGCTGTACTACACTGTAATATGCTTTACTATAGTTTCGTCTTACGAGCAGATACATAATTGATCTAAATGGATTACAAAGACTAAAGACTAGTTTAACGTCAGTCTCCTGTCTTCTCGAGAGCATGTCAGTGAATCTACATTCACTAGATTTTAACACTGCTGATGATAATAATAGTAGTAGTAGTAATAATACTTTGGTCGACCTGATTTCCCAGAAGTCCTGAAAGTCGTCGTGAAGGAGCATCCATCGACTAATGTTATCGGGGTGTTCAGCTGTGGACCACCGCCTCTCACTCGCAGCGTTGAGCAAGCCTGCTCCAGGGACAAAGCCTACACCGGTGATGTGCTCTTCGTCCATCATCACGAAAACTTTTAAATAACATTGATTGATTGATTTATTTAAATATTGACTGATATAATATAATAATAATAATAATAATAATATAATAATAATAAACTAGTAATAATTATTGTAATTATTTTGTAATGCCCTGGGACAGACCAGGACATTGAAAAATATAACAAATAAAAAAGGGAAATAATAATATTATTATTAATAATAATTAGCATGATGACTTGGCAATGGCTTTCCATAACTTTGCATAATACTAATAATAATAATACACTGGCTTCCCAGAGTGCAAAGGCTTTCAGTGTCCTTGCAAGGATTGAAAGCAGTTTGCTTCAGCAATTCATTTAAACCGCTTGATGACCTCGAGTAGCCGGGCGGCGATTCAACACGTATTGCTTGAATCGTTTTTACCAAACCTCTAGTTCTTTACACCCGGGGTAAAAATTAATATAAAAAAACAAATAATAGTATTATTAATAATAATAATAATAATAAATATAATAATAATAAAGGTTTAATGGCGACTGTCTATTGCTATCCAGCGATTCAATGCTGTCCCTTTCCGTGTCACTTTGGCTAATGCGGCTTCCCAGAGTTCAGAGGAATTATTTTAATCGCCTAATTTTTAACTTTTAATTGAATCTTTTAGCACAGGGCACTCACTATACAGCCCAGGGCATTTATTACTTAAAGCAAAATAAAATAAATACAAATTAAATAATAATAATAATAATAAAGGTTTAATGGCATTTTCCTCATCCAATGATGATGTCAGGGACGTCACCATTGCACACATCACTACAGATCAATTCACGCAGACCAATTTCCAAAAGAAATGTGCTGAGAAGACGTAAGGTGATTATATAGGTAATCAATGAATGATAATAATAATAATGTATTAATGACGTGGATGTCTTAATAGCCTAGGGGTAACATCATGAAGTTCTAACTGACAGATTCTGAGGTTAAATGAACCCTCGTGAGTTCGAATCCCAGTCGTGCTGATTTCAGATTAAAATTTCGAACATTCACTGGACTGGTTATACGGAAAATGGTCTAAATTGCTAACGGATATAATCAAAATGCGTGTTTTAATTTAAGGACACAAGTTGGAGCAACGCATAGAAAGTTTAAGAAACCATCATAGCGTCGTATCCCATATGATCAAATTTATTTATCCACCGGTCTAAGTAATCTAGTAAATTTGGTTGTATTGCTAAAGCTAATGCTAATACTAATGTTACTGCTACAGCTACAGATAAAGCTAATGCTTACGGCTGAATCCTATGCTAACGACGATTTCATATCTACAATGGAGATAGGCGACTGGAAATTACAGGATTTGAACTCCGCACATAACGATCTGCAGATGATAACTGAAACATTGGATCATTGACTCAACTGAAAGTCACCAAGATGAGTTATTTTCTATCGTTACTACCTACACCACATATTCTATCACAGGTAGTTTGTTTTGCTCAGATAACTCTACCAAACGGGAGAACACTTTTTAGAGACTGTGGAGCACTGGGGAAGCAGGTGATTAACGTACCGGGGTCCAATGAAGTTTTCGTCGTCTTCAAGACTGGCCAGACCAGCTTAACTCAGAGAGGCTTTCTGCTGAGATTCGAAGGTAAAGCAAGTGATTAGCTATTTTTATGTCAAACTTTCGTTTACTCCATTTCTCCGATTCTTTGATTGATATCTAGGCTTAGGTAAAATTAATAAAATAATTATTTTTGGACGGTGTCGTATATTTTACTCTTAAACCATGAAGAACATCGTCGACATATTCACTAAATCGATGATTTGAAGTATCTGAATTTCTATAATTTAGTCAATTAATTGACGGATTTCAAACAATTCATTGCGTTAAAATAGTGCCACGATAACTCGAATATTCATAGTTACTGAGATTATATTATTATTTATGATCTTTACCCCGGGTGTAAAGAACCCATGTATTATTAAACAGTATTCAAACAAGAAGTTCTGAATCGCCGCCCGGCTACTCGAGATCATCCATGAGCTTAAAAGAATTACCGACGTAGACTGCATTAAATCTTTAAGTCAAGACATTTTCAAAACTATACTCATATTGCTATGAAACAAAATTAAAATCTTTTGATAATTGATAACAAATATTAAACATTGAGACCTTAACGGGTACGTAATATTATGCAAATATTAAAATATTACATAGAAGAATTAAAAAAAGTTGTACTTTATAGAAGCCATTAATAGTTAACTATAGTAAAAACGAAGAAAACCTCGGTTTCATCTGCACTAAGACAAGGAACTGCAGACGTTTAAACTCTCTAAATAATTGCTCACTCGTCTCGTGTAGTACTAACATTCTTAAGGAAGACCGATGCTAGTGACAGATTGAGTTCCGCTGAACAAATTCAATTATCGCAAGAGTCGTCTGATAAATTAAACAATGGTTACCGCTGAGCAGTGTAACCTGTTCCCTCGAAAATCTCTCATGTATCATCAGGAATCACTGGTACCAATGCTTTAACTAGCAATAGATCCGCCGAGTGCTCGTTGTTTTGTAATAAGGAGACTTGGGCAGATTAAGAATGCAGTAAAAGTGCACATCTGATAAATGATATTATTTTATCGAATTTTGTACCTATCACGGATTTATAACTAAATTGTAATTCCAACGGCATAGTGAGCTGAGCCGATGGTATGATGGAAGTTGTTTGATAGCGGATCAGTAGGTGCACGGTTCACTTTCAGTGTTCTTCTCGTCCTTGGCGTGCAATCGAGCAGGAAACTGACGCTAAACTTGTCTTTCAATTTAGTTGTAAAGTGATAATAATTGAGTGTCCTTAAAACTTCCATTTAACTTCTAAAAGCGGCCATTATATTGCACCACTTGTAAATGATGTAATTTTTAACGATAGTAATAGTAGTAATAATAATTGCATCAATGATAATGATAATAATATTAACAACAATATCAATAACTTAGCCCTTTCGCGAGAGGACACCCTTTCCATGAAAGAACCATCGGTTTGTACGGGTCCGAGGGCAAGTGCCCTGTCGGTATGTCCTTAGTACCTTATACATGTAGCATTGGTATTGTTCCGTATGAAATGTCACAGTCATTAACACTATGTCGAACTCTTACACAACTTCAGTCACTACTTGCGGAACTGCTGAATTAGCTTCCTTTAAGAAGTTGATAAATACCATGATCTGAACTATGGTGTGAAATTGTTACGGTGGCCACTGAAACCATGGACATTATGAATCCCGATGGAGTTGACTTAGACTAATACAAGAACAGACTTATCGCAGAGCAGACTGGCGATAAGCGAGAGACCTCTTTTCTTTGACAAAGGCTTCTGATGAATTTCAGAACTTTAATGCTGTCTGCGTTCGTAGCACACTGGAGAATACGGCTCCCAGAGTGAAGATAAATTATTTAAACATTTCTTTCAAATCTTTATTTTAATTAAATAAAGTCTTTCTTTTACCTTATGTTTTAGCCCAAGGTTCTACACAGACATAGGCATTAAAAGAGTAATAATGGCTAAACATAATACAATCGTATTATATAGGCTAAGCTACTAATTCTAAATTCAAATGCAAAATATATCACTTTAGCGTAATCATAATGCTAACCTTATTTAAAATCCACAAAGTCTGAATTATTCTGAGATCTGCAGATTGAAATTGCAGACCGATCTAGATCTGTCTTCTCTAATATAACTCACTCCAGTCTCAGTTAGATAATTGTTTTATCTAAATCCCGATGTATCGCCGAACTATTTGCTTTCGGATTTAGTATATAGAGAATGCAGCGACAATGCAATTCTGAGCTAATTATTTGATCAAATTTGGCTCCTAGCAGGTATATAGCTAAATTGTTGTGTACACTACTGTGTACACAAAATTACTATGTACAAACTGAGTACGAATTAAATTGCTCTGTACAACACTATGTACCTACTAAATACCATGCAAAAAACTGAGTACTTACTCAATTACAGTGTATAATCATGTATACATACTAAATTTCTATGCACAATATTGTGTAATAGTTGTAATAACATCACAAGGACTCATAATTCATTCGGGTATCAGTTGTATGTCAAAGCTGATGAACGGGAATATCTGAATGTGCAAATTTTAGCACATTCAGATCAATTCATCATTACTGTTTAAATGTTACAATTATAACTTTTGCAGTTTACGTCCATAACATCATCCTTGAATTAGGAAACGGACGTTAAACCTTTATTATTATTATTATTATTATTATTATTATTATTATCGAACTAGGCTATATATTTTCAATACGGTGACACACTGCTCGATTCTATCATGGACAGCAGTATAAATTTAATTGATACATCTATAGGTAAAAGCCTAAGGCCAAGTTTAATGTCAGTTTTCGTGTATCGAAAGCGCATCAGTGACGAGAAGAGCGCTCGATTCCTATCCTCTTCGTATCTGAAAAATAATTCACCGCAACAATCTATCTTATCTTGATCGTCTGCAGTACGATATTTTATTTTTATTATCTAGCTCACTGTACTGCCTAACGGAAAGTCCAAGGTTTACAACTCCTATAGGTATGAGTTGTTTCGTTACCGTTCTTTCATTACCATTCAATTACTTCATTTAGTAAGTTATGCTTCACTCCTGAATATACCCCATCTAACTCATCTAACAACTTCTTGCCGCTTTTATCGTCCGTCTATCTCTAATTTAATAATATCGTATGTTATTTAAGGCGTTTATTCGATTGTGGTTGTTTTTAGCCATAGGACCTGGATGCCCCAGCATACTAGTGAAGAAAGGTCGTACGGTGACGTATTTCGCCAAAGATGACGTATTCTTTGCCAATGTCACTTGCTTGGAAAAATATCACTTTGATGACGTCATCATGAATCATCACTCTGCAGTAAAACTGATAAAATGCTCAGATTTCTTCTGGAGTGAAAGTGCGCCAGCTTGCATCGGTACGTCACTATAAATAATTGCATAAGTTTTTCTGTTGGTGTGAATATAGGCCTACGATATCATCATATTATATTCTATAATTAAATATTTTGCTGTTTCATATTTATTTTACATATTGATAAAATAATATCAAATTAGTGCTATGTTTGATATCTGGCTAAGCCTGTGGAGAGATCCAGGTGTAGAATTAACAAATCTCCATACATAATTGGAAAGAGAGGGTGTGTAATGTGTAAAGCCCTTTAAATTGTTTAAGGGCAACTCGGAATATTGATAATTTGAGCGTTAATCTAAAGGAGACTCGCTAAATCACTGGTATCTTACTGATTTATGTAATAGTAGCCTAAACTTTATTACGCTGTTGCAGTCGAAACTCTAGTAATCATCATCCTCATCATCATCTTCCCTTGAATATCAGTTTAACTAGGATCGGCATACGAATAGACCGTCTCAAATCCTCTCTGTCCTACATCAAATCATCCATCAGTAATACGGTTAAATAACTTTAAAAATAGTTTTAAAAGCATTGATTATTTTGAAATTACCTCTGATTTGTTGTGAGTATTCATAACATAACAAAATTAAATATAGGCCTAGTACAAAGAAGAAGAAACAATATAGTAGAAACCTAATTTAACTAAGTATAAGCATAACCAAAGTTACGGAATTCTGTATAATCTAATGCAGAACTTTGTGGAATTATTTTCAGTCATATAAGCAGACGAATGTAGACATTACAATCGCAAATAACCTCTTTAAACTTGCTCATTTTACTTTTTTACAAAAAACTGATACCACTCTTCATAATTGTGCTAAGTAGATTATACGATAATTTCTAGAAACTTTAATTCGTATTCTCAAGGCGAGGGACCATGCTCGCTTCACATTTCAACTAATCCAAGTCCAGTCGTCCTGCTCTAATTGAATTCACTTAAACTCATAAGTGCAGCCACTTTTCCGGTCGTGTTGCATCCGTTCTGAAATCGATCTGTAAAAAATCCGAGATTTTTTCTTTCTTTTTCTTCAAATATCGTGCATTTGTGAATGTGTTAAATAGCTTGGATGTCATGCGGTTTTCAATAGATTTTAATATACAGTTTGTAAATAAATTGCAAATATCTACAATATGCACTAGAGATTTAAATCTATATAAGACCAGGATACCTGTACCAGTAATATCTGTATTTTATTTTTTAGATTTAGATATATTGTCTATTTATAGAAACGTTTATTTATATTCACACGATCTCAAAACAATTGGACTATATAGTAGCAAACATTATAGGTCAACATATAGATCTTAATCAACAAGAAAGGTGTGACTCCTATATATATACGTATATACGTATACATACGTATATATATATATATATATATATATATATATATATGTATATCTATACATGATATATATATATATATATATGATACATATATATGATATATATATATATACATGATATATATTATATATATATGATATATATATATATATTATATATATTATATATATATAGTATATATATATATATATATATATATATATATATATATATATATATATATATATATATAGATTTAGGAGTCTCTAAGACGTCCAAGAAAGGACTTCTTAAACTTGTTGCGCATTGGGTATATTCATCGACTGAACCAAAATATTAATCATTAAAATCACTGCATTTTAGAAACGGAAGTTAAATTCGATTGAGTGTTCTTTAATATTTCAGAATTTAGACTTAAAATTTTTCCATTACAGATAATCTCGTATTTGTCGTTTCCTAAAATATTATATCAGCAGTTCAAAATACTCTTATAATTTTTCAACTGTATTTGCAATTCGAGCAATACATGGATTTTTCTTTTAGAGAATTTTGTGCACTACCCGACCTCACCTCTGATCTACACTCTTCATAGCCCATCAGCCGATCTGTCCTCCGGTCCTTCGCTGCTGAACCGATCGGCTTCTGTCGTGGGTATGTCGTCATAGCTTTACTAATAATTATTATTATTAAATATTTCTTTACGTTCCACTATTTCTAACATTTAGCAAATATACGTACAATTGCCTCTGTCATGATGCCATTTGAACTGAAATGTCATTAAACATGATGTAGAGCTCTGTTGGATGCTGTCATCAGTCTCCAGTTTTCTTAGAACTCTTCCGGTAAAGGATCTAATTTGAGACCTTTACGCCTTATGATCACAATTATGACGCATGTCCTAGACAAATTCTGGAGGCAAATCCTGTGGGATTTCATGCATTCAGTCTAATTATACGCAAAGCTTTATGGAAATGTTAAGGACGAACGCCTGTCCACGTACAGTGAAGTCTTTCCGGTACAAATTGAACTGCTAGTGATGTAATAACTTAGTATAAGCAATATTTAAAAGTAAGGAAATTGAACAAATATTACTATAAAACCTTATTGGAAATGGCTCAAACCGACTAAATTCTTTGCTAAAAATTTAACATACTGAAAATGCTTAGCGTGTATAAAAAAGGAATTTTGCAAACCGCTTCACTTAATCATTCCTCGCTAATTCTTCTCATCATCATCATCAATAATAATAATAATAATAATAATAATAATAATAATCATCATCATCATCATCATATCATCACCATCATCATCATTACTAACATTTCTTGACGCGTGGAGATATTTTGCCCGTGTCACAGAGATTTCGCCGGTAATATCAAATTTGAATTGCTTCCCACATGTAAACTTTTTTAGTATGATCGAATCTAAATTATAACGAAAATGGCACAACTAACCTAGAGGAACAGAGAGAGAAAGAAAGAGGGTCGGAGAGGAAGGAAGAAAGCGAGAGGGAGACAGGGAGACAGAGAGAGAGAGAGAGAGAGAGAGAGAGAAAGAGAGAGAGAAAGAATAAGAAATAAAGAGAGAGAATTTGAAAGATAGATGGAAGAACGGACGAGGCAGACGGTATCGAACTACTAAACGTTGATTACATTTCCTCCAGTACGGACCAATGATCAAACTGACTTGCTAATAGTAAGCGAGGTGAGACGTGGTGACAAAGAGGCAGATTAAGAGAGAGAGAGAGAGAGAGAGAGAGAGAGAGAGAGAAATGGAGAGAGAGAAAGGGAGAAAGAGAGGGAGAAAGAGAGAAACAGAGAGAGATAGAGGGAGAGAGAGTACGAGAGAGTGAGAGAGGGAGGAAGTGAGTAAGAGATCGTGAAGAAGAGAGAGAGTGTGTGTGAGAGGGGGAGAAAGAAACGAAAAGAAAGATAGAGAGAGAGAGAGAGAGAGAAAGAGAGAGAGAGTTATAAGATAGAGAGTACGTGAGAGAGAGAGAGAGAGAGAGAGGGAGAGGGAGAGGATGAGAAGCAGAGAGTAAAAGGAGGATAGATAGAGATATAATTCAATTAAAGTTTTAATGGACTTTATAGCCAGTAGCATAATCAGTTAGGTATCATGCAGGGGGTCAGTAGGTGCAGGTTCAAAATCAGTACTAGACGCGACACTGACATGCTCTTGAGACTGCGGTGCAACACTACAGTCGATTTTATCTTATTATAATGGTAATTCTTAAGTCAAAAAATGAATAAGGCGTATGATAAAAGAATTTTCGATTGGTAGGTGTTACGTTAACATTAGTTGTACAGCTTTTTTACAATTACTCGACATTACAATAACAATTACCTTCTGTATCGCAGAATCTGCTAGCTGTAAATAGAATTGTGACAAATACTTTCCAGCTAAAAATAGAATTATGACAAATGCGTGCAAGCTATAAATAGAATTATGACAAATGCCTGCCAGCTATAAATAGAATTAGATCTATGACAAATGCCTGCCAGATATAAGTAGAACTTCTATATTTTAGAGATATCGACCAGGAGCAAAACAGGACTGAGGAGTTCTGAGGACAAGAATTTTTAAAAAATTAATTCTCTCTCTCTCTCTTAGCGTACTGCCTACCGATAGATCCATGTGATATAACGCATCCGCTCATCTCTATTTTCCGTTTTTCTCTTCATGTCCACATAAATCATTAGTGCACTGCCTACTGGCACGTATATGCTATATAACGCCGTTATATTCTAACTAAAAATTAGTTAGTATTTAAATATTAAGAATTGGTTCAAAATTTGCCCTTCGTAGATTTAAAGTCTTAAATAGTGTTAGAAATAGAAGGACAGAAGTAAGAAAGAGAGATTTTGAGCAAGCGAGAGAGAGAGAGAGAGAAATAGAGAGAGAGAGAAATAGAAAAGGGAACAAGAAATCTCTTTAAATTACAGATACTTTACGGAAATTTCTACGGCGGCATTTCATGTAATTTTATCGATATTAATGATATAGCCTGCTCAACAATGTAACGTACTCAATTATATAATGAGATCACCATTCAGGTCGTCTAAGAACTATTTCGAGATGCCCGTTTAGTGGTAGCTTGACGCAAACTGTCTCAATCTCTATTTCCTAAGTCAGCGTACCTTATCCAGTCTTAAGCAGCAAACACGATTAACGTAAATAAATGATGTAAACTACGATAAAAAAATAAATGGCATCACACATAATATCTAATTCAGGAAATTGTTGCGACGTAACATTTAACGGAGGAAATAGAACATTACAGTGACTTATTGAAGTTCTAGAATTGCA
The DNA here is from genome assembly GCA_905160935.1 of Enchytraeus crypticus. Taxonomy (NCBI): domain Eukaryota; kingdom Metazoa; phylum Annelida; class Clitellata; order Enchytraeida; family Enchytraeidae; genus Enchytraeus; species Enchytraeus crypticus. The sequence goes on from CAJHZI010000505.1 coordinate 327,590, forward strand.
CCGAGGAAGTGACATGGTCGCAAACTTTAACCAATATCAAATTAGAAAGAACATTTAGGAAAAACGTGGATTCTTCCTACGACCTGTTAGTCAGTAGAAAATCACGTAAAGTAAAAATGTGGTACAGGTTTTCTGTACTATATATATTTCATCAGATAAATATAGTTACTGACTCGATAAGATTGCAGAAATTTAATGAAAACAAAGTTCGTGCTTTTCCATTCACTTGCGTGATAGCATAGCCGCAGACTTTCTGCGAGAGTAGTGGCTACAGAATAGAGTGAAGGTGGGAAAGTGAAAGGAACAGTGAAGGGGGGAAAGTGAAGGGGAAAGGTGAGGGGTCATGACCACTGATTCATCAGACCCGGCTCCCAGGGGGAGAGAGGCCCAGAGGAGATATCTCCCCCTCAAATAAAATTGTGTGACCCATGCAATGATACAAGGGCACTTAGGAGACTTCAGAAACCTATTTTGTAACGGTAGCAGATACTAATTCCCTCCCAGACAAAATATTTCTGCTACATTCTATACCATACTATACTATTACTTAAATTAGATTACTTATATTATATGACGTATATTATATTATATTACCTATATTACTATATTAATACTATACCATACTATTCTATACCATACTCTGCTATATTCTACATCATATCAAACTATTTTTATTTCTCTTGATCATCAGACAGGCTTTCATTTAGGACCTTACTTCTCCTCAGCACATTTCTTTTGCAGATTGGTTTAGGTGAATTGAGCTGTATTGATATGCGCTGTGAGGACGTCCCTGCCATCTTTGGATGAGTAAACGGACGATAAACCCATAGGCCTACTATTGTTATTACTATTAATTTTAAACCCCCTAAAAAGGGGATTCTTTTAAAATATTCTGAGCTCTCCACTCCGAATTGCCGTGTCACCAAAAGTATACCACGGAAACAAACTGCATTGTAACACTCCGCAGATCCATTGACAAACGTTGCCTCAGAAAAGATTTCTAACGCAGAAGAACGTTATTATTATCATTGCTACTATTATTAGTGTTATTAATAGTTTTATTGTAGTTATTATTATTATTATTATTATAAATGCCCTGGGCTGTAAAGGGCCCTGGGCTAAAAAATAAGATAAAAGAGGCTTTATTTAATTAAAAGTTTAAAAGAAGCGATTAAAAAATTCCTCTACACTCTGGGAAGCCGCATTAGCCAAAGTGTCACTGAACCAGACTGCATTGAATCGCTGGAGAGCAATAGACAGACGCTGCCAAAGAAAAGCTTTTTCGCGCCTATCACCAGTAATGGCGCTGGTCCTCCTGCCTATTTCGTCAATAAAGTCAGATGCGACAGAGTTGACGGGGCCCAGGGCCCCGTCATTATTATTATTATTAATTCCCGTTATTATTATTATAATAAAAAAATTAAAGTCTTATTATTATTTAAAAAATTAAATTAAAAATTAAACAATTAAGGTTAATTATTATTAAAAAAATTAAAGTCCCGTTATTATTATTATTATTATTATTATTATTATTATTATTATTGTTATCGTCATTATCATTATCATGATTATTATTACTATTATTTTTTATTATTATCAATATTATTATTATCATCATTATATATTATTAGTATTACTATTTATTATTATTATTATTATTATTAAATATTGTGGGTAGAAAATATTCCAAGATCTGCATGTGAAAGGAAATTGTTAATTCTGATGCAACTGTGATCTATTTTGGAGAGCGAATAGCATCTGAAAACAGCAGCTAAAAGCAGAGATATAGTGGTGGAAGGCAATAGAAAAGATATGATGGAAAGGTCGAGACGCGGAGTGTTTAAGAAATTGAAGAGGATGGTGAAGCCGCTAGGTCGGAAATTATAGAAGTAGACGACCGTGCGTCCGTAGCTCAGTCTTTAGTTATTCTTTATTTATTGATAATTTCCTATTCTTCAGAAAATATAACCAAAACAGGTTTGCATTGAATTTACTTCTAAATCGGAGTTGCTATATATATATATATATATATATATATATATATATATATATATATATATATATATATATAGATATATAGATATATATATATATACATGTATGTATATATATATATATATATATATATATATATATATATAAGGCTTCTCGAAATGTCAGTCGTTCAGTTTTAAGAAAATAACGGCACTGAAAAGGGCCGCTTACTTAAGTGGTGGAGTATAAGCTATATTACCTTGATAGCTGCTCCAATAAAAGATGCTTAAAAGTCGTTCTTCGGTTACAATTATTCCTAAATTTGGAAGAAAATTTCTGGTACTTTTGTTTAAATAAGCCTTGTTAAAATTGATTTTAACACTTTTTCCGAAGAAACGCTGTATCTTTGTTACTTTTGAATATATTTTCACCAAATTTGCAGAGTATATGTAGATCTTCCTCCTTTAGAAGCTCCGAAAAGTTTGTAAAATTATTTTGAGCTTTGTGGAAGTTATGAAGACTTTTGGTAAAATAAGCCTTGTTAAAATTGATTTTTGAACTTTTTCGTATTAACGCAGTAATTTTGTAAATGCTCAAAAGATTTTCACCAATTTTGCTGGCTACATGCAGAAATTCCTCCTTTAGAAGTTCCACTAATTTTGTGCAAATATTTTGAGTTTTGTGGAAGTTATTGAAATTTCGCTAGGGGATTATGTTTTTTTGCCCCAGTCTGTATACAGATTGTGTCAAAAAAACTTGACCCCCAGCAGAAAATTTTCTATAACTTGATATCTGATGTCTCTTTATCATGTAAAGTTTAGCTATAATACATGGTCCAATTCTACACATATGCTGAAACTTTCATGGAAATATATGCACCACAATTCAAGTTACAGATCTTTTTGCGTCATGCCCATACCTCTTATAGGTTCTCTAAGCACTTTGTCACTTGAATTCTCCAGATTAGAGACCTTCATTGATTCACTGTGTTGGCAGTAGCAATACAGCGAACTGATGCGGCAGAAACCCCTAGTACTTGATATATCTGACATGTATTACGATGTGTTCCAGGTTCAACTTTCTTAGAACAAATTATTTCCTCAACAGCAGCAATATTTGCAGGTATTCTGGCACTTTTGGCCAGCCACAGCCCTCCTTTCTATCAGTTGCTCTCTCTCCGCAATTTTCCCACAAATACTCTTAATATTTGTCAAGGACCATCCTTTCAGAGGATAGGCTTGATTTATTCTTTTCGCCCCGTAACCTTGCTCATAGAGTGTTTGTATACGCAACTTATCGAGACTTATAATAGCAAACTGCCTAGAGAATCTATGAGAGATAGGGGCATGGCGCAAAAAGATCTGCAACTGGAATTGTGCTGCATATATTATATTAATAAAAAGGCTAAAGAAAGACACAAAGATAAAGATAGTGAAAACTTTGGTTTGGACCACGCTATTGTATGGATGTGAAACATGGACCTTAAGGAAGGAAGATATTAGGAAACTGGAGGCATTGGAAATGTGGATTCGGAGAAGAATGGACAGGATTAGTTGGACTCAATAGGTTACAAATGAGGAAGTCCTGGAGAGAGTTGGCACAGATAGACAGTTAATAAATGTATTAAGAAATAGGAAGAAGAAATGGATAGGACACATTCTAAAGCGGGAAAGTCTACTAAAAGAGGTCATAGAAGGTAGAATGGCAGCAAAAAGAGGCCGGGGCAGGCCGAGATTAGGTATGTTAGATGATTTAAAGACCCACTCATATGTGGAAATGAAGAGGAAGGCGGAAGACAGAGAAGAGTGGAGGCGTTTTGTACCATGGACCTGCCAGTAGGCAGTGCACTAAGAGAGAGAGATATTGACATACATTTTTCAGCATTTGTGTAGAATGGGTTCATGAATAATCGCCTCAATACACATGATAAAGAGACATCAGATGCCAAAGTTATAGAAATTTTCTGTATGAGAATCCGTAAAACGTAGGGGCATGGCGCAAAAAGATCTGCAACTCGAATTGTGGTGCATGTATTTCGATGAAATTTTCAGTATATGTGTAGAATTGGACTATAAATAATTACTTAAAATTACATGATAAGGAGACATCAGATACAAAAGTTATATAAAATTTTCTGTACGGGTCATTTTTTTGACGCAGTCTGTATATATGGCAACATATACAGTATATATGTATATATATATAATATATATATGTAATATTTATATATATTATATATATAATATATAGGCCTATATATACATGTATATATAATGTATATATACTGTATATTTATATATCTATATATATATACATATATTTATATATATATACTGTATATATATATATATATATATATATATATATACAGTATATATATATATATATATAAATATATGTATATATATATATATATATATATATATATATATATATATATATATATATAGGCTGCGCATTAAAAAATATCCCCCTAGCACAATTACGACAGCTTAGCCAACTATTGATATTTCGCCTTAAAATTTTAAAGTTCTCTTGTGGAGGAATTTGGCTAAAAGCTGACAAAATTTTGTAAAAATCTTTGTAAAGAAACCGGAGTTACCCAAGTATGCGAAAAAATTGATTATTTTCATTTAACACGCAAAGTAAAACAATTCCTTTTTGAAAATGCACTGACCCTAGATAAAATTGAGCTGCCAATGGACTGTTATGGTAGGTCTTTCCAGATCTCTTGAAGTACAGCCCGTCACTGACATCGCTTTCGAGTGAGGAAACTGACGTTAACCTTAGCTTTACCAGCTTTTAATTCCATTGTGTTTCTGGGTTAGGACTTGAAAGCACGATACTTTTCCAACATGGTTCCCCAGACAAAAAAAATCAAGTGGATTAAAATCTGGAGAATTAGGAGGCCAATCATATTTTTTTTTTTGAAATCTGGGCTATGTTGTACAAGAAAGTATTGCGCAAGACGTGAAGTGTGAGCCGGCGCTTCGTCCTGTTGAAAAATTAAAGTATTTGGCTTTAACTTGTTGCAGTCGACAATCAGTTTCGGCAGAATAGTGCTAGTGTAATACATTGTAGCACAATATCAGAGGCGTCATCATCTAACGGCCTTTTTCAGGGACAGCACATTTTCAAAAAGTAATTGATTCTAATTGACGTTTTACGCTGCGTGTTAAATGAACAAAAATCAATTTTTTCGCAAAACTTGTATGACTCGGGTTTCTTTACAAATATTTTTACAAAATTTTGTCAGCTTGTGGCAAAATTCCTCCACAAGAGAACCTTAAAATTTCAAGGCCAAACAGCAATAATTGGCTAAGCTATCGTAATTGTGCTAGGGTTTTTTTAAAAAATGCGTAGCCTGAATATATACATGCATACATAATATTGTAAACACACAGGGAGAAATTTAATGATTTATTTAGAATATACGTATTTCTACTTACATAAATTTTTAAATCTGCATACTATATCCGTAATAATTACCATATTGTGACCGAGACACTGAAGAATAAATCAACCGTAAACCCTGTGACGTAAGAGGTGAATAGCAAAAAACGAGGAAGGAAATGGATAATCACCTTCCATATGTCTTTCCTCTTATTTGCAGTTTCAACCTGAGTTTCACCAGCTGAATAGCTTTGCTAAAATTGCAGCTTATGCAAATTTAATTACGCTGCTGTAAATTAAAATATTATCACCTTTTACACACTTATGTCCACAAATTCGCGTAGGCCTATTTGTTAGCTAATTAGGCCTATTTGTGATCTCTGCCATATTGAATTCAAATTGACTTGTTATTTCTGTTTTTCTATCTTAGGTATTTTTTATTAGAAATTTAATAAAAAATTAATTGCTACGCATTACTCTGCCGATTTTCTCATTTTCTACGTGCTATAGTTTATTGCATCTCTGACGGGTGACATTTTGTGCTTGATTTGTCGTACGAAATGAATGAATTACTGTTCAGAAAAGCGGATACGGACGCCGGACGAGCGAGGAAGGGGGTCAGAGATATGGAATGGATGGAATATGAGAGGAAAGAATTGGTAATAAGCTGGAGGGCGATATCGACCATGTCCGATATGGTTACCGCTAGTTGACAAGTGAAGCATGCGTGAAAGAGAATTGCAAGCGAGACCCGTGATGGGACGAATTCGCATTTTAAGCACGAAGCTTTCTAGGACGTGCGAATAGACACTATCTGATTGCATTCCTTAATCCGCAATGTAGGCACGAGCCTGGAGAGCAGCGGAGAGAATGAGAGAGAGTGAAGATGACATGGTGTATGCATAGGAACATTATAACTGGAGGTCGAAGAAAGGGAGAGCGAAAGAGAAAGCGTGAGGGAGAGGAAGAGAGAGAGAGAGAGAGATAGAGAGAGAGAGATATAGAGAGAGAGAGAGAGATAGAGAGGCATAGAGAACGAAAGTTAGAGAAAGGAATAGAACGAACGAGAGGGAGAGAGGGAAAGTGAGAGGGAGAGATAAAACAAAATTTTTGATACAAATAATATAATTAGAGCCTAATATAGTAGTCATAGTATTGACATTTAATGAAATAGAGGGGAAATGATAATGTCTAGTTTTAAAGCAATCGTACTAATTTCTGTAACTGTATAAGTTTTAATAGCCTTAGTCATTGAATAAGATGTTAGTTTTTTGACTTGAGATTTAAATGTCTAATGCATCTATTTATTTGTTCATGGATATGATGTTTGCATGATATGTCTGTGTGCTGTGATTTGTCTTATATTTTTTACTTTGGTTCTAATAAACTTAAATTCTAGTCTTCCACGGTCAGAGTGTTAACTGTATTGATTAATATCTGATAGTATAGATGTAGTTTTCTAATTACATGACAGATAGGCCTATTGTCATTGAATTCCAGCTTTTCTTCTGCACAATGAGTTTAGTTGAATGAAGATATAACATTTAAAATATCCTCAGTTCCGATTTAGACGCCCGTGCGGCATGAGAAGTGTACGTTTGGTTTTCCTTCAGTATTGTGCACTTGAGCAAGATCTTGAACAATTATCCAAAATTCAAGTATTAATTCGTTAATGTTGAGATGTAAAGAAGTTCTGTTTATTTTAGTTGCTTCTTAAATTCTTGTAGGCTTGATACCAATACAATACAGGATTCATTACCTTTGAGACAGTGTCATAGCATAGTGTCCAAATTGTGACAAAGTAACTTTGAATAATTAACTATCGGTTACAACATAAGTGGATATATTAAACAAATTATGTACTTATATATATATATATATATATATATATATATATATATATATATGTAGCAAGATTGGTATAGAAAGTAAAATGCACACACAAAGAGCTAAATAACTAAATTGTTATTGACTCGAAAATTCGCTAATAAGGCTAATAGCCTGATAAATTTGGTAAGATCTTTAAAGCAAGTATTTATACTCTTTTCAGGAATTGCTTTGGGAATTGTGACGGCTGTGTTGGTAACTCTGTTGCTGCTGATGCTAACCTTTTACTGCTGCCATAGGAAGTAAGTTAGAAATTATTTTACTGGTATTATAATTTAATAAAAAGCTAAGGTTAACGTCAGTTTCCTCACTCGAAAGCGATGTCAGTGACGGGCGAGCCCAGGATTTGAACCCGCACATACTGATCCGCGGTCGAATATCTTACCGACAAATAAAATAATAATTCTATTATATCAATATTAATTAATGTAAATAACATTTACCATAACGTAATTATATAAATAGGCCTAATTGTAAATACAAATTAATATTAATTACTATTAATATATAATATTCTCCGTTTTGTGTCCGAGTTGCTGAAGAATAGACCAACCGTAGACTGCAGAGGTCGTACTAGAATTAAAAAATAGATTAACAGGATTAAAATAAAATTTTAACAGATATTGGAATTGTAGATCTACCGATTAATGTTTTTCGAGTAGATGCAGTTTTCCGCTAATTTTCAGTTTTAATTCTCTTCAAATTACTATAGGCCTACAGTGAAGCACTTAAAACAACGGTAATTATAATAGATATACTCCCATCCATCACATTCGTTATGTCTATCGACTAAATTATTGCTTTTATAATGAATTTATTATAAATAAATTTGTCGAAAACAATTACATAAGCGACGAGCGAATAATATAAAACCGCAAAATGATGCATTGCTCAATTTCAAACTCTCGAATTCACCCATTTGCTAACATTTGTCGCCGAGAATACCAACCAAACGGAAGAGAAATTTCTTACGAGTCCCCTGTCCGGATGTCATTTGACCGCTACATATGAAATCATATTGAGTCAACGTGTCATTCATTTCTGACAGACTGATGTTTGACTCCATTATGAATATGGTAATGCAGATCTTATTGTGCATTTTGATCCGAAACAACGGTTATAGCAAACAGTAGCCAAGTATTGAGCGAGCTCAAGTGGAATGGAGTTTCTGCCGTGCTCGCGTCTAATTTGATCATTGTCGAGACTATACAACATTTTTAATAATGAAAATTATTGGACCATTGGAGTATAGGCCTATTTCGAAAATGAACAACATATAAATAACTATATGTTTTTAGATCTTGTCACTTATTTAGGCTAATTAAATCTATAAGATTATTTAAACCTAAGTTCGTAGAAATACTAAACAGCCGATTTATATTTAACGTGCACATTTTATCTAATAGATAGAGATAATGCAAGCAAGGGAAAGACTTTAAAGAAAATCGAAAATAGCGCTGCTAGATGATTTGATATTCGACATTCATGTTTAGACATTAAAACGAAAGCAGAGGATGGAGATAACCTGCTGAGTTTATGTAATTTATGGTCCTACTATAAATATGTGCAAATCGAATTGTGAATTGTGAATCGAATTGTGAAAACCCCATAGAATCGAATTTCTATGGAGTTTTTTGGGACCTGTCGAAGTATTTCAGAGAGATTTAAATATGTTGCAAGCAATAACTTTTCATTTTTGGTATGCTTCGCGGAAAGCAGAATTAGATATTCTAAAATTGTCGTAATGAAATACACAAGAATGTCCCATATATGCTGAATAAAAGCAAAAAAATGCTCAAGCTCAAATTCTAGCTGAGAAATGAAATTGTGTTGTAGGTAGCAAAAAGAGATAATATCAAGTGCTAGTTTCAACCATTAGCCTGTAGTTAGATCCACGGTTTTAAGAAAATTTCGTTGTAAACTATAAGCTCATTATATTATTATACAATTAGTATAGTTTAAAGTTACTACTGCTCAGCAAAGGTCTAGGCCACAAGTCTTTACTTCTAATTTTATTTCCAAGTAGCCTACTAAACTGATAATAAAATTTAAAAAATTGCAAGCCAATATTGAAAATAAAGCCAAAGCCTGTATAGATTTAGTCTGCTCGTCTTTAGACAAGTAGACGATCTTAATGTCCTAGAGGCCCATCAATCTAAAATCTCAATATAGACACTTTCACTGACACTACATCTTAGCATTGCTGTGCTTATGCTTAGAGAATAGGGGATGCTACACTTCTGTAGCGTCATTGTAAACTCATTAGGCTATGTTTGCATATTTCATCATCTCGTGACGTATTGGTGAAAGAGTCTTGACCCGCATGTAACATGTGATAGTGCCCAAAACCATATGAATACAGAAAACACGAGGAAGAGAGAGAGAGAGAGAGAGAGATAGGAGAGAGAGAAAGAGAGGGAGAGATTGAGGGAGATAGAAGGAGAAAGGGAGCGAGAGGAGGAATAGAGAGGGACGGAGAGAGAAAGCGAGAGAGACAGAGGGACGGACGGACGGAAAGATGGAGAGAGAAGGAGGGACGAAGAGAGAGAGAGAGAGAGAGAGAGAGAGAGAGAGATTAGGTCCTCCCCCTTAAGAGATATGTTACATAACAATTACAATAAATTAGATAATAAATTAAATTATGAGCCTATATAACTCTATTAAACTGAATAGTCAAGTGGTGTGAAGATCGTCATATAAGGATATAAGGGTGTACGAAACTGTCCATGAGTAGGATTCACTGTGACTGGATTGTAGTTAAATCCATTGAACAATAGTGGAGCGAAGATATTCAGATAAGGGTATAAGGGTGTATATAACTGTCCATTAGTTGTATAAAATGGATTGTAGTTAAATCTCCTCATTCTCAGAGTCACGGACATATAAGCGTATCTGAACAATCATAGCATCATTCGTGTGTGAAATAAAAACTGGTTGTATTTTCTGTTGGCCAAAGACGTTCCTGAAGTTGCCAGATCGGATGTTAAATATCCATTGTATTGCATTCCCCCCTCTCTCTCGCTCTCTCTTTAAATCTAGAACATTATAAAATGAACTTTTAAATATTTTTGTCTTCTTTATCACCATATTCTAGTATAACCTTCACATTAATCAATGCCTAGCTACTACTTTCGTACAGCTGAGAACGCGCAAACCAATCACTTGTACAAGGAAGGTTTGTTAAAATAACAAAACATAACATAACGGCACACTGGGTCAGGAAGCACAGATGCTTGTTTAAGACCCATTTCCTCCTTCCTCTCCATGGTTATTAGTAATCGTTGCCTTTTGATGGCGCATCAATTGCAGCCGGTGCGGATTTAAGAATAACCTTCCATCACCCTGCGATTTTTTCCTTCTTAAGCTTTTACCAGCACTCGGTCTTCCAAGGTGGTCACCCACAAAGTACTAACCGAGGTCGATGCAGCTTAACTTCAATAATTGACGCACAACTAAACCAAGTGCGCTAATCCCGCCGTCTAAAATCATTTTGACGACTTCAAAGGTTTTCTACGATTTAAAAACAAAATATTTTTGCTGGGTTTTATAATAAAGGATTGTCAAGTCTCGTCGTAGTAGATTATTTTGCGCTATCCTCTCGTAACAGCAAGTTCCCCTATCATAGCAGATGCTAGGCATCATCTCGTCCTCTGCCAGCACTCGAGCGTACGTCAGAAACAGATTTAAATTCCATCATTCATCAATCGCTCGACACTCAGAGTCAGCATAACATACGTTCAAAGGTTAGACACTGGAGGTTACACGCCACTGTGCAGCCATGCAGTTTTGGGCTAGAATTGAGAGAGGGCTGGATTAGGGGGGTGAGTGAAGGATACAAATTTATTTATAAGAAAATAGAGGCATAAATATGAATAGGGGCATTACGAGAGTTGCCCGTGATGCTGTAGAATAGACTAAACGTAGACTGCATGTGTCATAAAAGGCGACAAAGCATTAAAATCCAAACCAACGCCAGAAAGGGCATTTTATTGGTGAGCGACTAGGCTTCATAAGTTCCTAAAAATTTTCTAATCCAGACGCTAATTAAACTGTGATTCAAGGGAATATGATGACGATGATATGCGGCATGACGAAGTGATATTTGGAACGCTGACTAACTTCTAGAGGGATTTAAACACGAAGATCTAGCCTATTTCGTGCTTGATTGTTGATGTGATTACAACTAATTTCGTGTTGAGGTGAATGATGAATTTAGGGTAATTTCTACTACAATGAAAACATAAACTTGAGAGACGCGGCGTGACATCAAACAGATTAATTCCAACATGTCAATTCTAAGTCAGTTCTAAGACGCTTCGCGTTTCTTAGCTGGGGAGGCATAGGAGACCCACCTCGTCATAATCCCCTAAGAATAATGGTATATCACAAGGAATTTTAAAATATATTAAAGACCCACTCATGTGGACATGAAGACGAAAGCGGAAAGCAGAGTGAGTGAAGGCGTTATATACCGTGGACCTGCCAGTGGGCAGTGCACTAAGAGAGAGAGAGAGAGAGAGAAGTAGCGGAGAATCCCTGGATCAGTACCTAAGGTATCACTTAAGGCAGCTACATGCCCCTCTATTCAATTCAGATCTCATAGGAAGCTCAAAGCTGAGGTTAAAGATAGTAAAGGATAGTCCAGGATTTGAACCCCGCACATACTGATCCGCGGTCGAATACCTTACCGACACTGGATCCAGCCTGTTAGGATAAACCCTGGAGACAAAAACACCGTTAAATTCGTCTGAGTGAAACTAACACTATTAATATGCAAGAAGCTTAATAAATAAATTAATGTTCAATTCGATAATTGCATATATTAATAAGCCGCTTTATACAGCGGTAGTGATCTCCAGATATTTTTAATTTACCTTTCCTTATAAACAGGATAAAGTTAAATAGAACAAATGCCCATCTACTAAAACCCGATAACAAAATAACTAGCAAAACCGGGTAATAATATGAAGTAACAAAATCCAGCAATTAGCCTATAAAACTAACAGAGAATCAGATAATTGTTGTCGTACTATAGTACATGTAACAGCAAATCTTTATTAGCTCTATTTTAGTTACTACAAGTTAGCGTAACGCAGACCACCTAGATTTTAATTTACTGTGATGGCATCATGACGTAAATTCCGTGCAAAGAGAGAACACTGTCCCGTGGTAACCTGCCATCTATCCATCAATTACGACAAATTACACCGGTCCCCTACCAGCCGAATTACTCGTTCAATCTTTCCTCTTCTCAAGTTAAGTCAATTTAAGTGAGTGTTGGGAATGCTGTTTACAGTACGTTTAATACGCTAGTTCTGCGCAAAAGACTTTATTATCTTAGATAATATAAGCTATACTAAAATCTACAATACGAAAATATATCCATTGGTATTTGTAGCTCTGTAGCATAAGAGCTAAGAGTTCGGTGTAATATAGTTATGTTCTCAATTTAAAAACAAAAACTGCAGAGAACTAGGCAAGTTTATACCCTTGTTAATTAATTATTATTCACTCAATTTTCGCCGTCACTATCTGCTTCGGATTGCTTTTCTGTGTCTACGGTTTATGGAACACGAGTGCAGTTTTCGATCTTTCAATACTAAACATGAAAAGGCACTACATCGCATACAAATAACCAACTGCTTTGAAATATATCCAAAATGTAATATATCCTCTCTAGATATTCTATCTAGGCATATAAAACATATATTAAGACAGATGTTTGTCATCATTTGATGAAGTAATTGAAATATAATTATGTGCAATTTTTAAATAACCATTGCTAATAAATGAAGAAATACGTAATAAATATATGGAAATATATTGAACTTTGCCAGCCGTCAATATAAGCACACACCCCTCCCCATTCGGCTTTGTTTATCTGTGAACAGAGCACCACTACATATTATAAAAGGTCTATGTACTAGTGACACTACATCTTTCATTTATCATACTATATCTATCTATATACTATGCACATGTACTTACTACATCTTTCACTTATCATACTATATTTATCTACAAACTTGTTTAATGTTGAATATCGCAGGTGTTGCGCGAGAAAATCTCACAAGCAGAAAGAAGAACACTGGAACATGGTTATCAACAACCTGCAAGAGAACGTCATCAATGACGTCACCGAGCGACACTGCACGTGCGCAACGCTGCGCTATGATGACGTCACTCATTCCACACATCACAGATCAAAGAAGCACTCGTGGAGAAATTCGGAAATTGTCGGTAAAGAGGAGGAATGGCAGGGAGTTAATCTACTGAATTATCCAAACTGTGAAGATGGAGAAGTTATAAACGAGAGTGATACGGGATTTGCCGAATCATTGTGTATCAGCAACAAGCAAGCTATAGGTGATAAGCAATATCGAGGATACAACACAAACCACGGGATTAATTCTCAACCAAAGATTTTACATGATAGCAATGGAGCCGACAAAACACTATGTATGGGAAATGTGTACATTACAACTCTGCCTGTTAGAGGCAGAGACTTCAGGGCACCGGATCTGCTTCCTAACCGAACGGCACACGGTTCAAATCACTGTAGCGTCTGCACGCCTACAACGGTTCTACGAGGCTGGAATCCACGCTGCTATCCAGCACCAAGATCGACCTCAAAAGTTCACAGCTTTTCAGCACCCGACTTGGGAGATATAACAATTTGTAGTGATGACTTAATTATTGAGCAACTTTCACAGGACGGTAAAGCAGAAGAGCAGGAAGATCACATTGACGCTAGTGATGATTATGGATTCAATATAAAACCTCTGTGCAAGAACAGAGCATAGAACAATGAACTCTAGTACTTACGTCATAACTATGCAGGGTTACGATTAGAGAGTTCTTCGTAAAACTTTATTTGCCACATCAGCTTAAAAACCTGAACAGACATGAATATAGACAAAAAGAAAGAGTGACATTTTCTATAACACAAGTAGGTTCATACCTGAATATTTCAAACATTCATTTCAGAGGAAGTAACATATTTTAAAATTAAAGAGGAAAATAGCAATTCACGACAAAATTATTTTGAATATAAAACTCTTGTGTGTAGGAGCAGATAAATAGATTTATAAAAAAAATCCGACTGCATTTGCCGATTGAATGCCAAGAAAATAATAGTGTGGAGAAACAAGGCTGGACCGAGGTTGAAAGGTCACTCTAAGCTCTGGGACAGCCGCAGTTGAAGATTCGCTACAATTTGCACAGTAACAAATATTAGATAATAGATTATAATATAACTGTTATGTGTTCAAATTAATTCTCGTGTTGTGTCCAGTTTACTTTTCCGTGTTGTGCCCGGGTTGCTTGAAGACTAGACCAACCGTGTATATATGCACGAGTCGCAGAAGGTGACATAAAACAATATCCAAACCAACGGCTGAAATGGCGTTCGGTTGGTGAGCGCCTAGGCTCCAGAAATTGCTGCAAAATTTAAACGAAAGGAACAACTTCACAAGAAGGTCTATTCGTATCCGACCCTAGTTAAACTGGGATTTAAGGGAAGATGATGTGTTCAAATTAAATGAAAGACACAAGTGCACAGTGTTCAGTTCTATTTGAAACATTTCACTACTTCAACCAATCATATCATCAAGGCACAAAGTTTTTTATCATCCAACAAAATTATTTAGCGCCTCTGCCACTTTATGATGAAATCCAATAAAGCATGCTTTTGAACTAAAACATTCATAAGCCAATTTAAATCTAAATCTAATTTAAATCTTAACAATAGGTGTCAACTGCAGCAGAAATGTGTTTTCGCTAAATCAATATAATAGCTACAAAAGAGAATTTTAAATAGCAAAAGTTAATAAGAAATTGTATACTTTGTGAAGGAGGCATAAGACTCGCAATAGAAACAAGCATCAACAAATATTTGAGATGATTTTAAAAACACGTTAATTTAATCCAGTTCAAGTAGTTAAACAATTTTAAGATAAAATTAATTTAAAAGAAGTTAAATTTAGCTACGGAATCGTTGTATAATATCAAGATGAACTGTCTATATGAAAACTAAACACAAAAGGTGCATTAACAGTCTTATTAACAGCACATTCATGTTCACTCAATTTACCATCACTGCATTTGGCCATTTGTTCGAAATTGTCTTTATTGTCAGCCAATACGTTACTAATAACATCCTGTTGGGTTTTACTATCACTCGCAACAGAATCTGAAACAACGTTAGTTGACTGTGAAGAACATTTACGAAGAAACTTAGAGGAAGCAGATTCTGGTTGAACACAGGTTATCTTACTGTTCTTCCATGCTGCAATTACAAAAACCAAAACAAGATAAGACGATAATTAAGGAATGTCTACAAAAACAATTTTTTATTGATATTTTCATTAACATCATTGTTAAGAATATTATCATTCTTGAGGAATTTAAAGAAACACACCCAGATTATCATTAGAAGTCTTTAATTAGCTTTGTGCTAAGGAACCAGATAATCCTCATTGATTGATTGACTGATCAAAGTTGACTCTGAAAACTTAATAACTTTAGTTAAATTCCTCTTCACGTCCACATATGAGTGGCTCTTTAAATCATCTAACATTCCTAATAGCGGCATGTCTCTGCCTCTATTTCCTTCCATTCTACTTTCTATGACCTCTTTCCCTCTTAGAATGTGTCCTATCCAACTCTTCTTCCTATTTCTTAATACATTTATCAACTTCCTTCTTTAAGTTCCATGTTTCACATCTATATAATACTGAGGTCCATACCAAGGCTTTCACTATCTATATCTTTTTGTCTTTCTTCGGACTTTTTGTTTAAAGTCATTATACTAGTTAATATAATAATATATCCTACTAGAATAATTATAATTTTAAAAACCTAGTTAAATTATACAAGTTAAATGTACTAGTAATTTAAAATAAATACAAGATTAGAAAAGGAAAATACTTAAATGCAAATGAGGCCTTCCACCCATGGAGCCATATTCAACTCTTTCTTTAACAAGAGCTGAACAGGCAGTAGGTCGGTGAGTTGTCTGTCTGCTGATCAGTAGGGGTATGGTTCAGATCCGGTGCTAGCCCATCAATGATATGATTTTGAGGCTGACAGCTGACGCTAAACCAGGCTTTGGACTTCTAGCCTTATTAACCCTTAAGAATAAATTTAATAGTTTTTATACTTGAGAATGCACCTGATAATAAATTTAGTCTTCTTGAAATAAAATGTAGCTACTTTTATCATCGATCAATTATAGTTTTATTTTGCTTATTCAATTCAAATAAAATCCGCAATATAAGGTAGACTGAGTTAATATCATCATGTAGCTTTGATGACAAATATTTCACATTTCTAGAAAGAAATATACTTATTTTTTATATACTCATTTGGCGAAAAATTATACTTATTTTATTATTTTATAATCAACCAGTTGTCTCCTCGCTAACTGCAAACTAAAAAGATAGAAAAATTTTAACGTAGTAGATCAATTCACAGCTAACAGACAAATTTAATTATTACCTGATTCAGATGTCTTTCGACTGGCCTCCATCTTTTTACGATAGTCACCAAAAGTAGCCTTCATAACACATCGTTTCTTTGGTAGCGGTGCACTGGAACTTTCCAATACCCTTAGAGCCTTAACTGCGTCTTCAGCTAGTATTGAATAGTATAAAACGGATTAAGCGAAACAGATTACGGATTAAGTGAAACAGATTGGATTAATAGCAGCAGTAACAGTAAGGCCAAAATGGGGAATCCTGAGCTGATTAAATGGCACCACAAGATAGATCATCTACTAATTCTCTTGGCAAAAGACCTCGTATATTTAACGAAATTGACATTTATTTAGTAAAACATCATTTTTGCCAGATAATTAAGTAATAGATAACAAACCATTAATGCGTGTATCAAGAATTCAACAGAGCATTGATTATTTAATCGGATAAAATCTTTAAATCGTAATGATTATAGAATATTTCAATACTTAAATATGAAAACATCATTAAAATAACTTCAATGAATTTAATTTGAAAACTGAATTTAATTTTATTTAATTAGACAACAGACATTGACTTAGTCCCGTACAGTATTAACCCTGTTATTAAGATATTAATTTAGCCTAAATTAATATTAAATAAAATTAATTAACATAAAATTCTTAAGTTAGCCATGGCAATAATATCTATGAGGGTCATACTAAATAAATTCAATTGATCGTATTATATTTACTCAATAACTACTAACTCATTCTAGTGTTCAGCCAAGTGGCACACTCAAGGTACATATTCCTATTCACATTCAGGCTCCATCTAGACTCCATCTTCAACAAGTTAATCCTCTTACAAAGTGCTATGCATTATCAACACCCCAACGTAGCCAATAGCTTGGGAATAATGGCTTCTTGTGGCCTTCCTCAGTTATTGCTTAGGCGCCTATAACACATGCTGGCTATGGATAGTCTATTCCTCAATTTCTCGGACAATATATGAGAAATTCAATAATAAAAAATTACAAAACAATCGACTTAAGAATCTATGCATTATAAGTAACTAGCAAACCTTTTTTCACTTCAGATTTGGATCCAGTACAGTTGGAAAGTCCAAGTTTAAGCTCCTGAATACACCATGCCAGTTCCGCTTCAAAATTATTTGCGAAGTCCACATCCTAAAGAAGAATATTAAAATTCGAAATCTGCCACATGAGGTCACAAGACCATATGTAAGACTAAAGTTTAACTCTTAACATTTTTGAAAGATGATATAAGAAAAATTGATCACTATTGGTGGCGTATCGGATTCCGGTCCCGGTTTGACCGGATTCCGGAACTTTTTGCAAATCCGGTTCCGGCAATTTTTTCCAAATCCAGCCAGATTTATTACCGGATTTGGCAGACACATAAAAAGTATTAAATTGATAATTAAAAATTGGCTGAAAATTTACCTCATAGAAGAAGAACATAAGACGTAATGATGATTATTTGATTAAGCATACACTAATAACCTAGTTGAAATATTGTAACATTTGGTGATACTTTGATAGAGTATATATTGATAGCTTAGTTAATAATATAATGATTACTTGATTGAGGCAGTTAATGACTTCATGACAATGACTTGATGGAGGGTCATTCCAGGTCAACTGGTCCAATGCTTCCCAGGTGACCATCTCAGATTTAAAAGATATTTTAACAGTGTTAAGTAAAATATGTCTCTAGGCTAGATATAAAATTTCAAATCAATCGGTTGACCGGTTGGGGAGTTATGGCAGTCATTTCGACCCCACCATAGATCCATTTCGGTGCGAAAAATGAAACGCGTGTTATTTTTCTGTACTTTGAACTGCTATAATTTGGCTATTTATAGTCCTATCCATATGAAACTTCCCAAAAATACTATATTTGATGCGTGGATTCAGAAAAGGCACTCAGAATTCAAGTGGCATGTATATCTTGGCTGCTACAGCAGCTCAAACTTGGTGTTTTGCAAAAGTAGAAATTTTTGAAAAGCCAACTTTGAGTCCTGATAATTCTCAAAATTGACCAACCACATTACTGCAAGCCATTTAGTTTAATAATATGGGCATATCTCAATAACATAAAGCACTTGTCACCCTCAGAAGCAGCTTGGATTTAGAAAGCCACTAGCTCAAACTTTAAAAAAATTCAAGCATTACCCAATTTTTGGACAACTTCAAGGCCATGGTTAGGCATGTAGGCAGTTTATCACAACCTTGAAACTGCTGCTATTTACAGGTCGGTATGTTACTAACTTACTGTAAAAATATTTATTTCTCAACTCTGTCAGAACATATAGCAATAGCCATGTAAACTTACCCATCGAAGTTCGTTTTTACACAAAAAATTTAAATGCTTGTTATGTTTTGCTACTTTAAAATGCTATATATCAGCTGTTTTGGTCCTATCTACATGTATATGAAACTAATAGAAAATACTATCTATGTTGCATAGATTCGGAATATGCACTCATAATTCATGTGGCATGTATATCTTGGCAGATGCAACAGCTCAACTTTATGTTTCATTAAGTTCCAATACGTTTGAAATTTTCGTAAGCTAACTTTGAAACCCGTTCATTCTAAATCTTTACAAAGCAGATGCAAGAAATCCATTTAGTTTAATAATTAGACATATCAAAATAACATAAAACACTTATGAACTCCAAAAACTGCTAGGAGATGGCATATCATTAGCTGGCATCAGCAACATTTTCAACATATTAAAAAAATTGCGAAAAGTGGGGTTAGCATGTGTGACCATACCTATACTTAGAAACGAGGTGCGAAGCTAATTTTTTGACAGGAAGTTACTAACATGCTAGCCTATACATGGCATAAGTTTGAAGGATCTACGCAACTGTCAACATGGGTAGTCCGGTGGGTGAATTTGGGTGAAAATCGGGTTCAGATAAATTTTTTTTTCAACTTTGAGGGGTACTGGTATGAAAATTCTAATCACTTTTTAAAACTGCTAAGTGTCTTG
The DNA here is from genome assembly GCA_905160935.1 of Enchytraeus crypticus. Taxonomy (NCBI): domain Eukaryota; kingdom Metazoa; phylum Annelida; class Clitellata; order Enchytraeida; family Enchytraeidae; genus Enchytraeus; species Enchytraeus crypticus. The sequence goes on from CAJHZI010000505.1 coordinate 347,322, forward strand.
TTTCAGATAGCTATATGCATAGTATCAGAATATATACTTAATCTACAGATGTTGAACACATTATGAGATTTATAGCATCCCAAAGTCACACTTTTTGAAAATTGGACCTTCACTTTTGGTCAAGTTTGGATCGCTATAGCAACCAAGATATATGTGTGACATGAATTTTGACTTCATATTCTGCATCTACCTCACAAATATAGTATACAGGCAGAGATTCTTGCACATTGGATAAGAACTATCAGAGATGTAGCCCTTAGAAGTTGAGAAAATTTTAGACACATTTTGATTTTCATACAAAATTCGACGAACAAAATTTGAAACAAGACACTTAGCAGTTTTAAAAAGTGATTAGAATTTTCATACCAACGGTGGCGTCACCAAAATCGTCATAACTTCAAAACGGCAAACCAATTCCATTAAAATTTTAAACCAAGCCTAGAGACATATTTTACCTCACACGTAAATTTCAAGTAAATCTGAGATGGTCACCTGGGGACCATTGGACCAGTTGACGTGGAATCAAAAATATATATATATATAAACTCATAACCTACATTTAAAATGTTTATAAATGCATTAATATTCAGAAATTATATACTCATGAATGATAGTGACACTTTTATGCAGTAAATTCTTTTTCAAGTTTGATCTGAAGGTGTGCTCAGTCCTAGCAGTTTTTTGAAGTTCATAAGTGTTTCATATTATTTCGATATGTCCAAATTAACTAACTAAATGGATTTATTTCATCTGCTTTGTAAATTTTCAGAATGATTGAGTTTCAAAGTTAGCTTTCGTAAATTTCAATCTTATCGAAACTTAAGGAATCATAAAGTTTGAGCTGGTGCAATTGCCAAGATATACATGCCACATGAATTATCAGTACATATGCTGAATCTATGCAATATGTATAGTATTGTTGGATAGTTTCATATAGATAGGACCATAAACAGCCGATATATACCGCTTTAAAGTAGCGAAAAATTATAAGCATTTAAATTTTTTGTTAAAAACGACCTTCGATGAGTAAGTTTGCATGGCTATTGCTATATGTTCTGATAGAGTTGAGAAATAAATATTTTTACAGTAAGTTAGTAACATACCGACCTGTAAATGGCAGCAGTTTCAAGGTTGTGATCAACTGCCTAAATGCCTAACCATGGCCTTGAAGTTGTCCAAAAATTGGGTGATGCTTGAATTTTTTTAAAGTTTGAGCTAGTGGCTTTCCAAATCCAAGCTGCTTCTGAGGGTGACAAGTGCTTTATGTTATTGAGATATGCCCATATTATTAAACTAAATGGCTTGCAGTAATGTGGTTGGTCAATTTTGAGAATTATCAGGACTCAAAGTTGGCTTTTCAAAAATTTCTACTTTTGCAAAACACCAAGTTTGAGTTGCTGTAGCAGCCAAGATATACATGCCAATTGAATTCTGAGTGCCTTTTCTGAATCCACGCATCAAATATAGTATTGTTGGGAAGTTTCATATGGATAGGACTATAAATAGCCAAATTATAGCAGTTCAAAGTACAGAAAAATAACACGCGTTTCATTTTTCGCACCGAAATGGATCTATGGTGGGGTCGAAATGACTGCCATTACACCCCGACCGGTACATCGATTGATTTGAAATTTTAAATCTAGCCTAGAGACATATTTTACTTTACACTGTTAAAATATCGTTCAAATCTGAGAGGGTCACCTGGGAAGATTTTCAAAATTTGGACCAGTTGACATGGAATGACCCTGGAGCATATATTGACATCCTATACTGATATCCTATACTTAATAATGATGGCTGATTGAGCATAAATTGATAACCTAGTAAATGATTAACAATGATGAATAGATTGAGCATATATTGATAACATAGTTAATTATTAAATGATGATGATGATTTTATTGCGACTGTTAATGACAACATGATGTTTGAACAACTTGATTGAAGATATGCTTGTAACCACTTCGACTTACCACTTCGCCACTGGCTGGAGCCAGTGGCGAGTGAGGAAACTGACGTTAACCTTAGCTTTACCAGCTTTTTAACCTAGTGATGACGATGATTGACTGAGCAAACCCTGATGACTTAGTTAATAACTTAAAGATACAGCTACAGCTAATGTTAACATCAGTTTTCTCACTCGAAAGCGATGTCAGTAACGGGCGAGCCCAGGATTTGAACCCCGCACATACTGATCCGCGGTCAAATATCTTACCAACATTGCCCCTGGCTCCAGGAGGTAGATGGATGATGACGATTTCAACCGCAAATCAGTATGTGCGGGGTTCAAATCCTGGGCTTGCATGTCAGTGATATTGTTTTCGAGAGATATAACTGAACTAAACATTGGCTTGATATAGTTTTTTCATATTACAATTATTACTAGGTAAATTCCAAATACGATTCCAGCCGGATTTGTGTTTGAAATCCGGTTCCGGCAGATTTGAAAAAATCAAATCCGGTACACCCCTACTTACTATATTTTTAAACAAAGCCTCATTAGTAATTATTTATATAATGATGAGAAATGATCATAATTTTATTAATTGGTCAAGATTTTTGTGTCTTATGCCAAATGTGTTCCTTAGACAAGTTCACTGGCAAGTCGCAGCGTCTTTCTGCCTTTAAGTGTCACGCAGCATTTCAGCAACTATTTCACTATTAAAAATTAATGATTCTTTAAAACATAAAAGACTACATTACCACTCGCACTAGAGGCGAAAACTGAACAAAATCAGAGTTAATATAGCATTTGCGAATATCAACAATACTACTAATAATAGTTGGTTCGATTCTCGACTGCTCTGATCTGAAGGTAAAACCTCGGACATTCACAGGACTGGCTACATGGAAAATACACTACATTACCAAACGGTTTAAGCATGTAGTATTAACTGTGATAAGTATCAGCATGGTTGATCACTGCACTATAATGTGAGTCATTATTATTATTATTATTACAATTACTACAAGTTTCATTGACAATATATCACATTTAATTACATAGATAGATAGATAGATATATTTTATTTTCATGAAATCATAAAGACACAATACAGTAATGCAAAAGGACGTGAAAAGGACATGCAGGCTCAACGGCTCCGACTTATCTCCACCAAGGTTACAAATATTTTAAAAACAGTTCAGAGTACAAGCATGCTTAAAATATGCTCGCATGCAAAAATTCTATTAATATAGAATTAGAAAATTGTCTATAAACAGTAAAAGGATGTACATACAAAAATTCTAGTGCCAGAACGATGCTCGGTCACATCGTTAGCTGCCTGATTGTGGAATAGTAGGCACAAGGATCGAATCCAGTGTTCGACCGTCGCTAACATGCTTTCGAGATATGAAGTTAATACAAGTGTTAGATATTATCATTGAAATGAAATGATATTATCGTTTCATCAAGATGATATTATCATTATGAGAGTTAACTTTCCATAACAAGAATTCAAACATTACACAACAGCAACAAATATCACATTAATTTCACTATTTACTAAAATTACAGCACCGCTTTAATTTAATTACCAACCTGTTCTACATTAGCCTGTTCTATATTAGTTTCAACCACAGGTTGTTTAGAAACTTTCACGTGTTTTTTTCCTAAAGATTTAGGAGTTTGTTTACTTTTAGAATCTGCCATTTTGGCTGATACTTTCTATAATTGTTTGTTTACATCAATCAAATTCTTATCACGCTCATCCGATTCAATCCAAAGTGTGTTGGATCCAAATCCAAAGTCTGTTCACTTTTAGGTCGAAACTTTCAGAATGAGTACTCGAAGTTACCGACTTTCGTCCCAGCCGAAAGCCTCTTCTCTGCATCCCAAACACTAGCAAATAGACACTGAAAATTGTGCGACAAAGTTCTCAAGAAAAACCAATAATTTGTACATCTACAATTTATTGAACAATAGGATTTATATTTAATTATTAATTTAGAATGTCAGAGTTTCAAGGCGAGGCCTGTAAAGGGCAAGATCGTCAAAAAGTCAAACAGTTGGATCAGACTTCTTGATCTTTACAAAGAGAGAATCATCGATTACTTATTCGTTTTTATTATGCAACGATTTTCGGTTGCCTGTCACTGCAAAGTAATTCGAATTCTGGCAGTTGAACTCGATTCAAATAACCATTATAACTGTTTTCAGCGAATGCTTCTGGAGCCAAAATACAAGTCTTTAGAGCCGGAAAAATCTAGTTTCCAAAAGAGTTGCAGACCATGAGAGATTCATATAGGTATTTAGTATGCGATGTTGCATATGGTGTAGTATAAGATATTCAGGTGAGGATCTCATTGGTGGGATAGATACGAGTACGATACTATAGACAACTAGATTTTGGCATATATGGTATGACTGTTGAAAGTGACAAGGGTTTATTTAATTTACAAATAATACATTTGCATAAAATTGTTAATCTATTGAGACTTCAGCTCTCTCACCCTCTCACTCCGTAGAGATGTAAAGCTGATGTTAACGTCTGCTTCATCTCTCGCAAGCGATATCAATGATCAAGCCTAGGATTTGAACCCCGCACATAGTGATCCGCCGATTATTTGTTCTCTTTATCTAGCTATCTATCGTTCTGTTCTAGTTAGTAAAAGGTTCAAGGAATATATTCTTACTCCTTACTTTGGACTAATTTTCTGGATTTTGGAATTTGCACCGTTTTTGGACCTTATTTTTTGCTCGTCTGATTGATTTTGTCTCAATGATGCTCGATGTTATCATTGATGACTGTAGCACTCTAATTGTTATGTAAAATTATTTTACTCATAAAGCGTAGTGATCTTCACAAAAAAGTAGGCCCTACTTACCAATATATCAAAATTGTGTTCTATTATATAGGGCCAGAGGCTATGCCAGTAATAACGTTGCCCTTTTGTTTGAAGAAATGCTTTTTTCTAAGATAAATTCGAAGCACATATAGGCTGCAGTTTTTCTGTAGGACCAATCCTTGATGTGACTTAACGGAGATTTTAAAACTTCAATTATTCACTTTTATGATTTAAAAGTATTGTCGTTAAATGATCTCAAATGCAATAATTTACAATAGTAGTATACACATATTTCCCTGATACAAGGATTCGATGTCAATTACTTCAATTAGTTACTTATTTGAAATCTATTCACTATTTACAAATAACTATCCTTCCCTGTTTCCGTTTCTTTAATTCCATTTACCTTTGGACAGGTCTCCTAGCTTTTGGAATTTTCATCCTTTTAGATCTTCTTTTTTCTCGCCGTTATGGATTTGTCACAATAATATTAGACGTTATCATGAACGACAGTAGCACTCTAATTGCTGTTATGTAAACTCAGTTTGCTGAAAGACGAGGATATACGTCTATTTACTGCCAACTCAGAGGGAATGCTTATCGTCGCCTTATTGAGTGTTTCAATTTTTCTGCGATTATTTAATTTAAACTCAATTCGGCTCTTTGAAAAGCATTATTCGTTGAAACCTCACCGATGTTATATGAAAAAAGAAAACAAATGCTAATCCTTGCAACATCACTTTGGCTATAGCATCACCGTGATTATTTTAAAAGTCTTCGCTGCAACATCACCGTAAACATCAACATAATTATTTGCAAAACTAATTCACTACAATCACACCGCGATCATCTGAAAAGCCAAATTCACTACAACCACACCCAGATTATTTTAAAAGAACACTATTCGAGTCTCAGGGCGACTATTTGACAAAACACTATAGACGAAGTCACGTTACTAAGCAGAAGATACAGCGAAAGTCTTTGTCAAACTTCTATTAATCGGCTCTCTTGTAATACTAAAACTGATGTAGTGAAAATGTGATACAAAAATATGATATCTAACCAAAATCTAATCTATGTTTAACTAAACTCTAACTATAATCTAACTATATCTAACTAAACTGTAACTATATCTAACTAAACTGTAACTATATCTAACTAAACTCTAACTATATTTCTTGCGCTGAACTAATCCTTCCGTCAGTTTCCTCTTCCACACTTGCTGCTTCTTGTTCTTGGTTCTTTGAGGCGGCTGCAGCAGGCAGGTTTAGTCTGCAGACCGGACACGTGCCGTGCTGTAGTAGTGACACAGTAAATCATCATCATCATCATCATCATCATCATCATCATCATCATCTTCCCTTGAATCCCAGTTTAACTAGGGTCGGGATATGAATAGACTGTCTCAAATCCTCTCTGTCCTACATCACATCATCAATCAGTCAATCCCCTGGTTGAGACTTTTCCATTCGTTTAAATTTTTGTAGCAATATCTGGAGCCTACGCGTTCTCCAACCGAATGCCCTTTCTGACGTTGGAATACAGTAAATAATTTGTGAAATTGTTAAAATTATTACGCATAGTAATATTAATAATAGCGATATAATAATTACTGAAACATTATTACGATATTTTGTAAATTATACAAAATAAGGAATTTAAAATTTTATTAGTCAAATTTAAGGGCTCAGTGTATTTATATAATTTGGATCGTTGGGGGTTCGATTCTAGGATGAGTGATTCAATGATTAAGAGCTTGAAGCAGGATTTCACGTCTCAGGTCATTCGCATATCAAATTATTAGCATATCAACTTATTAGCATATCAAATTATTAGCATATCAACTTATTAGCATATCAAACTATTAGCATATCAACTTATTAGCATATCAACTTATTGGCATATCAAATCATTAGCATATCAGCTTATTAGCATATCAAATCATTAGCATATCAAATAATTAGCATATCAAATAATTAGCATATCAAATAATTATCATATCAAATAATTAGCATCTAAAATCATTCTTATATCAAAACACTCGGACAGGAATATCAAATCCCAGAAATTAGCGCATCCCAAAAATTCCCGAATTCCAGGAAAATCATTTAAAATTTCATGACGATACCAGCCGTCTCCAACCACTACGCTATTGAGACATTCAAAAACACTAATGTAAGCTAAATACTCGTGAATTACTTACAAGTTTTAGCCAAGTCTTTATGCAGTCTACGTGAAAGATGTGATGACATGGAAGCTGATTCACTGACTCATTCAGTATAAAATCCTCCATACAGGCAATACACTGGCGGGCTGAGTCTGAAAATAATGCTGAATGAAGTATTGACAGCAGTTTTGTCAAATACCGTGATAAAAATAAAATGACGTAATAAATATCTTTGTTGTATTCGAGTCACTACAGTACTGAAAAATCCGGTAGACCCATAGTTACAGCAGCTCTCGCTGGAATCTTCACGAGCTGTTAGCATAGCATTTTATCGATAAAATCCACATCATTTTAAGAAGCTTTTTCACTATAGTAATGGAGAGATTATAGAACGGTATTAATACAAGAGAGAGAGAGAGAGAAAGATAGAGAGAGAGAGAGAGAGAGACAGAGAGAGAGAGAGTTGTAATGCAGAGAGTGGATTGCTGTATTAATACGTGACGCTAGTACATGTATATAAACCGCTATCTATCAGAGAGAGAGGATTCATTTAGACTAGCAGCGAGAGAGAGAGTCCAGTCGATGTAAGCATTCGGGTTCATTCATTCATTCGGACTAGCAGCGAAAGAGTCCAGTCGCCGTAAGCATTCGCAGTCGAGGACAGTTACATAGCGTGTTGAGAAAACAGTGTAAACTTATCGGGTAGCAGGGTTTGTTGCTGGGAGGATGCAACAAGAAAGCGATGGTTAATTGGGAGGCAGGTGCCTGTAGCTACCAGACAGCGTTGGGGCTTAAGGCACAACGTTCATGGGCTAGGACATTTCATCTGTATTGCTAGGATACGCTCATCGTATTAGTAACTACATGTATAACTTACTATAAAATACAGACCGTTAAAGTGCAGTTTAGAGTATGCATGTTGCTGAGATAAAATATGGACTAATAAAATAGAATATAGCAGGCTCTGTTAATTAACTGTGTTCATCTCATTATCATTTCAATCTTATCGGTCCTTCATTTCATCAGTGATCTATCTGGCTGAATAACAGATCGATCCCGTGCCTGGCTCTACAGCTACGTTCCCAAGTCATTATCAGAACGTCAACGGACGTTGAATCCGTAATTCAACTTCTAGTTCTAATGACCGCCATTATACTCCCACCGTTCAACATATTTATAATTCCACCTTCATCTTAATACTATGATAGATATCCTTATTCCAAGATCTTTTACACCAGTTAGGGTCATGATATTCTTTTCTATTTCCATTATGATTAGTTCCTCGTGTTGAGTCCAGGACACTGAAGAATAATCCAACCGTAAACTGCACGTGTTGAAAGGAGGCCGAACAAGAACTAAGGACTGCAACAGGAAGCCACCCCGAATGCCATATTATTCTAAAGCTATAGAGTACATTAAGGTGAGTACATAACATGAACATTTTTTAAAGGAATTAAATTGTTCATCGGCGAGTGCTCTTTAAGGAGCTTGGGAGCAGCATAAGCAGCATAAGCAGCATACCTGTACATCTAAGAACAATCGAGATATATAACTACTTTCACTACTTTCACTACTAGTAGTTTCACTAGCACAGTAGTTTTGTTACCAGACAAGTAGTTTAGTGATAGTTTACTATTACAGTATTTTTGTTAATTATTATGTACACGTATATGTAAGTAGTTTCGCTAATACAGTAGTTTTGTTACTTGTTAAGTAGTTCGTTACTATAGTACTTTTATTACTATATAAGTAGTTTCACTACTACTATAGTTTTCTTACTAGTTAAGTAATTTCAGCAACATCATATACCGATCAATTCTTCTGTTACAGGAACGATGTCGAGGTTGTTGATGATGGCTGAGGAGGCAGGTGATGGTCCGGTGTCGTTCAGGTCATTCAGAAACTGTAAGATTTAATCGCAAATATCTAACAATCATTGAGTCAATCATTGAGTCAATTATTGAATCAATAATTGAGTCAATCATTGAGTCAGTCATTGAGATAATCATTGAGTTAATCATTCAGTCAATGATTGAGTTAATCATTGAGTTAATCATTCAGTCAATCATTCAGTCAATCATTCAAGGGGAACTGCAAGTCATAGCTAATACTTACTACGTATTATATAGATAAATAATACGCATACCCCGCTCTTTGAATACGAGTCATGGAGCCTTGATTATTCAGCCGCGAGAGTCGGCTGATCAAACTGCACAAACCAGATGAAACAAAGCACAGCATAATCCAAAACATTACAAAAGCAAAAGTGCACTGAAATACAATAGTGTAATATTAGACTACGAACATTAAAATACGACGTGAATCAGTGCTAAATGCATGAACAGATAGGCTGCAAAAATGAAAACTATGTGAATACACTAATAAGCAATGAGATAGAATGTCGATATTGTTATCAGATTTGTTGATTTTCTAATCCAATTTTATTGCAATAGATACAACATTATCTTAGTTGTGGCGTTTTTATACATTCTTTACCAGAATTCAAACTTTTATGAAAATGCAACGAAAAATGGCCAATTTATAAAGTTTGCCCTGCGAAGCTTGTTTAATATCGAATGTCGGTTTAACCGGCAAAAACATCGAGAAGCGAATAGAAAGTAAAGCTTGTAAATAGTCCGTTTCGAAGCACCATTCGTTCCATAAATAAAAGTCTTGTGTGTAGAATACAAGCTAAGCTATAGAGATACATGTAAAATGTGCTAAAGGCATGTGCTTAGTTTATGGAGTTTGTTCATAGACAGTAAACCAAGTTCTGCATGATTGCGTCATGGATAAATGTATGTTACAGACCAAGAAGCCACGGCTGGTAAGAATTAATATATTACAATTTCGATTTTGAATTCTGAAAGTTATAACTGCAATTTTGCAGTATCATGCGCTGTTGTAAACTAGGTTTTTATATTTTTATTTTATTTTTATTTTTACCTTACTGTTTCCTAGTTTTAAATGAAAAATTGTAATCCTTATTGGTAATTTTACTTTCAACTAATTGCGGAATATTTAAGTGCTAATCTATTAGCCTTTATTACCGCTTCACACATGCATGCAATTTTGTGGTGTGCCTTTTCGTCTGTATCCGACTTAAATGCCCTGTATGTTGTGATGAATTGATAAATTACAAATTACAAATTCAGAATGCGTTAGAAAATCTCCAGGAATTTGCGCACGGCGCTGCTTCTACCGTGCAGGGCAAGGTCACTGCAGGTGGATCGATTTTTGAAATGTAAAAGCTGGTACAGCTAATGTTAACGTCAGATTCCTCACTCTAAAGCGATGTCAGTGACGGGCTAGCCCAGGATTTGAACCCCTCACATACTGATCCGCGGTCGAGTACCTTACCGACATCGGCACTGGCTCCAGCCAGTAGTTGTACTGTGTATGCTAGGGAAACTAAGTTCCCTCTCCCCCCACCCCTTAACCACTGCTCTTACATACATATTTACACAAGGAAATTGCATAAAAACAAAGAAAATATAGTTTAAATTTTTTTATCGGCGGGCTTAGGGGGGCAGGCTCCCGCAACCCCCAGTGGATACGTCAATGATTGTGTCCCCCCAGATTTTCGGTCGTGGTTACACCTATGGGTAATATAGATAAATAGATCGTAATAGACATATATGTAGATAGCCAAACAGATATAAATGGATAGATAGAGATAAAGAGAGAGAGAGAGAGAGAGAGAGAGAGGGAGGAAGAGAGTGATAAGAAGAGAGGGAGAGTAAAGTTCTAATTAAAGAGAGAATGCCACTCGAAAGATTTAATTTTTAATTTATTTAGCTCTAGGCACTTTCAACAGTCATACCAGATAAATCTTATAACGCCGCATGTATCCCGCCAATGAGATCCTCACATGAATATCATATGCTACAAAATATCAAAATATCTAATGTTAAATACATATGAATCTCTCATGGTCGGCAACCCTTTTTGAAGCTAGATTCCCATGGCTATAAAGACAGTATTAGGGCTGCAAAAGCACACGTTCGACCACAGTCAAATTGCTATTTGAATCAAGTTAAACTGAAAAAATTCGAATTACTTTGTAGTACCAGGCAACCAAAAATGACGCTGAACATCGTAGCATAATGAAAAACAAGAAATTAACGGATCGTTTTTTTTCAACGCCAATAATTAGGATCTCACATTATGACGTTATTTTCTTTCAGAGGCCTTGGCTTGAAACTTTAGGCCTTCTAATAATTTAATAATTTAAGTAAATTAAAATTTTTATATTCTAGAAATTGCATAACATCTTATATGCAAATATATTATATATATATAAATATATATACTGTATATATATAAATATATATACTGTATATATATATATATATGTAGACATGTATATATATATATATATATATATATATATATATATATATACATAGATAGATATAATTTAATATATATCTACAGTATATATAATTTAATAAATATATATATGTATATAATAATTAATAATTTAAGTTATAGTAATATAATTTAAATATAATAATTAATAATCTAATAATTTAATAATTTAAGTAAATTAAAATTTTTATATTCTAGAAATTGCATAACATCTTATATGTAAAAATAAATTTTATATATATATATATATATATATATATATATGTAGACATGTATATATATATATATATATATATATATGTAGACATGTATATATATATATATATATATATATATATATATATATACATAGATATATATAATTTAATATATATCTACAGTATATATAATTTAATAAATATATATATATGTATATATATATATATATATTCATATATTTAATATATATAATATGTATATACATTATATATATATATATATATATATATATATATATATACGTGTATTTAGAATTTATTTTACATAAAAGATGCTATGCAATTTATAGAACATAACAATTTAATATATAATAAGAACAATAACATATAATAAGATCATATATCTAAATGAAAATATATGTATATATATATATATATATATATATATATATATATATATAAATTTATATGACATCAAATGGTTCAGGATTTAAATTCCTAATAATATGCCTCTATTAATTATTTTGGAATCATTAGTTGTCCTCGCGATTTGATTGAATCTAGATATAATACTAAGTGATTGATAACTTCAACGACTGTATTAAATTAGATATTAATTTAATACGAAAAGAAGTAAAATAATACACGAATATACAGTAGAACGAAACTAAAACGATTTCAAATAACACGTGCACGCGAAATTCGAAGAACTTTAAATTATACTTTCTATCCAATTACAGTTCACTTTAAATATATCGCCAAAGCAAGTACTTTATATTACATACAATTACTTTTGACATACACATTACTGATACGCTCTCTAGCATAAATTCCTACACTTTACTTAACTTTCCTCTCGACAATTCGCCTACTAGGATACCTTCTAATATTATCCCTAGGTTAGAATATTTGGATGGAACTCTCCTCCCTCTTCGATCCTCTATAAATCACACCCTTCTCATCGACTGTTCGATGGACTACAAACTAGTTCGAATACCCGAACCCTTCGAATTGCTCTCAATTCGTCTACTCTTGAGATTCTTAAAATCTCCTAAATCTCTTTTGAACTTGGCACGTTTTACGTCACTCTGCCATCTTGGATCTCTCTCTACTTCCTGTTTAGGCATGCCCTCATTGGTCACTTGCTCTAGCATAGCTACCGCCTAGGATCTCACTTTAATCAAATTCAATACTTTAAATCTTAACTTTACTAATCCAGTAGTATCATTAAATACTTTACTAAGACTACAATTACAAATACAAATACATATTAAATATATATCGAATCAACCTTTAACAATATATATACATATATATATATATATATATATATATATATATATATATATATATATATATGGGGTCTATGTAGATAAGCCCTATATAGATATGTATATCTATATAGGGCTTATCCAGGAGCCGATATTAATTCAGACCACAATCTAGTAATGGCAAAAGTAGGGCTTCAGCTGAAGAAATATTTAAGAAGAAAAGCAGTAAGAGATGGAATTTGAACGGATTGTACGAAAAAATAAGTCAGTTTCAGGAAGCAGTGGAAAGAGAAGTTAAGGAAATGAAGGACTACGGAAGAACAGGGGTATATGAAAGAAGTTTTAGGCTAAAGGAGGCAATTAAAATAGGTGCAAAAGAAGTTTATGGTTTTCTTAAAGCAAATACAGCTAAAAAACCTTGTATCACAAGCGAGATGCTAGACAAAATGGATGAAAGGAGGAAATAGAACAGTATAGATACCAGTCATGGCCGAAGGAAATATAGAAGCTTAAACAGTGAACTTAGAAGAATTACAGACAAAGCAAAAGATCATTGGTGGAGTGAAAAGTGTGATGACTTAGCAGAATATGATAGAAGAGGGAAGTCGGATCTATTATACCAGGAAGTCAGGATATTAACAAGACCCGATAAAAAAAGAAATAAGATGCAAAGAACATTAGTATAATGGGTAAAGATGGGGAATTGACGACAGAGTTAGAAGAAGTAAAAGAAAGATGGAGAGAATATGTAGAGGAATTAAATGATAAGGCTGGGAAACCAGTTCAAGAGGATTTTAAAATAGAGGAAGAAAATATCATAGAAAACGATAAAAGGGGCCCCGATTTAATGAAGGAGGAAATTTATTCTGCAATTAACAGCCGGAATAGATGAAATCCCAGCAGAATTCTTGAAAATGTTGGAAGGAGAAACACTCGAAAAGTTAATGGAGGTATGTATGGAAGTGTACAATACAGGTATTTGGCCAGACGACTTTACCAAGTCAGTGATGATCCCAATTCCCAAAAAAGCCATTGCTGTGGATTGTTCGGATAATAGAACAATCAGCTTAATACCTCGTGCATTGAAGATCTTATTAAAGATAATAAATCATCGCATTCAGTCGAAAGCAGAGATGATACTAAGCAAGACACAATTTGGTTTTAGGAAAGGATGTGGTACGAGAGAAGCAATAGGGGCAATGCGGATTCTTTGCGAAAGAAGCATAGAATATGGAGATGACGTTTTTGTATGCTTTGTAGACTTCGAGAAGGCCTTTGACAGGATTGATTGGATAACGATGATGAATATCTTAAAATGAATAGGAATTGACCGGAGAGATAGAAGACTAATTTTGAACTTGTACATGAATCAAAAAGCAGTAATCAAAATCCAACAAGAATACTCAGAAGAAGGTGAAATAGGACGTGGAGTAAGACAAGGTTGTAGCATTTCGCCGCTGCTGTTTAACATTTACGCTGAGGCAATGGTGGATGAAGCCATTGAAGACTTGGAAGAAGGAATAAAAGTAGGAGGGAATTTGTTACAAGATGTACGATTTGCAGATGACCAAGGAATGCTAGCGGGCAGCGAGATTGGATTACAGAAGATAATGGATAGGCAGAATGATACGTCTTTGAGATATGGCATGAAGATTAATATAACAAAAACCAAGGTTATGAGAGTGTCCAATAATAAAGGTGAAGTTAATATCACAATAAATGGTACGAAATTGGAACAGGTAAGGAGTTTCAAATATTTGGGTCATACTATAACCGATGACGGGAAATGTGAGACGGAAATAATCAGTAAGATTGCACAAGCAAAAGCGGCCTTTGGTAGTAGAAGAGAACTATTAACAAAAAGTCTAAAGAAAGACACAAAGATAAAGATAGTGAAAACTTTGGTTTGGACCACGCTATTGTATGGATATGAAACATGGACCTTAAGGAAGGAAGATATTAGGAAACTGGAGGCATTGGAAATGTGGATTTGGAGAAGAATGGAGAGGATTAGCTGGACCCAAAAGGTTACAAATGAGGAAGTCATGAAGATAGTTGGCACAGATAGACAGTTGATAAATGCATTAGGAAATAGGAAGAACAGATGGATAGGACACATTCTAAGGGGGGAAGGTCTATTAATAGAGTTCATAGAAGCTATAATGGAAGGAAAATGAGGCAGGGGTAGGCCGAGATTAGGTATGTTAGATGATTTAAAGACCCACCCATATGTGGAAATAAAGATTAAAGCGGAAGACAGAGAAGAGTGGAGGCCTTATATACCATGGACCTGCCAGTAGATTATGCACTAAGAGAGAATATATATATATATATATATATATATATATATATATATATATATATTTATATATATATATATATCGTTCCATCGTGCATATTTTAATTAATTATAGTTAAATATAACATTTACAATTTGACAGAATTGATCGATATGTGTTTATATCTATAAATAGATAAATATTATAGATGGACATCCCTGACATCATCCTTGGATGACAAATCGGACGTTTAACCTTTATTATATTATATATTTATAATACAGTATAGATAACTAAGCTGAGCCTAACGGATGACACTTTTTTATAAACAAATATTTAAATAGTTTTTAATTTAATATTTTATCTTAATTCATTAAATTGTTTCTCATATACTTTACTCTACTATATTACTTGTAATTTTCTACATTTCAATATACAATTATTTTCATATATTTTACGATAATGGTTTAAACATATTTGTTTAAAATTTTCACTTTTTACCGCGCTTTTTATCCTAATATTTAAACACCTTTTTTATCCTAGAATGTTTTTCCTTTACTTTAATTGGTTGATTTCTTTCTGCTTCACCCACAGAAAGAAATCATTTCCCATTTTTCATGCCATAGATGTACTTTCATTGCTCTTTCTTTCCATTTATCTTGTTTTAGCCCTCACTACTCCACAAATGACCAACTATTTTACTGGCAGTTCATTGACCATATCTCTTCCTCATGCAAACTCACTTACCAACCTATACCGCATGCTTCCGTTTGCCAATGCCTTGATTCTTTACCTTTGCCATACTTTTCCAAATCCTATCTTCATTTTGTTTCACTTATCTCACTTCTAAACGACATTTAAACTACTTTCTTTCCTTTCTTTTAATTCTAGCAGGCGATGTTGAGTTTAATCCTGGCCCTGTTTCTACTCTTTCTTCTCTTTCTAACCTGTCCACTTACTGCCTCAATGTTCGGTCTGCCACAACAATTACAAAAAGTCTAAATAGACCGGAACTCATTCAAGGTTTATTCTTGACCAGTCCATTGATATTCTGTTTTTGACAGAATCATGGCTCTCTCCTGATACTCCATCTGCTGTTCTTAACTCTCTCACTCCGTGTGACTACTCCATTCAACACACCGGTCGTTCTTCTGGTCGTGGTGGTGGCATTGCTACTATTTTTAGGTCAACTTTTTCTTTTTCTGTTTGTAACTGTTCTCCGTTTTTATCCTTTGAATATATGTCGTTTCGTCTTGTATGCAAATCCAAATCCTATCTCTTTTTGATTGTCTACAGACCACCTTCTTTATCCAAGGCCAATTTCATTTCTGATTTTTCTTTGCTTCTTGGAGATATTGCCTCATCACCCACTGATTTAATAATTATGGGTGATTTCAACATCCACCTAGACTCTGATGACTATTATTCTTCTTCCTTTTTATCAACACTTCATGCCTTTGATCTCAAACAACATATATCTTCCCCCACTCACTCCTCTGGTCATATTCTTGATCTTCTTATCACTCGAAACAACATGTCATTTGTAGATCATGGAATCTCTGATCCTTTATTATCAGATCACAGTGCAATTTTCTGAAAATTGCCTGTGACTGTTAATGTACACCCTTGAGAACACTTAAAACTTATAGAAAAACTCTATTCTATTAACATTGATGCCTTCTCTGCTGATATTGTGTCCTCTTCTTTGTATTTTAATCCATCTTCAACTGTTGCCGAATATTCAGCTCAATTTAGCTCCCTACTTTCTTCCATATTAGAGAAACATACCCCTCTCAAGACAATTCATTGCCGCTCAAACCCTAGGAAACCATTCATTTCTGAACAAATCCTTAAACAAAAATCTCAACGTTCCAAACTCGAAACTAAGTTCAGGAAGGATCTGAAAATCCACCTGAACTAAGAAATCCAGACATTAAGTCCAAGTATCCGAAACAAAGAAAATTAATAAATAAAATCATTAGTTCTGCTAAAAGCTTGTACTATCAAAATTTAATCTCGCAGAATCAAAATTGTCCCAAAGAAATTATGGGGAGCATTTGACTCTGCTTGATCGCACCATTCCCAAGTCACTCCCATCTACCACCTCACCATCATCTCTTGCTACCTCTTTTCTCAACTTTTTCGATGACAAAATAGCCAAACTCTGTAGCTCTATACCCTCCAACTCTATTGACACCGACAACTCCATTTCTGTAAATATGCCTGAACCACCACTACTTTCTAATTTTGAGCCAGCTAAACCGGAAGAAATACGCAATTTTATTCTTCGCTCTACCGACTCATCTTGATGTTATTCCTACACGATTACTTAAATCCTGTATTGATGTTTTAGTGGCTCCTATTAATTACTTAATCAACCTCTCACTCTCAGAAGGTATCTTCCCAACCTCCTTCAAACAAGCAGTTGTATCTCATTTGCTAAAAAAGCCTTCTCTACCAAGAGATGATCTTTCCAGTTACCGTCTTATTTCCAATCTTAACTTCATCTCTAAACTTCTTGAAAAGGTAATTTATACCCGTTTATGCACTCATCTTGATTCTTTCCCTTCTCTCTATCATTATCAATCTGCCTATAGAAAACTCCATTCTACTGAAACCGCTCTTCTTCGTATACATAATGATCTTAGCTTGGCCATGAGTAGCAAACAGGTTTCTGCCTTGGTTCTTCTAGATCTCTCTGCTGCCTTCGATACAATTGACCATGGCATTCTAATAAATAGGCTTAAATCTTGTTTTGGCATTTCTGATTCTGCTTTTTCCCTTCTTACATCATATCTCTCATATCGCACACAATCGGTTGTTATTGGTCAAAATCGCTCTTCTGAACTACCCCTCCTAAGCGGTGTTCCTCAGGTTCAGTGTTAGGTCCATTGCTCTTCTCTTTATATATCACTCCTCTTAGCTACTGCTTGCTCAGTCCTCCATACATTTTCATTTCTATGCAGACGACACACAACTATATATTTCCTTTTCTAATCATGATTCCGACCAGAAACTGGCTCATCTCTCATCCATTCTAGACAAGGTTTATTCCTGGTTTTATCCTAACCGTCTTGCTGTTAATCCCTCCAAAACTGAATATCTTTTAATTGTCACTTCTTTGCAAAGAAATAAAATTACCAATAACTCTGTTAATTTTCAGAATCTTGCTCTTTCGCCTTCTCGATCCGCCAAAAACCTTGGAGTCATATTTGATGAAAACCTTGACTTTAAGTCCCATATCTCTTCTGTTTGTCGCGCTTCTTTCTTTCAGATTCGTCAGATTAGGCAAATACGTCCATCCCTTACTAGAAGTTCAGCCACTATCCTTGCTAATTCTATAGTTCACTCAAAGCTCGACTACTGTAATTTATTATTACATGGGTTGCCTACTTCTTCTGTCAATCGTTTGCAGCACGTCCAAAATTCTCTTGCACGTGTTGTTTGTAAGTCCTCTAGACTTCAATTTCGCTCTCTTTCTCTACTTCGCAATCTTCATTGGATCCCTGTTAATCAACGCATAAAATATAAAATAGCTCTATTAACTTTCAAAACTCTGCGATTTGGCTTCTTACTTATCTGAAATTCTTCTTCCCTATCGTCCCTCACGTACACTACGCTTCATCGATGCCAAATTTCTCAGTTCCAAATGTTCTCACGTCATTGGGCAGACGCTCATTTTCTTACGCAGCACCCACAATCTGTAACTCTTTACCTGCTAATCTTCGCTATGTTCTTCTCTTTCAACATTCTCTAGCAAGCTTAAAACTTACCTTTTCCCACCATAGACATAATCAATCTACCTTGACCATTTTTTGATCACCGGACTGGCTTTCGTTTAGGACCATACTACTCCTCAGCACATTTCTTTCGCAGATTGGTCTGGGTGAATTGATCTGTAGTGATGTGTGCTGTTGGGGACGTCCCTGACATCATCCCTGGATGAGGAAACGGATTTTAAACTATTATTACTATTATTATTATTATCTATAAATAGATAAATATTATAGATGGACATCCCTGACATCATCCTTGGATGACAAATCGGACGTTTAACCTTTATTATATTATATATTTATAATACAGTATAGATAACATATACATTATTATACGCATTATATATATAGTCAAATTTATAAGAAAGATTTAACATTTCGCATGATTATATTGAAATTATTTATTCATTTTGTTTTTTGAACTGGTACTTGCGCCCGAGTGAAAAGTATTTGCTCAATTCTTGGTGCAATTCGGTACAAATATTAATAAATTATATTATTAAATAGAAAATTTGCAGTTTAACTTAATTAATAGAAGCTAAAATACTGCCCAAAATAGTGATCAGGCTAAAATTTCCCATTGCTAGCAACCATTAATTATTAAGTTAAATTTATTAATTTAATTAATTGGTCTTTGCGAGTATCGTTACATGTGACTGCAGTGCGCCTCTGTATAAATCTACTTATATCTAATTAAATGCATGTATAGTCTTATCTCAATATATCGAAATATAGCTAATTATATCTAATATATCTAACAATAGCTAACTATATCCAATTAAATATAACAGTTTATAACTATATCTAACAAAACTCTAACTATATTTCTTGTGCTGAACTAATTCTTCCATCAGTTTCCTCTTCCACAAATGCTGCTTCTTGTTCTTGGTTCTTTGAGGCGGCTGCAGCAGGTAGGTTTAGTCTGCAGACCGGACATGTGCCGTGCTAAAGCAATGATACAGTAAATAGTGTGCGAAATTGTTAAAATTATTACGTATAAGTAATATTAGTAATAGCGATATAATAATTACTGAAACATTGTTACAATATTTTGTAAATTATACAAAATAACGAATTTAAAATTATTTGCAAAATTTACGAGCTCAGTGCATTTAGATAATTTGGACCTTTGTGAGTTCGATTCTACGACGAGTTATTCATTGATTAAAGCTTGAGGTAGGATTTCACGTCTCAAGTCATTCGCATATCAAATCATTAGCATATCAACTTATTAGCATATCAAATCATTAGCATATCAAATCACTAACATATCAACTCATAAGCATTTAAAATCAATAGCGGTCCTAATTATAAAATATCGTGAAAATAATGATAATTGAGATCCTAATGATAAAAGCATTAGGATATCAAATCATTAGCATATCATATCATTAGCATATCAACTCATTAGCATAGCAAATCATTCGCATATCAACTCATTAGCATATAAAATCATTAGCATATCTAATCATTAGCATCTAAAATCATTCTTATATCAAAACACAGGGGCAGGAATTTCCAAATCCCAGAAATTCGCGCATCTCAGAAATTCCTGAATTCTAGGCAAATCATTCAAAATTTCATGACGATACCTGCCTCCTCCAACCACTACGCTATTGAGACATTCAAAAACACTAGTGTAAGCTAAATGCTCGTGAATTACTTACAAGTTTTAGCCAAGTCTTTATGCAGTCTACGTGAAAGATGTGATGACATGGAAGTTGATTCACTGACTCATTCAACATAAAATCATCCATACAGACAATACACTGGCGGGCTGAATCTGAAAATAATGCTGCATGAAGTATTGATGGCTGTTTTGTCGATTACCGTAATAATAATGACGTAATAAATATCATTATTGTATTCGAGTCACTATAGCTACTAAAAAAATCGGTAGACTCAAAGTTACAGCAGCTCTCGCTGGAAGATCCACGAGCTGATAGCATAGCACGATAAAATCCACATCATCCTAAGAAGCATCTTCACTATGATAGAGGTCCTTATTTCAAGATCTTTTACACCAATTAGGGTCATGATATTCTCTTCTATTTCCTTTATGATTAGTTCCTGGTGTTGAGTCCAGGATACTGAAGAATAATCCAACCGTACACTGCACGTGTTGAAAGGAGGCCGAACAAGAACTAAGGAATGCAACAGGAAGCCACCCCGAATGCCATATTATTCTAAAGCTATAGAGTACATCAAGGTGAGTACCTAGCATGAACCTTTGTAAAGAAAATAACTTGTTAATCGGCGAGTGCTCTTTAAGGAGCTTGGGAGCAGCATAAGCAGCATAAGCAGCATACCTGTACATCTAAGAACAATCGAGATATATAACTACTTTCACTACTTTCACTACTAGTAGTTTCACTAGCACAGTAGTTTTGTTACCAGACAAGTAGTTTAGTGATAGTTTACTATTACAGTATTTTTGTTAATTATTATGTACACGTATATGTAAGTAGTTTCGCTAATACAGTAGTTTTGTTACTTGTTAAGTAGTTCGTTACTATAGTACTTTTATTACTATATAAGTAGTTTCACTACTACTATAGTTTTCTTACTAGTTAAGTAATTTCAGCAACATCATATACCGATCAATTCTTCTGTTACAGGAACGATGTCGAGGTTGTTGATGATGGCTGAGGAGGCAGGTGATGGTCCGGTGTCGTTCAGGTCATTCAGAAACTGTAAGATTTAATCGCAAATATCTAACAATCATTGAGTCAATCATTGAGTCAATCATTGAGTTAATCATTGAGTCAGTCATTGAGTCAATCATTGAGTTAATCATTGCGTTAATCATTGAGTTAATCATTGAGTTAATCATTCAGTCAATCATTGAGTTAATCTCATTGAGTCAATCATTGAGTCAATCATTGATTCAATCATTGAATAAATCATTGAGTCAATCATTGATTCAATCATTGATTCAATCATTGAATAAATCATTGAGTCAATCATTGAATCAATCATTGAGTCAATCATTCAGTCAATCATTCAGTCAATCATCCAGTCAATCATTCAGTCAGTCATTCAATCAATCATTTAGTTAATCATTTAGTCAAGCATTCAGACAATCATTCAGTCAATCAAAGCTGACGAAATGAAGTAGCATACATGTAGTATAAGTCTGTCCGCTCAGGATTTAAACCTAGCGTATACTGATCCGGAAACAGAAGCCATACACGAAAACCTTACATTCTGAACATGTGACAGCAAAAATTAAATTGTTTCCAGTTATATATTTCTCTTGAATATATCGAACATCGAATTAGTGTGAAGATTAAATCGTTATAGCTTCGTTATTTTGTATGGTATTATTGACATTAATTTAAATGCATTGTATTGTTTAAAATTGTTTTGTACTCTACTGTAGCTAGGATAAAGAAGTTGAGTTAAGCTATAAACTGCAAAGCTTGCTAATTTATTCAAATGTTGTTTTTTACTTTCTAATTCGTAACATTTACAGCATTAAACTAAAACAAATAATTAAAAATGACTTTGAGACCTGTGTTAGAATTCTCTCGAAGGCTGAAGTACTGAAAGCGTAGTCCGACAAATGTCCAACATTCGCCGTGTTTTCACTGCTATTTATTCAAACAGTCACCAATTCATCAGTCGTTCTATCTCACAATTATCAATCGGTTCACTAATGATCATTTATCATTCAAAAATGTAATCGCTCGCTCTATCACCAGCTCCCTATCTCAAAGGTTCAAGACGAGGGATTTTAATTTGACTTGGTTTAGGTTGATTATTTGTATAAAGAATACATCTTAAATAAATCTTAAATAAAAGAAGGATGGAGGCGTTATGTGCCATGGACCTGCCAGTTGGCAGTGCACTAAGAGAGAAATATCTATAAAGCTAAGCTTAATGTGTGTTTAAGATACTGCAAGAGAAAATACATTTTAAGGGGAACATACGTACGCCGGTCTACAAGTCATCGCTAGTAACACTTACTATTAATAATATTCATAATAATAATAATGATAATAATAATAATAATAATAATAATAATATCAATACGTAATAATGTCTGTAGATGTATTTCTTACTTTTTATTTTTATCTTTAGTTTCTTTCAGTTTGTTATTTGTATCTGCCATATAATGGTGAATAAAAGAATATATATAATAATACACTAATAATAATAATCGCTTAATACTTATTACGTTATTGTTTAGCTAAAATAATACGCATACCCCGCTCTTTGAATACGAGTCATGGAGCCTTGATTGTTCAACCGCGAGAGTCTGCTGATCAAGCTGCACAAGATAAAATAAAACACAGCATAATTCAAAACATTACAAAATCAAAAGTTCACTGAAACACAACAAGAGTACAAACATTACAGTACGACGTCAATCACTACCGAATGCAATGCAATACAGATAAGCTGCAGAAATGGAAAACTATATGAATCCACTAAGAAGCAATTAAATTGAAAGTCCATATTGTTATTAGATTTTTTAAAATCAAATTGAATTCAGATAGATACGACATTCTATATTAATTATGACGTTTCAATGCGTTCTTTACAAGAAAGCAAACTTTTACGAAAATTCAACGAAAAATGGCGAATTTATTAAGTTTTCCCTGCGAAAATTGTTTAATTTCGAATGTCGGTTTAGTCGACTAAAACGTCGAGAAATGAATTAGAAATAAAAATTGTAAATGTTCCTTTTCGAAGCATCATTCGTTCCATAAATAAAAGTCTTGTGTGTAGAATACAAGCTAAGCTATAGAGATACCTACTCAAAACTATGAAAGAGAAATTAGAACTGCTAACTTAAATTATATTTAGGCCATATTACCTCAGTAGGAGAACTAGGTTAGGGTCATAATTTGG
Source organism: Enchytraeus crypticus (assembly GCA_905160935.1). Lineage (NCBI taxonomy): Eukaryota > Metazoa > Annelida > Clitellata > Enchytraeida > Enchytraeidae > Enchytraeus > Enchytraeus crypticus. Next base: position 371,028 of record CAJHZI010000505.1, read on the forward strand.
TTCTCTGATTAATTCTATTCGCCCATCACTAAGACGTCTGTGCTCCAAGTCATCTGTGCAGTATTTAGAATATATCAGTACAATTAAAAAGCAAAAAAGCTAATGCTAACGTCAGTTTCCTCACTCGAAAGCGATTTCAGTGACGGGCGAGGTCAGGATTTGAACACGAACATACTGATCCGCGGTCGAATATCTTACCGACATCGCTTCTGGCTCTAGCCAATGATTCTTACTTATCAGAGTACTCTACAACACTAAAGCACGACATTTTTAGCATCTTGTAAATACTGACGGCATATTGTTGCCCGTTGAATCTTAGTAAATCGATTTCTATAGTAAGATTGGGCATCATTGCAATGAGAAAAAATATTCTTGACGTTAAAGTAAAAAAAAATCACATTATTTATATACTGTAAAGTACATGAAAGCAGCGACTAGCAAGATTTAGTACTACACTGTAGCTAAGGCATTGAACAGCACTGCTATTAAATTGTGATGTAGAGCTGCAGCTAAACTCTCTACAAAGTTGCGACGAAATCTCGGACTAATGAGAAGTGATCAGGGCCAAGACTACGAGGCGACTGTCGATCATGTGCGGCTAAAACTGCGACTAATTTGCTTTTGCTACTAAGCGGTAACTTAAGTGAATAATAATTATTATTAATGGCTAGAATGCTGTCAATGATAGATTTATACAAAATATTTTACTTTAAAAAATATATTATACCATGCTAATGACGGAGAAGATAATAATAAGCATAATCAATCAAAGGTTTTCTGAATTACTACACATGGAAGAGAGAATTGTGAATTAACAACATTAGCAGGTTTCCATTACTGACTGAGGTCAATTAACATAACATAACATAACATAATATTGCAGAGTCAGGAAGCAATTATATGCTTGTTTAAGACTCATCAGGCTCTTAACTAAAACCAATTAATATTAATAACACATAGTTCAATATAAAACTGAAAACTACATTATGCAAGCACATTTACCAAAAAGAGCCAGTGCCCAACTAAGCCTTGAAAAAAATCCATACAGACTTCATGTCAACATGTCAAATTTATACATATCCATCCGTATAACACTGAACATGCAATTAGCATCTAATTTACATGTTCTTATGTTTATCATATTTATTTTTAAAAAACATTCACTGATTCCGCTTCCACAACTTCGCTTGGCAAACTATTCCAAGCATTTACATGTATAACTCTCTGACTAAAGAAAAATTTCCTTAAATCTACTTCTAGATTTAGTGTTTCTGTTGTTTGATAAATTAAACCAAATACTATGGTTTGCTGAAGCCTTTGCTGAAGCCTTTGAGAATCTTAAAAACTTCTATTAAATCTCCTCTAGTTCTACTTTCACTTAAAGAGGCTAATCCTACGAATTTTAATCTATTCTCATAACTAAGTTTTTGACAGTCAAATACCAGCCTTGTTGCTCTGACTTGTACCCTTTCTAATTTGTCGATATCTTTCTTAAGATATAGGCACCAAGCCTGAACGCAGTATTCAAGTTTGGGCCGTACAAGAGCCTTCTATAGCCTTACCACAATATCTTTATTTCTACATGCAATTGTTCTTTTAATCATTCTTAATATACAATTAGCACTACTACTTTTACTATCTTTGCTACTTTAGAATCATCTGCAAATTTACTAAATTTCGATACAATATCTATGTCAATGTCATTGATGTAAACTAAAAATAATGGAGGTCCTAAAACAGAGCCCTGTGGCACACCACTCTTCACTACTGCCCATTCAGAGAACTCGTCCTCGACACACACCCTTTGTTTTCTATTGCAGCAAGAGTCCACTTAAGTTGCAACACCTAGTTCTGAGCAATTGACCTCTACTTTAAGATTAAATTCTATCCTTGGAATGCATTTAGTATGCACCTGGTACAAAATTAAACTAATAAACAAATATTTTGCTAAACTTCTATTCCGCATACCATGTCCAGGCTGGGATGTCCGGAGATCATTGAGCATGTTCAGCCTCATCAGCGGCTGATCGTTTCCTTGCAGGCTGGAGGCAGTAGTCACGTGTACCACATCACTCCCGTCCAGTCTTCCCACAGCTCTATTCATCGGTCTTCTCATCGCCACTGCAGATACATCCAACTCTTCCGGACTAGCATCCCTTCCAACCCTCGATCCGTTGACTGACGCTCCGGATACTATTGCCTCGGTTGGGCTAACCTGTCGTAAGGCCGGAAGTCCAGAAGATGTATCGGATTCTTCGCCTTCCGATCCTGAATCTGCCACTTCGGACTGCGCCTGGTCGAGCGTGGCAAGAGCGGAGGGCGCAGTGGAGGGGCGATCCGGTGGGATGCGAGAGGATAAGATGGGATGATTGGATGGGATGTGAGAGGATAGGAGAGCCTGGGATGATTCCTGGAACAGTAAGAGGTGTCGTATTTGTCGTTGCAGTGGCTAATGCAGAGTGAAGTAGTTTATCACTGGTCATTTACAGTAACTGATTCGCTTATAATACTACTCACAGAAATAATTTGAAGCTCTTGAGATCATTAATTGATTAACTCATTCGTGTTAACACTGTTCTACAGCCTTTAGCAAGCCACAAGTTCTCTCTAAGATACTGAGCAATTGTATATTTATTAACGAGAACCAAACCAAAATGAATAGAAGAACATAAAGAAGTATAGAAGAAGTAAAGACGTAGCCAGTAGTTAAGTGATTAAAATCTAATCTAAATATTAAGCGTAAATAATTTTAGTTAAATAAGATCGAACATCAGTGTTGTCATGACGCTGATATAAAAATTTAATTTTTCGTAAAGCATTCCTAATTCCTAATACCTGAGAGTTACTGGACGTCTCTCTGCCGACAGGGACTCCTAGGGTCCGTCTACCCAAGGTCATCATCGACCGGATCAGTCGCCGCAGTCGATGTCCTGACGACACCGCCGGCTGAGTCCCTCCCGGATCAGTGTGATTGGAGTCGGACGCTTGAGTGGAAGGACTGGAGCTGAGGATCAGAGGCTGGTAGGGAAGATGTATGGATGAGTCGAAGCTAGTCTGACTGCTTCCTCCATTGCTGCTCGAGTCCTCCAGGACAACCACTCTGCTCTCCAGTGGAAGCGGATCTTCCGGGATTATACCGCTCGCGTTGTTTGGTTGAATTGTTGCCAAGTCATTCTCATTTGTCATAATCTGATTAGTTTTTGTAATAGTGAATAGTATTTTTGCTTTAATAAGATAAGTTATTCGACCGCGGATCAGTGTGTGCGGTCATAAATCCTAGGCTCGTCCGTCACTGACATCAATAGCGCAATGGTTAGAGGTGTAGATAACGTCATGAAGTTTTAAATGAGAGATCCTGAGGTGAATTGAACCCTCGTGGGTTCGAATCCCAGCCGCGCTGATCTGAGAGTAAAATCTCGGACATTCACTTCTGGCCACACGGAAAATGGACAAAATTGCTAACGGATTTAACATGTGGTATTAAAAGTGATAGATAGTTGATTATTTCACTATAATGTGTGTTGTTATTATTATTATTATTATCGTTTTCGAGAGAGGAAACTGACGTTAACCTTGGCTTTACCAGCTTTAACACTGAAGATGATAAATAGCTGCTAAATGTAAGTTAAATAATTAGCCAGATGAAAGAGATTGGCTGCTACAATTTTGAAAAACACATGTCAGTTAAAATAGAATAAAATCCAAAATGTAAAAGAAATAAACAGAATAAACAAAAAGGTTAGCAAATAATTTAAAATGGTTTAATTACTACAATTTAGATACAATTTTGCTAATTATTCGTCGGCTACTTGTTATACAGTATAGAGAGCCTAGAAGAAACCAATGTGTTTGAAGTTACATATTTACTTCATCAGAGACTTCAGTAGGCTATACTGCGTTTGCCGTTAAGGTTCAGAAGCGCAAGACTTCTCTTAAGATGACTACTCACTCTAGATATTGATAAGGAGTTTCAGTGTATTATTGCTTTCAATTCATTAGTTATCCAAAGCAGAAACCTGTAGAAAAATATCTAAATATACATGTAGATATATCGATATGCAAGTAGGTAAATGGAAAAAAATGAAGAATTGTGGCAAGAAAGAAAAAACAGTATCAAAGCACCAATAAAAAGTTAATAGCAACAGCCTGCAGATTGTTTCCTGTATGCTTCTCTCATGATATTTGCGAAGACGATTTAGAAAGTTTTAAAAAAGTATGTGCATTAACTAATTGTGTAATAAAATAAAAAAATAAAAAATTACGCCTCAAACAGCTTCAGTATAAAAACGATCAACAGCTTTGGAAATGGTTATTGTGTCTCTGATGGTGAATTTGGAGTTTTGAATAAGGCCAGTTCAGTCACAATAAAATGAAAAAAAAAAATTTAAATTGTTTTATCTAATACAGGACTGCTGTCTTACTTAGGCCTATATCAGTGTATTATCTTATTTATATCACGCTATTATCTGACTTATCTCTCTCTTAGTGCACGGCCTACTGGCAGGTCCATGGTATATAACGCCTTCACTCATCTCTGTCTTCATGTCCACCTATGAGTGGATCTTTCAATCATCTAACATTCCTAATCTCTGTCTTCCAGTGCCTCTATTTCCTTCCATTCTGCCTTCTATGACCTCTTTTATTAGATTCCCCCCCCCCCCCTAGAATGTGTCCTATTCAACTCTTCTTCCTATTTCTTATTCTTAATGTATTTATCAACTGTTTATCTGTACCAACTCTGTCCAGAACTTCCTCACTTGTAACCCTTTAAGTCCAGCTAATCCTTTCAATTCTTCTCCATATCCACATTTCCAATGCCTCTATTTTCCTGATAACTCCTTTCAAAAGGTCCGTGTCTCACATCCATACAAAAGCGTGGTTCAAACCAAAGTTTTCACTATCTTTGTCTTACTTGTACATCAGGCTATTATCTCTTTGCAGTGTAATAGGCTTATTAGCATTAGGTTAAAGTTCGGCTTACTCACTGTTAGCAGTCGCTGGATTTGATTTGATATGATCTGCAGGTCCAAATTACTGCAAATAGAAAATATTGCATTATATACTCAGAGATAATATGCACAGCGATATACTTAAGTTAAAATATGAAATCTCTGATGATTTGAGTTTAAAGTCAAGGTCAGAAGCCAGGCGGGCTTATCTTCAAGACGTCGTCGATATGCAGTACCAACCGGAAGCAACGGATTCAAAGCTGTGATCAGCCTCGTCGTTGATTGAGCTCTCGTTCTACTAAGAACTCAAGCTTCTGCATTGTGGATCGATATAAACGAAATCTGGATTAAGTTAATCAATCAATCAATAAAAATTTAACATCCGGAGAGGCAATATCAGGGCATCTCTTGCAGAATCCACAAAACAGGCGTCAAGGCACCACGTAATGACGACTGAGTATACAGAGACCACAAGAGAAAGCGAGATCGAAACAGCGCAAGTCCAAAATAGAGTAGGTTATACATTGCATACTTCATTGAGAGCCGTTTTCTAAGAAGGCTTTGAAGGTTTTAGAGTTGATAGCAGAAAATCTTTGAACTGTTAATAAAATATTATTATTATATGTCTAATAACATAACATAACATAACATAACGGCACACTGGGTCAGGAAGCACAGATGCTTGGTCAATATCCACTTCCATATCCAATGTTGATTTCAGGGACTTACTTCAGAGATTTATTAGGTCATTCAGACGGATGATCATCCATTTCGCGAACATGTGTTTTATTGAAACTATCATGTCGATAGTTGCATGAGATTTTTTAAATATTTAGTATTACTAGTGAATAAGAGATCGGCGTAGAATCAAAGCTTGCAATGAGTTATTTTTTATTACTACACAAAAACGAGATTATCTTGAAGAATAAATGATAGTAGCCGGATGAAATGATAGTATCTCACAGTATACCTATTAACATAGCGTTTAAAACTAATTTAAATTTTAAAAAGAAACCTATTTATTTCCTCGATAAATTGACTTCCACAGTTTGTACACGCTGCAGCCTGTAAAGATATAAAATATTTGCTAACAAAAATTGTACTCTTAATTTTATATTGGAATAGTAAAGAGCAGTGAAAACTAACAGAATAAGCTGCTATGCTAAATTTAAAACGATAAAATTTAATAATTAAACTGACACTAGTGAACCGTTAGAGTCACTGAAGTATAAACCATCCATTAACTGCATGTGTCGTAAGGGGCGACAAAACAAAACACTGAGGAAGGCACATGAAAACGACCTCAGAAGTCATACTGTTTTCCCAAGCTATCGGTTACATGGGATATGGGTATGAATATGTGGCTTAGAGATTTAAACTTTTTGACGTTTCACTTGGCAAAAACACTAGAAAGTTATAACCATGTTGCCTGATAAGCAAGGGCTTTGAATCAACTTTGATCATTTAATTTGATTTTTTTCATCAGCTTTGATAAGTCGAATCCAAGCAGTATCTCCTCTGACAGCGTCTACCGTGGTGAATTTGTAGATTTTATTTAGTTAAGAAATTTCATAAAGTCTAAAAGTTTACTGCGCTATAGGTTACCATCACTGCAACAGAAATATCACTTCACATATGCCGCAGTACAAGTCAAAATATTAAATAATACAAATTTTTAAATTTTAGTTAAGTGACGCATTTCTTTGAATGCTTGATTGATTTTAATGATTTATTGTTGATTATTAGAATTTTATTAATTGATAATTTGACAGATTGATTGATTGATTGATTGAACGTTTGATCGATCGATTTCTTGATTGACTGATTGATAATAAATAATAGTAATTTTTAAATTTCAGTAAGTGACGCTTTTATTCGATTGATTGATTTGATTGATTCATTGTTGATTGATCTGGTTGATTGATTATTTGACTGAATGATTGATTGATTGATTGAACGCTTGATCAATTTCTTGGTTGACTGATTGATGACCCACGGATGCGCCTTGGTCAGGGGAAACGGAGAACTCTGTAGAACAGCTGTGGCAGTAATAAAGAGGAGAGTCCGGGATGGAAGATCTAGGAGAGAATTGTCTGGAATATTCATCCCTCCCCCTTCTTTCCATTTCTTACTTACTCCACTCGTAGCAGTGTTTCATCGCCATGAGTTATGCTTAGTTTCATTAAAAATAGAATTCGGATTCGTTTCAAAATTGATTTATTCAAGTATAATTACGATTTTTATTTTTTGTAAGACGTTAGTCAAACTTTCGTTTCAGTCTAAAATGGATCTACATGAAAGAGATTGACAAAATTAGCGTTATCAATATCATACATAATGTCAGACATTACTAGTTGAAGATACATGTACATCTGCTGGTTGTATTGATGGTATAACAGTCATTGGTTAGCTAATTAATTTCTTATTCTGTTGAGCACATTAGTTGATTTCTTTGAATGGACAGAGTTTCAGTCACTGTCACTTTGTGCTTTGTAATCCGTTATCTGACGATACTGAGGCTATATTTGACTGTATCTAACGACGTCCGGCACTATATATTTTACGATACCTGACGATATCTAACGAAATCTGACGATATGTCTGACGATATATACACGATATCTGACATTTTTTCTGACGATATATTTTAAGATATCTTATGATATCTGACGTATCCCCTTTCAGTTAACCAACTTGTACGAACAATAATTAATAAAATTGAATTCAAGAGTTTAATAAATTAAACTGAATACTAGCAATGAGTTAATGAACGGCTTTTAAGCTGATGGCGCGATATACTGACGGTTAACCGATCATTAAACAAAATTCTGTGGGATAAATTTTATTTTATGATGTTTAGACTTTATACTAGTTCATTAGAATGTAGGCTAAAGCGCAAGTATTTCTTTAGGCAACCATGCGATAGTGGTGGGTACAATCAGTCAATCAACCAACCAACCAATCAATCATTCAATCAGTCAATCAATCAATAAATAAGAATTTAACGTCCGGTTCCTAGCCATAAGGCAATAATAATAATAATGGTAAATAAACAAATAAATTAATTCGTGTTCTGCCTATAGTGGCAGATATAAAAGATACTATCCCATCCGAGATCTATATTTCTCTACCCACATTCTACTTTCACACTCCATAAATATACAGCTTCGTGGATGTGAAAGTTAACCCATTCACAAAAAGCTATACCTTATCTACACCTTAGTAGTTACGCCTATTGTCGGCCTATCTAGCTAAGAAAATATGGTTCAGGCGTTGTTTGCCTCCTATTTCCGCAGTTTTAGTTACTTCCTATGTCATGTGCAGTTGATATTCATTGACCCACTGACTCTGACACTACTCGGAGAATATTCATATGAAGTAATTTACAATTTAATTTTATTAATTTAAACATTTCTGTATTTGTATATTTTTCGTTGTTTTTTTATGATTATAAATAAAAAATGACGTTGTAAAAAATCTAAGCCTATATATGTATAATTGAATATATAGCTTCCATCATGAATATTGTTTTGGAAAAAGTAAAGTAAACACGCATTATAGTGAAATGATCAACTGTGTTGATATCTATCACTTTCATTATTGCATGTTTAAACCATTAGGCAATTTAGACCGTTTTCCGTATAACCAGTGCAATGCATGTCCGAGATTTTACTCTTAGATCAGCGCGGTTGGGATTCGAACCCACGATGGTTCAATTCACGAGGAATAGAATGAAGCACGCACATTTTGGGCACTGCTTACGCGATATGTAATTATTTAGCCTATCCGTGTATAATAGGCCTATATCTCTCTTCTCTTCAGTGCACTGCCAAGTGGCAAGTCCAAGGTACATATTCATACTCAAAGTCTGCTTTCTCGTTTCACAAGAGCACTCCTTAGATCAACAAGTTAATCCCTTCACAAGGTCTATGCCTTATCCATACATTATGTAGCCTATAGCTTGGGAAAAGTTGGCTTCTGAGGTGATTTCCCGTTGCCTTCCTCAGTTAGTTGGATTAATTACCATTTAATCATGGGGAAAATATTTCATGGTGAGGTGGGTCCCCTCCCTCTTGCCATCCTCAGCTCCTGCCTTTAGTCGCCTCTTACGTACACGCGGCAGATTGTTTGCGGTTGCCCTATTCTGCAGTGGTCCAACCACACCAGAGCATAACACGGGGTGCCTACATATATACAAGATATATAATGCAAAGTTCAGCCGTTGCGAGTGATAAATTAATTAATACAGTTAGAACTACAGTATCGTGTATTTTACACTAACTGTTATTAACATTTTGTCACGTGAGACAGCTGCTACAATTGATGCAGCTGTTGTGCAATCTAAGTTGGACTACTGTAATTCTCTGTTTTAGAATCTCCCTGGCTGTGAGATTGTTCGGTTGCAGTGTGTTCAGAATTCACTTGCGCGAGCAATTTTTTGTAGTTCCAAGTACTCACATGTTACACCTATTTTAATGTTCTTGCACTGGCTATAGATTAAAGAGCGTATCATTTACAAAACAGGTTCGTTAACCTATAAATCCATCACCATCCCTGGACAAACTTGTATGTCTCACTTTATTAAAGTGATGCAGCCTGCTATTACTCGGTCTTCTAAGTTAATTACTCTTGTGAGACCTAGATTACCTTCACGCTCTAAGCTATCTAATCGTTCTTTCTAGCATACTGCACCGCAGATCTGGAATTCTCTTCCATCCAATCTTCGGACGTTTTCGTTTGAATCACATCGATCATTGCTTTATTACATAAACAGTTCCGTAGGCAGTTGAAGACCCAAATTTTCCATCTCTCTTTTCCATCCAGTGTCCATGAGTTAAGACCAGCGCCTAAACCTCCTTTTCTTTAATTCCCTTTATCGTTAGACTGATTTTCTGGATTTTGAAATTCCACTAACCACTGCCCTTACAAGCATATGTACACGTCGAAATTGCCATAGAAACAATGAAAATATAGTTGTAAAAAATTATCGTCGGGCCCTAAGGGGGGGGGGCCGGGTCCCCTGGGCCCTCCTGGATCCGATCCGCCACATACTGGATAATAGTTTATTTTACATAAAAAAACTACATAAACTCTACTTTACTATCTACATGTGCATCTATACTGTTTGATATGACAGGCGTAGAGCAATCCTAAAATTAAAATATACACAACCTAACAAAACTTTTTATACTATATATATCATATCATATCTATGATATTCTTAAACTGATTGACGTACAGATTCGATCGGCCTCAATAAACTCATCTGGCAGACCGTTCTATAGTCCCCCCAAATAATAATAATAACAACAACATTTAGAGTACTACAGTCATTAATGACAACATCGAACACTATTGAGACAAAATCAAGCCGGCGAGCAAAAAGAAGGTACAAAAACGGTGCAAATTCCAAAATACAGATAATCAGTCCAAAAATATCTGACTGAAAGAAGTCTCACGTATCTCAAGCCTACTTCTACATTTAATTAACTTGTGTTTGTGTCCTCTAGTTCTGCTATTATTTGCTACTGGAAACCAATTGGTATTGGTACTGGTACTTCGTTAGGTTGTTGTTCTCCAACAGGTTGTAAACTTTCACTATTATTGACTTTGCCAAAAATTTTAAATTTATGACAATTAAATTGATTAATGTAATCATGAATTTCAATATCAATGACTGTAATGTGCATTAAAGTCAACATAAATATATTTATTGTTAAGGTTTAATATAATTTTGGTACAGTTAAAGAAAGAAGAATGACGTTGGAAACCTAGGGCGGAAGTAAGTCATTGTTTTTGTTTATATTTGTCAAATTATAAAGTGAAACATCCGTATGTAGGCGGCTTTGCCTAACTTTTTTGCAATTATTAGCTTAAATACTGTTTATTACGTAAATGCGCAATATTCAGTACGTAGTCATTCACATAAAAGACGTGTTTTAAATTTGTTGATAAAAGCAAGAAACTAAGAGAGTTCTCAGGCTTATAATATTATAAACTAAAGAGTTTAAATATTTTTGACATCAGGTTGATTTTAGTTACTTATAATAAATGTAGTATTTTCTTAAATCTGTGCTTTTAGGTTATTATTGAAAAATATTTTCTTTTAATACATAACTGCAGCGGTAATATGATCTAAAGTTGAAATCTAGAAAAACGAAATTAAAAGACTGGTGTTCCAAAGTGAAACCTTGGATTTAACTTAAGGAATAGTATAGAGTGAATAGTAAGAATATTGCGACTAAAGGATTACATTTTTGGATTATAACTTACAACCATTGAATCAACACTAGTAAGTATTAGTATAATTTATCTATAAGTACTCGGCTGGATGACAAATTTCAAGCTAATCATTTGTATGTATAAGTAATCTTAACAACTGTCAACCAACTCTGTTGCTCTAAGATTCTTTGAATTTTAAGGAAAATATGATTTCTGAGGCCCATTCTCGTATTCATTGTTTTTTTCAAGTATCTACACTAGATGGCTTTTTGAAGAATACTGTTCCAGCTTTTGAAGAAACTACAATACATAAATAACTAAAATATCTCTTTTAAAAAAACTCATGTTAAGGGTGATTTCATCAAACGTCACTGCATAGGTTTAAAATTATTTAAAACACTAGCTAGTAGTGCTAGGAAAGACAAAGAAAATACAAATAGTCTAAATTGCAACTATTTTGTTGCTGCTTGGTCAATTGTCAGACATATAGCCTTAACTCCATCATAGTTTGATGCATCCCCATTCAATATTGAGTTCATGCACATCTATGATATAGATCTCTTTAAAAAGTTTTACGTTATCATATATATTTAAACTAATGTCAGATTATACTTTCTGCTTTTAAGTAAATTTTATGCTACAATTTTTCTTTGGTATCCACTTCCAGACCATCAGTGTGATGAGATTTTCTTGAAGGTTGAGTTATAAATATGCATAAAAAATGACGATCAGTCAATGTTTACTTTGTTATAAACTTTAATGAGATTTGGAATTTACATTGTAGAGACGAAAGCTTAGGATGGGGCAGTTTTGGGGGCAGTCCTAGTCAAAAATATATTTTATGGACTGACCTAGATATTTTGATCATTGATCTAAAATATGTTAAGATGCACAATTAACTTGTCTACATAGTGTTATCAGTATCTCCCATTATAATCTATTCATTGTATAGAAACAAACAATAGAGAGCTGAGTATCAGTTCTAGAATTGTTGAACAATGCAGAGAACCTATTCTCATGGCTTTAAAATATAAAATTGTTAGCTTATCACTTCAGCAGCTAAGAAGCCATGTCAATATAAAAGTAAGTGGTTGGAAGAAGCTATTTGGAAAGATGGACTAACATTATAAATGCAGGTAGTTCAAGCACACACACACTAGTTTCAAATTATTTGTGTAATATTTGCACAGTATTATTTTCAAGCAAATTTGAATTATATGTTCCTAAGACATCCCCTAAATAAATGTATTAAATGTATTGATAAGAAAGAAAATAGAAAGAAGAGTTGGATAGGACCCATTATAAAGGGGAGGAAAGTCTACTAAAAGAGGTCCTAGAAGACAAAATAGAAGGAAATGGAGGCAGAGGCAGGCAGAGATTAGGAATGTTAGATGATATAAAGATTCATTCATATGTGGACATGAAGAGGAAAGTGGAAGATAGAGAAGCGTGAAGGCGTTATATACCATGGACCTGCCTGTAGGCAGTGCACTACGAGAGAGAGAAGACATCCCCTACTATCATATATAGTTTTAGAGCTGAACTTACCAGTACCTAGTAGACAATTTCTAACAGCTAAGCCTGAAAGTTTTATTTTATAGGAAAAAGTATCAAATTTAAATTTTTAAAATTTTTGCTACAAATTTTAGTTCACCATTTTTGAGTTAATCAAGAAAATATGTTAATGAACAGTTGTCATAGAAATTGTCTACTTTAGTAACATTTTAGAATTAGATGAAATCAATCACTTCTTGCCATACAGTCTTATCCTGAGATTCATTTGCACAATTCTCCCCTTGATATGCTGTTTACAGACTATGCTTGGTCTGCTAAATTGTCTAAATAACAAGAATAACGACACACCTTACTATTAATACGGATGTAGTTCTAAGGAGTAAGAGCACAAATTAGTATGCAGTTCCAATTTTTGGTTAAAAGTGACGTTGCAAAACTCAGGACCATGAACTCTTGTGTTGCAGACTTTTGCAGTCTTCAATTCTTGTGTTCCTGTCTGCAAGTTTTGTGTTTCAGTCCGCAATTCATGTGTTTCAGTTTTCAAATCTTGTATTTCAGTGTGCAAAGCTTGTGTTCTAATCTGCAAAGCTTATGTTTCAGTCTACACCGTAGTAAAAAAGCAAACAATTTTACAACTATTCTATTAATTAGAAATCTATTGAAACAATTTGCACATAATTTTGCCGAAAAGTTTAATAAATGTTTTAAGATAGTTAAAGATACTGACAGTGAATCAAAAATGTGTGTTAGGCTATTAATTACACTAAATATTAGAAAGGTTGTTATGCAAAATTTTGTACATTGCCTGTTTTTGTGTCTAGGTATTTTTTCTATCAATAATAAGAGCTAAGTATCTAAGTAATTTTAATAAGTATATATATAGTATTAGAGTATAATATTAGAGTATAATATTAGTATTAAAGTATAATATTAATAAGTAGCTAAGTATATTTAGGTTTTGCCCAATCTAGTATGAGAACTTGAGTTTTGCCCTGTCTGGTATGAGAACTTGGGTTTTGCCGTATCTGGTATGAGAACTTTGATTTTGCCCTATCTGCTACGAGAACTTGGGTTTTGCCCTATCTGGTATGAGAACTTGGGTTTTGCCCTAACTGGTATGAGAACTTGGGTTTTGCTCTATCTTGTATATGAAAACCTGAGTTTTTGCCCAGGCACCAGTTTAAATCTCAGTTTAAATTCTGGTGTAAGCATGGCAACCTGACTAGCACAGTGATTTCTAAAATTAAAAAATAAATTTTCATTTAGTGATTTTTAGTAACTTTTTAATGGTTAGAATTTAGCTTGCCCGACCATAAAAGTAATAATTTATTTTGAAACAGAAGGCAGTAAATCCAGTAAATCATTTATCAATATTTTTAATATTTCTGCTTCTAGAGGCCATCTTCCAGTCATGTGTCTTTTCGAATATTGATACCCATTGCCCACTAACTTTATGTATTACTCATGTCTATTTTCATATTTGCATGTCTTAAGCATCATTTCTCTAACCTCTGTACAATACTGTGTCCTTGATTAAGATTTCTGTGTGTTCAATATTACTATTGAAGCTACAATTCTGTTGCTTCAGTAGTATGCCAGTAAGAAATAAATTGATTAAGAAGTTTAGTTGAAATCAAATTTAGAATTCTCTGACTTGTGTCGTATTATAGATATTTGAAATACCCTGCTAAAATCAACTGGTATATTTGAAGATATTTCAGAAAACTGTGATTACTAAATTAATATATATTTAGAATAGATATTGTGTAATGTATTCCGAATAAAATGTCACATGAGTGCTAAATTTACAAAGTATAAGTAATCCATACATACATATACATATATATATATATATATATATATATATATATTATATATATATATATATATATATATATATATATATATATATATATATATAGATATATATATATATATATAGTATATATATATATACATGGATTACGTATGTAATCCATATTATATATATATATATATATATATATATTATATATAATATATATTAATTTATTATGTAGGTAGATATAATATATAGATATATATATATATATATATATATATATATATATATATATATATATATCTACCTCTATATTCGTCATCATCAGATAGGAGAAAAACATAAACACAATAATACAAATCAAAATCAAAATCAATGCTGACATGGCGGGTAATATATGCTGTTATGTGAGCTAAAAGTCACTAAAAGGGCTGTTTTCTATGCCCATATACATGTATATTATTTAGATTGATTTATGAACAGAATGCTTGAACATCCCAGTATCACTCTAGAAATGAAATTGAAGGTTTGAAGCTATGGAACGAAGTCTAGCTCAGTTCCTCTACCAGTAGAACTACAGGAGTAATAATAAATGTCCTGAAACTTTGAAGCAGAGGCATCCTGCTTATCAGGCTAGTTCGTTATCAACTTGACTAAATTCGCCCGGTACTTTCATTCCTTGTGAATATGGTGATGTTAAATACTAATAGAATAATTAATATGGTTACTGATACTTATTTTGATTAAGTTTTTATTTTAATTCAGGCATAATAGACTATATAACCCAAACAGACACAAGCGCGCATGCGCGCACAATCGCACAGACACATAACAGGCATTTTCATTGATCGAAAGGAAAAGTAGGATGAACGAATTCCTTAAAACCAGGAAGCGGCAACAACAAGAAAGTCAGAGAGAGAGAGGGGGGGGGGTTGAGGAGAGGTGTACAGGGAGAATTATGTTTGTAAAATGTAAATACAAAAGAGCAATAAGGTGCAGAATGTCATGAGGAGGAGGTGTTAGCTATCTTGGTATCTTCATAATTAATACATTTTTATTTATCCTAGCACTAAAGCTCTAGGATCCAAAGCAACGTCTGAAAGGGCATTCCATTGGTGAGCGCCTAGACTCCAGAAATTTCTGCAACATTTTATAAAACGAATAGAAGAGATTATAGGGGATTGACTGAGGATATGGTGTGGGACAGAGAGGAGTGGAGAAGGTCTATTCGTATCCAGACCATAGTTAAACTTGACTAAAGCGAAGATGAATGTGATGATGATGAAGCATATATGAGAAATGAGAAGCTAGATATCTTTGCTACCTACAAACAAGGTTTTGTGAAAACTTAATGTACAAGTACACCAATAAGGAAAGTGATAGCATTTTACACTTCTAGAATGGTACAAAGTCTGGTCATAAAGTTACAGTGCGTATCTGACTAAATTTGTCTTGATTTTTTTCTCAACAGTTACTATGTTATTATGTACTACTTGTATAGCCTCGTACGCGATGGCCCTGTGTGTAAACTTTTTATGCTTTATACGGACAGACGGACAAGTGGACATACAGACGTACATACATACGTACAACTTAAATATATTGGAATGCCACTGTTATCCTTTAGTGTATAAAGCTTAAAGCTAAAAAGCTAATGTCAACGCCAGTTTCCTCACTCGAATGCGATGTCCGTGACGGGCGAGTCCAGGATTTGAACCACGCACATACTGATCCGCGGTCGAGTATCTTACCGACATCGCCACTGGCTCCAGCCAGTGGCGATGTTATATACCATGCCAATGTTATGAGATGCTTCGTAAATACTGTTATTATATTTATATGGTCCCCGTGTTGTGCTCGGGTGTGGTTGGACCACTGCGGAATAGGGCAACCGCAAACAATCTGCCTCGTGTACGTAAGAGGCGACTAAAGGCAGGAGCTGATGATGGCAAGAGGGGACCCACGTCACCATGAAATATTTCCCCCAGGATGGATTAATTAAATGGTAATTAATCCATCTAACTGAGGGAGGCAATGGGAAACCACCTCAAAAGCCATACTTTTCCCTAGCTATAGGCTACATAAGATATGGATAAGACATAGTCTTTGTGAAGGGATTAACTTGTTGATCTAAGGAGTGCTCTTATTGAGCGAGAAAACAGACTTTGAGTATGAATATGTATCTTGAACCTGCCACTTGGAAGTGCACTGAAGAGATATTTATATGGCTATACATACAACTTTCTAAACATTATCTGCAGACCTGTGTCAATTTTCCAGTTATATTGATATAAAATTGTGACGTATTAATACATATTGTACATAGAGATGTAAATACATTCTGCTATATATTGTGCACATTTTATTTCAGGTATGGTATAATTTTTGCCTTTGAAGTATGGAGACAGTATAATCTTTGCATCTTTTAATTTCAGGTAGATTAATGACTTTATTTATTCTTCCAAAGTAAAATTGCTATATATATATATATATATATATATATATATATATATATATATATATAATATATATATATATATACATATTTAATATTTTACATATATATTATATATATATATATATGTGTGTGTGTGTGTGTGTATATTTATACATGTGTATATATATATATATGTATATATATATATGTATATTACAAGATATATATATATTATATATATATAATAATATATATATATATATATATATATATGTATACATGTATAAATATATATATATATATATATATATATATATATATTTATATATATATATATGAAGAAAGTACCTAACGTCTGGAGGAAAATGGACGAATTATATACCATGGATTTGCTGTTTGTGTGTATACAGAGAGAGAGAGAGAGAGAGAGACAAAGAGAGATAGAGTGAGTGACAGAAAGAGAGTTAGATAGCAAGATGGCGGAGCATTGCCACTTATCAGTGCTGTTAGTTAATGTATTGAATCAATTTTTTTTCTATCATTCATGATCTAAATTAGAAATTTATCTATTTGCCAATTTGAAAGCAAAAATAATTAGCGTTAAAGAAAAATAAGAATATTTAGTCATTTTATGACTTTTGAAGTAAAACATGATTATGTAAGAAAATCTAGTCACATAATGACTTGTGAAGTAGTCCCCGTGTTGTGTCGGTGTTGTTTGAAGAATTGACCCACCGGTGACTGCACGTGTCGTAGAAGGCGACTAAATCACTAAGATCCATACCAACGTCAGAAAGGGAATTCATTCGGTTGGTGTGCGCCTAGGCTCCAGAAATTGCTACAAATATTTAAACTAATGGAAAAGTCTCAAATAGGGGGTTGACTGATAGTATGATGTAGGACAGAGAGGATTTGAGACAGTCTATACAGACATTTGAGACAGTCTATCCCGACCCTAGTTAAACTGTGATTCAAAGGAAGATGATGATGATGATGATGATGATGATGATGATGATGATGACGTGTGAAGTAAAACGTGATATTTAATTAATGTAATCATATTGCTACTTGTTGATGTATTTTGCAGATTTTGATCTGTACAACTGCATTTTCCGCTATTTAACCTGATAGAATGGCTCTGACTCAGAATATATCCTCTAACTCTGAGATATCCCCTGATTTAAAGTCCTGTACCAGCCCCGTCGTCTTACGTAGCTCAGACCAGTCAGTCGTTGACGCGTCCTACTCAGTCATCATTTCTCTAGAGGGGGTGGCAGGGCGACCCCCCAACGCCGAAGCTACAGTCTCGGCAACAAAATTTACTTCGGCACAAGAAGTAGTAAGAAGATTGTTTGAGCAGGAGAGACTGGGCAGCTCAGCGGACGAGTATGAGCTCGCCGAGACGATATTATCAGAGGGGTTGGTCTGCAAGGAGAGGCGACTAGCCAGTGATGAACTCCCGGTGCGCATTCAGCTGCTCTGGCCGCATTTCTCTGCCCCAGTCGCAGAAAAATACCCGACGAGGTTTCAGTTTGCTCTGAGACGGCGAACAGAATCTGTCGCCGACGGCAGGGACACCATGGCTGCTAGCCTGGCGCCCCCTATGGACGATTTTTTGCGGCGATTAATCGAACCGGTGGACGGATCGGAGGACCGAGAGTATCCGGATCTGTGCAGCCTTCCTGTGCTGGACGAGCAGAGCCTGCTGAGGAACCTGCGACACCGCTTCGAACAGGGCGACATCTACACGTACGTTGGGTCCATTCTGATCTCCGTTAATCCATTCCGTTTCTTCCCTATTTATAATCCCAAGTTTGTAGAGAGCTACCAGGGCAGGAGGCTGGCTGAGCTGCCTCCGCATGTCTTTGCTATTGCTGATGCTGCCTATCACACGATGATGAGGGAGAAAGTGTCTCAGTGTGTTGTTATATCCGGCGAGTCCGGTTCTGGGAAAACGGAGTGCACGAATTTTCTAATTCATCATCTGTCCGCGTTGAGCAAGCGAGCGTTCTATAGCAATGGAATAGAGCAAAGTATACTGGGAGTAGGACCCGTATTGGAGGTAAGATACTTATTTTATTTGTATTTATTATTATTTAATTAGCGGAAAAATGGTTTAGTTTTTAGAACGACAGATTGCATAATGAAGTTTTAAACGACTGATTCCGAAATGAATTAAAACAGTTTCGGTTCGATTCTCGGCCTGACTTTTTTTAGAGTAACATCTTGGACATTCACTGGACCTGAAAATGGACTACAATTGCCATGGAACGATTTAAGAATTGGTATTAACAGTGCTATAGATATTATCATGGATGATTGTGTCATTACATTGTTTATTTTTTGTCTTTCTAAATTAGTTTTTCTGTCTGACATTTTAATCAATCAGTGATGTATTTTCTCAGTTGTTTTGATGAATTCTGAAGAATGAGATATTCTCTAAATAATTTAAAAATGATTTTGGACGCGTTTTTCTCTCTCCGACCTTTTGGTTAGCTGGTTTACTTTCACGGCTTCGTTGCTCGTGGGTTCTTTACAATAAACCCTATCGAAGACTGATTGGAATAGCAAGATGATAGTTAGGCCAACCGGAATTATTGCCTTGATTTTATTTCTCAATTATATTTACGTCTTTGACATTACGCAGGCTGAAATACTGGTTATTAAATAAATAAGTCTTCAGTATTTTAATAATATATTTAATTGTAGTAATATCATAACCAGAAAGATTTACACAATTATAAAGAAAACGTACAGTAATAGAACTCTCTAAACCGAGAAACTACTGGTTATTAGAAATTTCTACTGCGATCCTATTTTGCAATCTTGAATAAGATAACTTACAAGTCTATATTTAATTCTCTGGTACTGCCGGATTGCTTTGTTGGGTCGTATTGAACCAGATTTACGGTGAATTGAGACTGTTGCTGTTTTCTGTGTAATTCTTTACCTCCGGTTACACCTTAGTTGGGGTTGTCGTTGTGAGGCAATCTCACTAGTGCTAAATTAACTAAATTTAGGGCAGCATGTGATGTAAGCATAATTAGCATATATGAATCACAGTTGGTCGAATGTACATTGGACGGTATTAGTAGCCATGCAGAATTTGGTCTCTCGGTTGTCAGTTTGTTTATCATTTAGCATTTTATCTCCTGTTATCGGCCATCTGTTCGTTATAAGAATGAAAGAAGTTTGATCAGATTCTTTGTGTTTCTTGCTTGTACTTTTGCTTTCGTTATGACTATTCAAATCTACCAGATTTCAAAGCTATCACTGATAAGATCAGCAATGAAATAACTCAGTGTCAAATAGTTATATTTAAAGTTTTTAAACGATTACAACTTCAGTTATTGGGTGTAGAATTACTTAATTTTTGTAACTTCTTTGTACCTGCTCTGTGGTTTTAATCAATTTGTACTATCTCCGTATTATAATTATATTTTGATAAATTGTCGAGCAAATTGCAGTGTTTAGTAGTAACACTTAATTTCACTGCATTTAGTGCATTAATATAAAGCATTTTACTGACATCTTTACAATAATATTCTTTTCTTATATTTAACCACTTGAGACAACAGATGCCACTAATTAGAGATATTATCAATGGCGATATCACATATGATCACACATTTAAAACGATATCACATGTTGAAAATTATATCTCATGTGACCACATATTTAAAATCTATTGTCGGTCGTTTTTCTTCTTCTGGTCTTGTGAACGTTTGAGATTTTACTCTCTGATAATCAAGTCTCGGAGAAACCCAAGGGACTTAAAACATGACAAAATTTAACGACGTTACCTGCTACGTTCACTGTTTTTGAAAGAGTTAGTTTAGCTAACAAAGAAATTAAAGGGAGCTTATAACTTTTAGTCATCTTTGATGGTTGGATTAGTGTGATAAAAGAATTGACAAGACTTGCAGTGTACCCTGGCGTATACTCCTGTCACTTACTTTAAGAACTGATGCTGGTTTACTTTCGCCATCGACTACCTGCAGAATGTTGTAGTTCATCTGCAGTTTTAAGTAGGTTTTATTGGGTTGTATTTGTTGGTGATATTGCTGAACATACTAAGTCTAAAGATGACCGTTGTGATCCTAAATATTGTAGTCTGCTAACATCTTCTTCTAGTGCACTGCCTAACGGCAGGTCCATAACATATAATTCGTCCAACCAATTCTATCCTTAGCCTTCCTTTTCATCTCGATATATGAATATGAATTTGTTATTAAATCGTCCAACATCTCATGTCTGTCTTGGTCTTCCTCTAACTCTTTACCCTTGCATTCTTCCTTCTAGTACATCTTTTAGCAAACCATCTCCCTACATGTGATATATCCTATCCAGCTTTTCTTTCTGTTTCTTATCACATTTATTAACTGTCTATCTGTACCGACTCTTTCAAGAGCTTCTTCATTTGTAATTTTGTCACTCCGTAGCCACATTTCCAATGCCTCTAGTTTCCGGATATCTTCTTTCTTTTATGTCCACGTTTTATTTACGTACAGAAGTGTCAATCACACAAAAGTTTTCACAATCTTTATCTTTGTGTTTTTCCCAATGCCTTTCCCCTGCTAGCGTATGCTTAATTAATTGATTTATGCTAAACTGTTGGATTTTGCTCCAGTTATTTAGAAACTGAGCAGCTAATACTGTAAATATACATGTATATTTAATTTTCTTTAGGGAGGTATTGTTTGGACATCCGCAATCTATATGACATTTACATTTGAACCAATTTCTGGTGCAGGTATACATAATGAAATAGCGTTTTTCTTATTCTCACTAATTGTGTAATTTATGGTAGCAGTTATGTGATAGCAGAGGTGTTCAATGTGTAGTTTCCGTAAATTATTAAATTCCTAGTATTAACTAGGGACACTTTAGAAGGATAATTCTGTACTTAGCAGTAGTAAAAAGTGAGTGTTACGAGCAAATAATTATAATAACCAGTAGCTACAATCTGGAAAACTGTTATAATTCTCCAGTCTACAATTATTACTCTAGTAGGTTTGAAGAGTTTATCGGCTTTGACCTTATTGATTGCTTACGTATCCGGGTATTTTCTGTTTATTGTTTTAGCAAGTTTTCGTCTATTAATTAAACCAGTATCTACACGCATCTTTACGGTTATGTCTGTGTAGATTTCAGTACATATTTATAACGATTGAATGTTGTAGGAGGGTTACTATATTACTGGCAAACTGGTGACTAACAATTGCTATTAGTGACATATTTGACGAGGAAATAGACGCTAAATTATTTTATTAAGTCTTAAATTAATACAGAAGGAAAATCGAATAAATGTCAAATTGTCAATGAAATAAATTAGTAGATCCAAACAAAGAATGATACATGATTGGAGCATAGGCCTATGCATATATAGAGGCCAGAGTAATAATGCGATAGAGATAAATAGAGTTGTATGTTATGGACCTAACGTTGGGCAGTGCATTTAGAATCTGAGAAAGAGAGAGAGAGAGAGAGAGAGAGAGAGAGAGAGAAAGATCGAGAGATAGGTTGTATTGTATGAAGGGATGACGAATTTTAAACTATTCTTCTCTTAAAATTATTGTATCAATTTACTAATTAATCGCCAGGGCGCTTCTCAGATGTAAATGTCGCGGCGGCCTTTATATAATGAAGAGCTAATAGTGGGTGTCACTGGGTGACCATGTGATAATGCCAGTGATAGACTGGATCGAGTATTGAACCTCAGGCCTCCTGCTTGCATATCGGTGTGCTGATGACTATAACTAATTCATGTAAAGCTTCTAAATTTTGCAAATGTATGAACATCATTGTCAGACGTTAAAATCACTATTTGGTATCATTTATATATACTATATATAAATATGTTATACTGATTTAAAATTTATTTGGTTTCCCGTATCAACATATAGGCCTATTCAGATACATCTAATGTTTATTCATTAGACACTAGTTTAATATTCATTATTCGATCATCTGTATATCCAAGCATATACACACTGATCAGGAATCGATGCCGCAGGACTGCAGTACACTTTAGACTTCATTCTCATATCTATGATACTGCTCTTTATATTGTAAATGAACTAATTATTTTAATACTATCACAATTGACTGTACATGTATACTTCAATTATCAACCTACGGAATGTGCATGATATTTAAATTATTGATCAGAAAGTTTTAGATTCTCTCTGTAGGAGACTTGGCGAATCCTGTACAATAATTAATCCCCTACAATAACACCACGACTGTTTACTGATTTGGAATGGAGTGGTGGTGCATCATTTACAGTGCATCGCCTGCTCGATGTGGTCTTGGACGACACTAGCACTCTAAATGGTGGTATATATGCTATGTTTCTCTTAGTGCACCGCCTCTTGACAGGTCCATGGCATATAACTCCTCCATTTATGTACATGTATATATATATATATATATATATATATATATATATATATATATATATATATATATTTCTATCTTCTGTCTTTCTCTTCATATCAACTTATGAATTAGATACTAATTCATCCAGCGTCCCAAGCCTCAGTCTGGATATGATATGTTTATAATATACTGAAATGGAAGTTTTGACTTAACAAGAATTTTAATAAAATGTTGACCTACATGAGAGATCTGCACGTTTCTCTTGCTCTGCTGGAGATAAACCATATGAATGTGTCTAACTGATGTACTAACTGATGTAATAGCTCTGATTACATGCTGACATTGACTGCATATGAATGTGTCTAACTGATGTACTAACTGATGTAATAGCTATGATTACATGTTGATATTGACTGCAGATGAATGTGTCTAACTGATGTACTAACTGATGTAATAGCTCTGATTACATGTTGACTTTGACTGGCATATGAATGTGTCTGACTGATGTACTAACTGATGTAATAACTCTGATTACATGTTGACATTGACTGCAGATGAATGTGTCTTACTGATGTAATAACTCTGCCTAACATTCTACCATTGACTGCATCTGAATGTAACTGGTGTAATAACTCTGACTACATGTTGATAGTGACTGCATATTATTCTGCTAAGATTTACCTGAACAATTTATAAAATGTGCTTTCAGTTGTATGCGTAACGTTGCGGGCTGTTTCGATGTATTTTCTATTAATCATCAGGATTTGAAGTGATAGTATTGAAGTTCAAGCAGGCTAACGTGCCGTGGCTTATAATATTTTGATTTGCTGCTATTTTATTAGTGCCGCAGCGCTGTCTAGAAATCTACTTGTTAAGAATCTGTTGTTTGACAATGTATTTATATTGCGGTAAACTGTTGACGTACGTGGAAAATTGCAATACGTTGAATACAATGAAGATTTAACGTCCGTTTACTCGTCCTAGGGCGATGTCAGGGACGTCTCAAATAGAATACATACAACTACGAGCTACACCATCGGAACGCACGAGCTCATATATAGACGGCGGAGAACGAAGCTGAAACTGAAGAGAAATTAGAGACGTTTAACAATTTTTCTATTGTATTGTAATACGAAAGGTCCGTGGTTTAGCTTAAAGCTCGCAACATAACTAACTGTAACTCATCGTAGAGTTTATTCCATGTAAACGTTATAATCATCATAACCTAAATTATTTCTCAGAACTGTTAATGAATTCATTATTCTTTTTTGGCGTACAAATTTGCGAATCAATTACATAAATGTTGGGGATATGGTCCTAGACAGTAGGCCTAAAACAATTAATTATATATCGTAAGAAATGCTTCTTTTTTTTCTAATTTTAAATTAATTTTTTTTATAGTTTCATACTTGGTCAATATTAATTACGTGCTTGCTTTTGAATGCTTCTTCTGTTTAATTGGATGCTGTACATGATTCGACTTCCTTTTCTGAAATTTCTTTTAGTTTTATTGTCTTAATTAATTTTAATTAAGCTTAAGTTCAACTTATTTAATTGTGATAAATTTAGAAATATCGTTGTTTATTTTGCCATTGATTAAAAAATTGTAAATTGTAAATTTCCCGATATTTAATAGCTGTAATAGAAATATCTGTAATTCAGACTTGAGAGCTGACTTTTACTAGTTATGAGTTATCGCATTGCCGCATAGAGCTCAGGCTTTTTTGGCTTGTTAGTTTGTTATAGTTACTGATATGTATCAACATGTCTGTTACTCGTACAGTTTGTGCGTAGAAAACAAATAAGCAGTTTGATACAATGCTAAAAAGCTAATGTGAACGACAGTTTCCTCACTCGAAAGCTATGTCAGTTACGGGAAAGCCCAGGATTTGAACCCCATAATACTGATCCGCGGTCGAATAACTTACCGACATCACCAGAATTTCCAGCCAATATCATATACTATAATATTGTTAAGTGAATAAGCTGAAATAGGTGTAATATACTTAATTTTATATGGCATATCACAAAATATTCAATGGCATGGCATATGCACATGGCATATCATAAAATATTCCCGGTCAACCCGTGTCCATTCTAAATTTTTCAGTGTAAAGCAATAGTTGGATATAAATTTCTCAATTCACGCTTGCTTACAATACTTAAATTATAGAACATAAAATGAAACCTTTCTGTTTCTAATTTCTATTTAATTATTTTTTTATCTAAAAATATGTGAAATAAAGCTACAACTTGTCTAACGAGGCCAGAAACTTCTTTGTCTGAAAGCCCTAATCTTAGTTTTGTAGATTTTGTTTGAGTGGCTAGTTAGTATTGTTTATTCTTTCAGAGATGACCCTGGTGCAACCAGTTGCTACTAGAATCCATTGATCCCTTTGTTTTACTAATCTTCTTCTTCTAGTGCACTGCCTAACGGCAGGTCCATGGCATATAACTCATGCAACCAATTCTATCCTCAGCCTTCCTTTTAGTATCTGTATATGAATTTATCAATAGTTCAACATCCCATGTATTGGTCTTCCTCTAACTCTTTCCCCTGCATTCTTCCTTCTATTACATCCTTCAGCAAACCATCCCCACATAATATATCCTATTATTTCTATTTCTTATCTCATTTATTATCTGTCTATCTGTACCGACAATTTTTAGAACTTCTGTATTTGTAATTTTGTCAGTCCAGCTAATCCTATCCTTCTTTTCCATCCTTCTCCATAACCACATATCCAATGCTTCTAAAGCAATCTTTGTCTTTGTGTTTTCCCAATGTCTTTTGCTAATATGTCGTTTCGCATTTAATTAACCTGCGCGTCATTTAATTAATAAAACGTGGTGCATGTAAACGCTTTCATGGCGGTATATATTAATATTTTCTAGTTTGTAGCGATTTTGTCTACTTAGCGTTATCTAGACCGGTAGACCTATACTAGACTAATATTTACTGGTATTAGGTTTGTGCGCCAGTGTAGTTAGCCTAGTTAGGTAATATTTGAGAGCCAATGTGGCTAGCCCACTATAGCAATACCTGTGAGCACTGTTGTAGACTAGCAGTCTATGTGAACTAGTGCAGCTAGGCTAAGAGCGATGTGTTTTAAACCGATATAACTAGAGAGCTACAGTATTTGTGAGTCACTATATAGCTAGTCTATTAGCAGTATTTCGCAGCTTTGTAGCCAGTCTTCCAGTAATAGCCTACAGGTTATGGGTTATGTAAATAATAAGTAATTACTCTTTTAGCGCCCACTCGTTAGTTTATCGGCTGCGCTGTATATTGGACAGCTTAACATGCAGTATACAGTGTGTAGACACTGGTAGGCCTATAGATTACACTGGCGCATTGGTTAAAGCGTTTTGCTGTTGGTTTAATTGATGCTCGATTCAAATCTTATAGAGATTGCTAATCTATAGAGTTCTGATGCAGCTTTTATAGCGTTGGACTGACACTAAAATCCTTTTGCCTTTGTTTACTTCTATTTATTTCTGTTTGCTTTTATCTCATTTAAACTATACTTTTGTAAAATTCGGCTGATAAATGATACCGTATGGTACTGTGACATCCATTACGTCACATAGCTATGATACCAGGACGTCTATATCGTTAGTGTAGCTACCTAATATCATTTACCTACCTTGAATCATTTACGATGTGCACCAAGAACACTGAGCACACCAGGTCCTGAACAAAGACATTATGAGGATCATAAAATGCAGCTTCTTGGTGATTTATTTAATATCAGTTTTGAATATTCTAATAGTTTTATTTATTTTTTGTTCGCATAGTTATACACATGGCATACCACATGTGCTACATAAATAGTTTCCTTTCTTTTTGTGGGTGATATCCTCTCCAAGCATCCTTTTTGCATTGGCGACTGCGCCAGCTAGCCGAATTCTGAAATATTTTTAGCTCTCTATGCCAGGTGAGTGGGTATATAAGAACGTGCAGGCTACTATGAATTTGTGATTGGTCAAATTTAAATGCAAAACTCCTATCTTTCTTGTCACCTATACTGGAAGGTATCGCCTGATTCAGTTCATCTTATTAATCTTGTATTAGTTTGTTTTACAATCTGTTGCTGTTTTTAGGCATTCGGCAACGCTAAAACTGTTCACAACGACAACTCAAGTCGATTTGGAAAGTTCGTTCAAATAAAGTTCAAAGAAAACGGCACCGTTCAAGGGTATGCGGAATATTTTATAATTTAACTATAACTTCATGGAACACGTAGCTGCAAGATTGATTTAAAGAGTTATTGTAGATATATATGTATAAACGTACATAGTTTGCTATACATTGATATATAGTTTGTTATTTAGTTCTTCTTTTTTGTTTTATTTTTATTTATTTATATATTTTATTTAGTTAATCTAGATATTAATAAAAATGGCTTAGTTGAATAGTTAATGCATGGTATTAATAGTTTTTATTAAAAGTATTTAGTACTATTTCTACATATTTATTAGTTGAATTTATGGTGCCTTTTGAATTTTTTGTTTGTTCTTATGACATTTTTGTTTCGTCATTCTTGTAAAATCAGAACCAGCTGAATGCAAGAGAGGCTCATTATCATTATTATTATTCTTATTATTATTCTTATTACTATTCTTATTATTATTATTATTATTATTATTATTATTATAATCATCATCATTCATCATTATTATTATTATAATTACAATTAGGCTATTTATTTTGTGCGATTATTACAGAGCCAGTGTTGAGAAATACTTGTTAGAAAAGTCTAGAATAGTATCACAGGCTGCAAATGAAAGGTAAGATAATTTCATATTAAGTAATATTTTAGCATAGTTCTTTCAATGTTGCTCTTAGGTTTATTTTTGTAATTTTGTAGTATTGTTGTGCAGTATGAGTTTCGGTTTACTCCCCCGAATGAAAATTGTCGAATAATCTTGTTATTCATCTTATTTAACTCCAATAGAAGCCACATTTGATATTGCGTAGTCAACGTATTGCGATACAACTTCTCCATGAAAAAGTGTAAGGATTTGTTACACTGTTTAGATTTTACGAGATATTTAAAATACCAAATGAAAGGTTTTCAACTAATAGTGCCACAAATTTCTATTAATATGATATCAAATTTGCTAGAAAGCCCAAAACTTTATACTTAACCTCTTACGCTTTTTACAAAATTTAGATATTAATTGAAATTTTGGCATTCTATATAATTATATTTATCGTGGCATATGCTAGAAGGTTTTCAGCGTGGTTAATGCAGCGTGGTTAGCAGCGTGGTTAAGATGATTATTTGAATTTTCTGTCAGCTATAAATTTAAATCTCTATGATAAACTTATATACCCGTGTTATGTTTGGGTTGCTGAAGAATAGACCAACCGTGGACTGTACTTGTCGTAAAGGCGAAAAAGTACTAAGATTCAAACCAACATCAGAACGGGCATTCAGTTGGTGAGCGCCTATGCTCCAGAAATTGCTACAAAATTGTCTAAAACGATGGAAATGAAGGTCTGTTGGTATCCCGACCCTAGTTGAACTGAGATGCAAGGGAAGATGATGGTGATGTTATATGAAATATAAACTAATGAAATATTTTTAGCAGGAGTTGCCGTATGAGGTTGAATTTTGTGCGAATTGATATATTTTATTTAGAAATTATCACGTGTTTTATTACCTACTGGCTGGCGCATCTCGTGCAGAATTACAGGCGCTTTCTCTGTCCAAGTCTAAAGATTTCCATTACCTCAATCAGGTTAATTGAGTGATTCTAAATCAAGTTAATTGATTGATTCTAAATCAGGTTAATTGGTTGATTCTAAATCAAATTAATTGATTGATCCTCTGTCAGATTAATTGATTGATTCTAAATCAGGTTAATTGATTGATCCACATTTAGGTTAATTGATTGATCCTCAATCAATTTAATTGATAAATCCACCTGGAATTTATATATACTAAATAGTAACATTGGATACTTATTTAAATATTTGTTGTACTATTACTATTACTTTTTGTAATTATTATATTACTTTCACAGAGTAATGTGATAATATCGAATTTTAAACAAACTTCTGCACATTATTTCCAAAACATCTTGACCTAATTTGAAAAGTACAGAGTCTAATTTGTTGGATAGGGTGAATACCTTCGAACTGTATGGTTATATATAGACGTATTGGACTTTATTATTCTTGAGAATACATCATTTGTAGAAAGTGAAAGAAACTTTTTAAATTAATACATTAGGAATTGGAGTTGTAAATGGTTGGACAGAGTAGTCGTTTTAAGAAAACACGAATTAAAAGTCGCTATGTAATGAATTAGTAGATATATCTGTCAACTAATCAGTATACTGGACGTAACGGTCTATTTTTTATCCTAATGAAAGTGTTAAGGACGTCGTATACAATTGTTTTGTCTAATTTTTGATGTGTCGATTAATAGACAGCACTTACTGTTTCTGGAGCTGCAACAGCTGCTGGTAGTACTGCTGCAGCTGTTGCTAGTGCTTCTGCGACTGCTGCTAATACTGAATCAGCTGCTTTTGATGCTTCTGATGTATCTGCTGCTGCGGAAGATAATGATATGGAGAGAAATAGTGAGGCTCAAGAATTCGCTCGGCTACGGGTGGCCATGGAAACTGTTGGCTTCACTCATGAAATACAGAAACGGTAATAATACAATAAGCAATGAAAGAATTTTTTAGGCTAATATAAGCTTAAAATTGTTTAGAAATATTATTACTGGAGGCCGTATTGAGATTATATTTTTGCTGGAATGTATCAGTGAGCTTAATAGATTATAATTGGTTGGAATGTTCATCTAGCGGCAGATCCTGTTTGTGTTTTCTGCACTTCTGCTGCGTATATCTACTTCCGGCAATATTTAATTGTCTGCTTAATGATTCTAATTATATTTACTGTGTAGTTCTAGATTTAATCTTTAGCTTTAGTAAATTGGAAGTCTCGATATTTTAACGCTTTTAATAAAGTGCAAAGAGCAAATAATCAATAAATTATTAAATATAGGGAGGTAACAAATTGTGTGTTACTTTGCTATTTGTTGTTGTAGGATATTCGTGGTTTTAGCCGCTGTTCTTCACATAGGAAATATTGAATTCAAAAAGGTACTTAGTCACGGATATTATGTTTTGACAGTTTATTCTAATGACTTATAAATTAAATTATTTTTTACGCTGATGTAAGGTGAAAATTGTGCTGAGATGTTATTACTGGAGACTGTATTGAGATACCTAAAAGTTTTCATTACATATAATTTTTTATGATTTGTGAATTTATTTAAAAACTTTATTTTCTATAATTTTTACAATTTTATTTTGTTATTGATTTATCTTCTAAAATCTCTCCGGCTTCATCTGACAATAGCAAGAAATACTTAATGCATTGATTTGCTTAAATTATTTCTTCATTTAGAACATTTCATAGAATACTAAATATTTAATATAATTATCGATAAAAATCTCTGATAGCAAGAGTTACTATGTGTTAGTATGTGCTACTCTGTGTTACTATGTGTTACTGTGGGCTATTATGTATTGCCATATGTTAAAATGTGTTATGTGCCGATTTTTTCTATCGTAATATACATGAACATTTTGATTGATTAATTTTATTAATGCTCGCTTTCAGCGAACTTTATTGAGTTGGATCTTGAATCCATCGTATAAGCTAGAAAATTAAACTCGTTTATACAAATGATGATAGCAGAAGTTTATGAAAATTTGGATCTATTTAATGATAAGGCTATGACAGCAGAAGTTAAGACTTTGTCAGAAATCTGTTCTCTTTAATTTCATTGATATTTGTTGTAGAAATCTGAGCATGGTCACCAGGACGAGACAGTTAGTATCAAGAACATGGAGCAGATTGACATTGTCTCCAATCTCCTCAAAGTAGGCGTTACTAAGACTTAATTGTACATACTTTTTATTAATAAATAGTATGAGAAGATAGTATTTATAGTATTGAAATTTATTTTTATTTATATTATAATAAATAGTATTTATTATTAAATAGTATATCTTACCGACATCGCCACTGGCTAGAGCCAGTGGCGATGTCGGTAAGATATTCGACCACGGATCAGTTTATACGTTGTTCAAATCATGAGATCGCCCGTCAATGATATCGCTTTCGAGTGAGGAAACTGACGTTGATATTAGCTTTGCCAGCTTTATAATGCGTGTTATGCTGACTGTTTATCATTCAAGATTTCAAATAAATATCAGGCGGTCCTTTGTTGCCTTTTTAGCCGCAGCTAAAAATCTTTGTTGTATATTTCTTTTTTAGCAGTTTTTTTCTTTTCTAATGTACTGTAATATTAGACTGCACATTTTCTGCTAAATTTTTAAAAATTCGTCCTGATATCTTTACTTTAGTAGTCTTTCCGGTCATTATGTCTTTTGTCAAATTTAGCTGTGTATTTGTCATGATGTCTTACGTCCCTGACATCATCCTTGTATGAGGAAACGGACTTTAAACCTTTATTATTATTTTTATTATGAACTGTTCTATGTGAAGTTTGAATTGTAGTCCCGGAATTATACATTTAAACTAACTTTGAAATTGAATTATGTTTAATCTCTTAGTTGATGAGTTGATTAGTGGGTAGAATTATGTTGCTGTAGCTTGGCTTATCTCTGTTATATCTGTTTAACAACTAATGGCGGGATGTAAATGTTAAACTAATAACATTGTTAATAAGTGAAAGATTTGTCATACGCGAAACTTACGATCGTGAGCTAACATTCACTGCATTATTCGCTGTAATTTATGTAATATTCAATTATGTAATATTCACTGGTTATGTTCATTGATATGACGTTTGCGTGATATGTCTGCATGCTGTGATTTCTTTCTTATGTTTTTATTTTGGTTCTATTCTAATAAACTAGTACTTTCTCTCTCTAATAGTCAACCAAGCTGTAAAACATCGGTAGCCATTTTATATCAGAAGGTAAAACAGTTCTTCATATCAGATGAAGTTTTAGCGCGAGAGAAGTTTGCGTCAGAATTCTGTTAATGTAACTATACTATTCACCCACTGTGTAATGCGTGCGATCAATTTTTTACAAATTTTGTTACATTTTTCAGACTAATTAGTCTACAACTGATTCTACAATCTACGAAAGGTTTGGGTCCAAAATTTTGTTTTCTGATTTACTTGACCGGAAATCGATATGATGCATTCTGTGGAGAACAGCAGCTCAACTAAACTTACTTATCCGCTAAATAATGTGATCGTTACTGGCGATGACAACATGACTGGTGTTTGAACTTTTGTAGGTAGCAAAGCAGACGTTGGAAGATGCTTTAACGAGACGTAAGGAGCTCATTGGAGGTGAAACAGTTATCATGAGATATAGAATGGCTGATGTAAGTTATCTCTCTGTCTCTGTCTGTCTCTCTCGCTCTCTGTCTCTGTCTTTCTCTCTCTCTCTCTCTCTCTCTGTCTCTCGATCTGTCTTTCTGTCTCTCTCTCTCTCTCTCTCTCTCTTTCTCTCTCAGATTCTAAATGCACTACCGAACTTTTACATCATGCAATATTCTATCATAATTGAGAAATTTAATTAAATAAGAACTACAATATTTATGTTAACTAATTAACGCTAAAATTATTAGTCTATGATAAAGGCAGTAAATTATATTAAAGTTCTTATTAAAAGTAGAATTCTAAAGTTCTGAAATAGAAAAAGTTTACACATTTTTTAAATTCACCAAAATTAAAGTATTCTTTAATTGAATTAGGCAAGATATTCCAGAGCAAAGGCCCATGGTAACACACTGAATTCAAATTTCTTATTAAAAGGTTTTGTTCAAAATTGCTACTGCACTTGTTTGTGCATTCGGGCTGTGGCAGGACGAGATTTAAACACTAATGCTGCACTATTTGTTGAGCAATAGGACGATTTTTAAGCGATAAATTAAATATTGTATATTGTTGTTTTGTGTTCAGGCTATCGCAGTTCGAGATGTAACCGCTAAGTGCCTCTATGCAGCCCTGTTTGACTGGATAGTTCTGCAGATCAACACAAATCTGCTGTCGAAACACGAGTCCACTGAACAGAAGGTTTAGTAGCATTAATAGGATTCTGCTCAGTATTCACATTACAATATGTTATAACATTGTAGAATAAACTTTTAGTCGTTGCTAAGGCTTTATGCGCATTTCTCTGTCTGAATACTATAAAAATAATAATTTAAAAGTAATTATATTTTAAATTGGACTGATGTACACGTATATGGTTGCCTGTTAATTATTAGTTCCTGTTGATATGTAAGTTGACATTATGTTGGACTCTCAGTAGGAACATAATATTGCTTTTAGCGATATAAAATACAATGTAGCTTTGAAGTTTGGTCTTCTTTACATTTCTCTGTACCTTTTTTTCACATTAGACGTAAATATGTTAATATTATATATTGATGTATATAGATATTTACTTGAAGCATTTAATATGTATTGGATTTTGAGTAGGATTATTTTTGCTTTGAGCTTGATTTGGGGATTAATTGTTGGAATTTTATCATTATGAAAGTTAGATACCTTGGAGCTGTATTACGCACTGAGACACTGTTAGCATTCTTAAATGATTCATTGTGTTTTCATATTTGAAGTAGTCTCTTTCATGTGTGTTTTTTGCAGGGAAACTCAATCGGAGTGTTGGACATCTTTGGATTCGAGGATTTTCCACTGAACAGTTTTGAGCAGTTTTGTATCAACTATGCCAATGAGAGTCTGCATTACTATTTCAATCAGCACATATTCAAGTTTGAGCAGGAGGAGTACCTGAAGGAGGGCATAGAGTGGAAGAACATAGAGTACATCGATAATACCGCTTGTCTTGAACTCTTCTGTAAGAAACCAACTGGGCTGCTACTTTTATTGGACGAAGAATCCTAGTGAGTTGTTTTTTATTTGAAAGCCACAGCGAGCACATATATTATAGATAGACGAACAAATAAATATTCAAATATTCAAGCATTACGTTAATATACATATTTCATTTATCAAACCTGTTTTGCTTATATAGTAATATCTACGTATATAAAGTTGCCATTAATTAAGTAGTAGCTAGAAAATTAGTAATCCTATTTTATTTAAACTTATAGGCTACAATTTTTAAATCTCAATAATACTTATTATTAATAATTACTATCCCCTTTTACTTCTTAGATTTTCTCTTGAGATTTTCTTTTCAGTGACGGTACTGTATGTGTGACCAACGGGATTAAGTTGATTTCATTACATTTATATCTCTAATCCTTCACTTTTCTACCATAACTGTTAACTGTTATAACAAATATTATTATGTTATAATTAAAACTGATATTTAATAATTTAATCATCATCATCATCATCTTCCCTGAATCCCAATTTAACGGGGATATGGATTAGAATAGACCTTTTTCCCAGTTGTTTAAGAAAATTTTCTTGGAATTTCTAGACGTCACAATAGTAAGAGTTTTAATACTTTGATAGTTAGTTATTTTCTATTTATTAAATTGAAGGAACTGATTAATGTTTGTGCTTATAAGAGCGGAGGATATTATAAAGTGATATCTACTATAAAATTTTAATGGTTATTTAAAATAGTATTTAAGGTGGCGTGAATGTTAATAGTGTTTTGTATTTTATATAATATGATATTTCTGCGCAGTCTACGCGGGGCTTCCAACGATTCGCTTCTGGCAAAGTTCCACGCTCAGCATCAGTACAGTTCTTACTATGAAGTTCCTCAAACCAAGCAGAACGCCTTTATCATTGTACACTATGCTGGAAAAGTAAAATATCACATTAAGGTAACATCATGAAACTATTACTGTTATACTAAAGTAGTATTACTTTAATTAATCTTGGTATTGCATTAATTACTTATTGTCTTATTTTGAATTCTATTTAGATTTACATAGAAAAGAATAGAATACTATTTTACTTTATTTTATTTTTCATAGAATGCTATTTTACTTTACTGTTTTCTATTTTACTTTACATTTTTACTTTATAACCATTAGGTTGAAATACTGTTGTACTGTAGAAGCTAAAGTACTGTTCATGCACCGTTGAAGCAAAAGTGATTGTAGTATTGCTGTGGTTTATGTTAGAAATTTGCTGGTATTGATTAACTTGAGCTTACTCAAAACTTTCTTGTTGTTGTGCTTTTGTGTAGATATTAGATAAATAGCAGAGATATTAGATTTGTCATGCAGCTCACTAGATATGAAAAATTCTTATTGGGCAAACTTATTTAGTCTATTTTATAGTTTTAATACTGTTTAAAAGCATCTTAGTTTTACTGTACTAGAATGAAAATTTTCTTAACTTTATGTAATAGAATGAAAATTTTGTAACTATAGTCTTGAAAACTTCAAAGAAATCAAAAAATTTCTCTAGATTTCCATTTAAAACGTAAGAAAAATTTGTAGGTATAATCGTGAAATCTTCAAAGAAATCAATAAATGTCTCCAGATTTCAATTTAAAACGTAAGAGAAATTTATGTCGCCTTATTTATGACGTTATGTTAGTTTGTATCTGTTGTGATTTCATCAAATTCCTGCAGGATTTCCGGGAGAAGAACAATGACCTGATGAGGCAAGACATCGTAACACTGCTGAAGAACAGCAATCTAGCTTTTATTCGTGAGCTTGTTGGTAAGTTACCTGAGCTCACTGTGCTACACAATACTTACATTGTAAGAGCGTGTGCTTGATTGCGCTGAAGGCTGAATTAAAAAAGCTGGTAAAGCTAAGTTAGTGTTAGTTTCCTCACTCGAAAGCGACGCCAGTGACGGGCTAGCCCAGAATTTGAACCCCGCACATACTGATCCGCGGTCGAGTATCTTGCCGACATCCCCACTGGCTCCAGCCAGTAAAATAAGAAATGTTCAAGCGTCATATTCCTCTGCAGTCTTTTGAACACCTCTCTAATGTGATTGAGTAGGAATTAACGTAAATTTTCTAAAAATACTTCTGGGCCAGTTTTGGCAGAATCGTTGCTTTCAGCTTTTGAATTTTGAAGGATAACATGCTATAGCCTAATTTAACGTCAGTTTCCTATCCCGAAAGCAGGCTACACAACCCAGTCAGTGACTGCGTTGTGTAGCATTCATCACACTCGAATGTGTACCTTTATCTGCCACTTCTCATAAAATTAGCATAAAGAGAGATAGTTAAAAATATTAAAATACCGTAGGTTTAAATTTTACGAATTTAATAATAACCTCCGACAATTTCTATAGCGGTGTTATGGCCGGTGTCCGGTCTTCGAGACCGCTTTACAGGTTCTCGGCAGGTTATTATTAATCCTTTCCGTGGTTAATCATATCTTTGCTATTGATAGCGCCCGCCAATCGGCAAGCTCCGATACAATATTACCTTTCCATGGGCCCAAGGGGATATCAATCATTACTTGACTGACCTGTGCTTTGAACCCAGGCCACTTGTATCCGAGACGAACACTCTAACCTTTACGCCATATCCCCTCTCAGTTAATTTGAACTTAAGTAGCCTGTGAAATGCTTTTCTGTAGAATTATATATTTCATAATGCAAGATTCTTGTGTATGTGTGTCTTGCATACTTGAGGTCAAGATGTAACTAAACAACAATTAATTAACATTGCTAATAGTTAGATATCAAACTATTCTGGGCAATATTTTATATGAATTTAAATGTAAATGTGCCCGTATATTTTTACGTCAGGTCAAGATGCTCTCGCTCTACTCAGATGGTCTCTGGTTCGAGTGTTTTTTAGGGCTTGTTTTGCTTTCATGAACGCTGGATGTAGGCATAGAAAGAAACTCTCGGAAAATGGTTTGCAAAGTTAAACTAAATAGTAACTATTTTACACTCGCATTCTATTGGTCTCTATTATTGATAGGGTCGAAATGCGGAGAAAGAAAGGTGATCTTTATAGATAGATTTTTATTCTTGACTAGAGTGATTTGAGTTTCCATAGAGAGCTAGGTGTACTACAGTATAGGCTTATATATTAGAGGGTTTAGAAAATATTTGAGAGAGAGTTAGTGTTGAGTGATTTAAATTTTATTATTATGCCCTAGTTACCTACTAAAGTAGTTTTGAAAATTATACATGCAATATAATTAGTCATAATTATAAAAAGTTAATTGTATTTTAATTAATATAATATAATTATACAAAATAATTTTACTTAATTATAAGTTATACATAGTTATCTGCTGTTAATTAATTATTATCTGCTAGTAATTTGAAAATTACTATTTAAAATTCAGCCATCTTGTTTCAGTAGCTTATAATAATCATAAAAACAAAGTTAAACTTCTGTGTTCGTACCACAAGGGATAACGTCTGACGCAGGCTGACAGAGATTTGATTCGATGATCTCCTGCTCAAGGGCAAGCCCGTGGGCTGTCATCTAACCGTTATGTGCACAGTATATGCATTTTAAAGGATTATTCAAAAGTAAATGAATTAGGCCTACAAGTAAAGCTGCTATTCTATCACCTGAAGGCTCACGAGAAACTGAAAAATATCACTATCTTTCTCTCTCTCTCTCTCTCTCTCTCTCTCTCTCTCTCTCTCTTAATGCACTGTTATTGGCAGGTCCATGCCATATAACTGCTCCACATATTTCTATCCTCTGCTTTTCTCTTCATATCCACATAAGAATTAGGTATCACATCATGCAGCATCTCAAGTCTTAGTGTTTCTCTGACCTTTTTTCAATCCCTTCTTCCTGCAGTTGCCTCTTTTAGGAAACCATTCCTCTCAGGTCCTTACCCATCCAGTTCCTATTTCTATTCCTTATGATTTCTATCAATTGTCTATTTATGTCAACCCTATTTGGCTCTTCTTTGTTCTTAATTTTATCAGTCAATTTGATCTTCTCCATTCTTCTCCATAGCCACATGAAGAATAATTGAGAATTTACCTCTGGAGAATATAAAAATAGCTCGTGTCGCAAAATGTATTATACTAAAACTCAAGAAGACAGCGGGAAACCTCCTCAGAAGCCATGTTTTCTCAAGTTATGGTACTATGTTTATGATTCGTTTACTTGTAGCTACACGATTCGGTGGTCACACAGCTGCAATGCAGCGACGACTTCAGATGCTTTCTGATTCGAGGTTAGCATTTTACTTTCTTTAGATCCCCAAGGAAGGCCTATGTTAGCTGACTTTTATTAAATGCATGTAATATTTATATTTAGTATCTCGTGCAAAAACTATATGCAAATTTAATTATTTGCATATTTAATTATTATTTTAAATTAATATTTATTTATTTAATTAGTTGCATTATTTTGCAAATGAATGAATTCATGTTTTGATTATTTATATTTTTTACAATTATTAAAATCAAATTAATATGCTGTAGTCGTTTTCTGAAGATTTGATAAAATGTATAATTGATAGTGTATATTTTGGAACGATGTTAAGCTGACATTAGTTTTGTTAGCTTCTGTTTCCGAATGTCCTAGTGTACTGTATATAGTTTTAGTTATATAACTTCTAAGTTTTTTCAGATCGCTTGTGTGAATCGATTTGTATTGACATGTGATACGGAGATGTTTGCTAACTTCAATCATTCATTTATGAGGAAATGGACAATAAACCTTTACTATAAATTTATTTATATTAATTTTTTTACCCGCTTGTAAAGTACCCGAGGTTTAATAAAAACGATTCGAGCAATACGTCCGCACGGCTACTCGAGGTCATCTAGCTACTTAAAATAATTGCTGAATTAGACTGCATTAAATAGTTGAAAAGGCATCGAAACCCTTTGCCAATACTATTATTATTATTATTCATATTCTTCTTCTTATTATTATTATTATTATTATTATTGTTATTGTTATTACTATTAATCCCGTGTTGTGTCCGGGTCGTTTGAAGAATTTGATCAACCGGTGACTGCACGTGTCGTAGAAGGCGACTAAAGCACTAAGATCCATACCAACGTCAGAAAGGGCTTTCGGTTGGTGAGCGCCTAGGCTCCAGTAATTGCCACAAAACTTAAACGAATGGATAATCTTCAAAAGTCGCAGAGGACTGGAGAAAGTCTATTCGTATCCCGACCCTAGTTAAACTGGGATTTAAGGGAAGATGATGATGATTATTATTATTATTATTGTTATTATTATTATTATTATCAATATATCAAAGTAGGAGTTAGAAAAACTTCTTATATTGCCCATCCTTGTAGGCATGTAGCCTTGCTAATCTGATATCATATAAGTCATTATTCCTCTCTCTTTCACTCTCTCTCTCTTTCACTTTCTCTCTCAGTGTACTGCATATTGATTGGAAGGTCCATGGCATTCATTTACGCCTGTAATATTTCTCGCAGCTCGGATTTCTTACTCGACGAAGAAGTGCCGTTGTCGAGCACTCCCAAGTCAGAAATGAACAACGGCATGTCATATAAGAGAGGAGAGAAGCTGAGCCGCAGGAGGTCCTGTCCTCCCACCCCCACACCCGTCAGTGGAAATCTGGACCTCTCGCCCAAACACAGTGCTCAGACTGCGTCACCAACAGACCTTCCGCACGTGAAGGAAAAAACATCGAGGTTAGCTTCATTATTTAAACGCACTCAGTCCTTCAAACGCACTCTTTTCGTGGTTAAGATTTTATCATTAGAATATCATATAATGACCGTTATGAAACTTTATCTTGAATTATTGAT
Source organism: Enchytraeus crypticus (assembly GCA_905160935.1). Classification (NCBI taxonomy): domain Eukaryota; kingdom Metazoa; phylum Annelida; class Clitellata; order Enchytraeida; family Enchytraeidae; genus Enchytraeus; species Enchytraeus crypticus. The sequence goes on from CAJHZI010000505.1 coordinate 411,017, forward strand.
ATCTTGGTATTATTGAACTTTCTATTTGCTTTTTGTTTCATGTATGTTTGTACGTTTTCTGCGGTATGCCAGATTTCAAGTAATAAACGAATATATTATTATCATCATCTTTCCTAGAATCCCAGTTCAACCGGAGTCGGGATACGAATAGTCCGTGTCCATTCCTGTCTGTATCACATTACTCACAGTAGGCCCATTTCATTCGATTAAATTTTGTAGCAATTTCTGGAGCCGAGATGCTTATCGGCCAAATGACCTTTCTGGTTTGGATCTTTTGATGTTGCCTTTTACGGCACGGGCAGAACTCAGTTGGACTTCAAGTAACCCTCACACAACACAGGAATTTATCTTATTAATATGAATGTGTAAATTTTCTTCACGTGAACAAATGCTGATTTTGAAACTCGTTAAAGAAAAATATTCATTTTAGTCCTTTAGTGATTTGAATGTGTAGGCAATTTTAATAAAAGTTTACTATTACCTTTCTTTTACCTGTTGTGTCTGAGTTGCTGAAGAATTCGACTGTGGACTGTTCGTGGCGTAAAAGATGACAAAACACTGGGGTCCAAACCAACGTCAGAAAATGCATTCTGTTGGTCAGCATCTAGGCTCCAGAAATTGCTACAAAATTTTCTAAAACGAATAGAAAAGTTTAATCCCAAGGTCTTTTGTTGAACCTGTAGAGCATTAATGAAAAAATAATGCACTTCATGTTATTTACTGTTGAGAGTAAAAGGGTATTTTGAGACTGGTCTTTTGTTAAATTCTTTAATTAACGGGTATTCTACTGCATTTCAGAAGACCCAAGTCAGGTCGCAGAATGGTACAAGTTAAGGTAAGCTCGAGTTCAAGTTATACTATAAGGATTGCAATAGTGTGTTCGTTTGATTGTGATTTTGTTGTTTGAGTGTGATTGTGTTGTTTTTTCACACGTAGCTCTTTGTTTTTTGATGGCGCCTCGCAAAGGTTTTGCGATAACTATAGAATGTCTCATATTTAGTTGGTTTGTTAATATAGATCGGGAACGCCTCGTGACGCTGTGGTAAAGAACTTCTCCTCTTGAACGAGAGATCATGAGTTCGAGACTGTGTTGCGACGTGGGTTTTTCTCTTTCGAGGGGCGATTTAAAATGTAGTCGTGTACAATTTGTGGTGTCAGGCCGATGGATAGCCGACCTTAATGTTCCACTTCCTATCTAGTTCCCTTCTTGTCAATCCATAATAGGGACACACGGCACGCTAAGCGCCCATTAGTACATATGTTTATGTTAGAAATTCATCAAAAAACGACAAATAATTGTGAAAGCAGATAAATCAGCAGTCAAAAGTGTGAATCAACATATGTAGCATCAAACAGAAACTAAAATTTGCTCACCACGGCCATCAGAGAGGGTACTGAAGTACGCTATCGAGCTGACCACCGTAGTAAACAAAGGAAGGAGACAGAAGAAACACTAAAGTTTTGTCTAAACATGACAACAGTAATATGTTACGTATATGTCACTAGGATTGTAAATAGATTACCCAAAATAATATATGACATGATTGTCCAATATATATCAGTTTTTAAATAGTAAATCAATAATTACCAAGATTCCATAAGGAAAAGTCTATATGACACCTTAAACGAATTAAAAGAGTTTTTAAGTTGCGATTTCCAATAGGTATTGCATTCCATATTGAGCATCCTTCAAATACATAGATAAAAATAAATAATAAATTGATATAGATAGATAAAAATACATAATTAATTGATACAGATCGCACCTGTGTGATTTTTATTAGCTTTATTTTAATAGTGTTTGCGTCAAAAATGGAAAGCATAGGGGGTTGAACTAAGCGATGCGGTCAGAAGTTGATAACGATTGAGCCAAATAAAGAAAACGTGAGAGAACATGTCTGCTAAAATTCATGTAAATCTGTGATGTTTAAAATTTAAATCACATGTAATAAAAGAGACATAGGGAAGTTTGGAAATTTGGAGAATATGGCCGTACGAGCTGAAAGAATTTATTAGTATTAAAGAATCATTAGTTTTAAAGTGTAAAAAATTAATTACATCCTTTAAAATTTGCTAACCTTTCACATAACTTATGCACGTGAAGTGCTCAGTCCTAGATATATAGTTAAAAGCAATAGGTACTTAGTTCAGCAAGTCTCAGAAAGTCAAATATTTTAGAGTTACTTGTTAAATATTTAACTCTATTGGCCATTCATTCTAGGTGTTTAGTGTTCATCTGAGATAAATTTTGGAAAATATCCATGTCATGAGCTGATGCTTAATTAAATTTTTGCTAACCTTGATGGTTCTATAATGCAGAATATTTTAAAATTTACTTTTTGCTAGAAGTTTCATATTTGGGGCTGAAGTTAAATAACATAACCAAAAAAATTATTTTAAAAAAAAATCATTTTATTTTATAGTATCTACATCAAAATGAAATTTGTGTTTTTCAATTAAAGATTAAGTTCTAATTTAATTTTAATTATTAATTAATTTGGTACATATTTGTTAACAAAGTTGCACTGAGCTGTTGGCAAGTTGTTTGACAGCGGATCATTAGATGTTGGGTTCAAATCTAATGATCTTCCCGTAGCTAGCATGCTATCGAGCAGGAAACTGACGTTAAACTTAGCTTTAGCTTTTACTTCATAAATACATCTAATAATATAGGTGCTGATCTAACAAAATTCATTAACGTTATTTTCGCTAACAGCATAATTGTGTTCCCTATACCTGTCAATATTTTGCAGCATATGAAGAAATATATGAAGGATTCAGTGGACGGTTCAAATCGACCATTAATTGGGGCCCGGACCCTGAAGGGCAAAGGCAAACCTCTCAGCAACAGCGCTCAGTTTAATGTTAGTATTTTTCCAGAAAAGTTTTATGTTATTTCTTCCTTAGCATTTTGATGCAGTCTTACCTTTCTATTTTTTGGATTAATACTTTGCTCTCAATCTCTCTATCTTTCACTCTCTCCCTCTCTCGTGTGAAATTTCTGAAACATTAATAGCACATATGATATCTAATTATATGTTTTGTTAATGCCCTTATATAGCGCATAGAATATGATTCTTATAATGTCTTGTGGTTGTGTGAAAATTTGCATAGTGCTCATTGCAAAAGTTGATGGATTCACTTAACCAGGCCAATCCATTCTTCATCAGATGCATCAAATCTAATGCTGAAAAGGTTTGATTCTGTTACAGTTTGTTTGATTAAATTAGTTTAACTGATAAATCTGCCATTTCGCTGTATTGTTTTGATATTTACTTTTTCAGTTTTTTATTAATATGGCAAGAATGATGATTTGAGACATCATCATCATCTCTTCTTGAATTCCAGTTTAAATGGGGTCGGGATTAGAAAATTTTGTAGCAATTTCTGAAGCCTATGTGCTTACCAACCGAATGCCCTTTCTGACGTTTGTTTGGATATTAGTGCTTTGTCGCCTTTTACAACACCGGCAGTAAATAGTTGGTCTAATCTTCAACAGCCATTACTCAACACGAGACATTATCGTAACAATTTGTGAATAATATATATATATCTTAAATTTGTTTTTGATTTTTCCGTTATGGATAATGTATCGTGTTAAGTAAGAGCTGTTGAAGATTAGACCAACTGTTTACTGCCTGTGTTGTAAAAGGCGACAAAGCACTAATATCCAAACAAACGTCAGAAAGGGCATTCGGTTGGTAAGCACCTAGGCTTCAGTAATTGCTACAAAAATTTGTGAATAATATATATATATCTTAAATTTGTTTTTAATTTTTTCATTATGGACATGCATAAGTTTGAGAAGACAATTGCAGGTCTCGTATATAATAGCTAAATTCATAGGGAGCTAATTCGTTTTGGTGGTGCTAGTGAGACGCACCACTTCATCATCATTATCATCATCTTCTCTTGAACCAGTTTAGCTAGGGTCCGGATAAATATAAAATGAATCACTTTTAATGATATAATTCTAGTGATAATTCTAGAGATTATTTAATCGTTTAGTTTTACTGAATATTATATACAGTATATCAATTCTATTGAATTATAAGATGTGATCGATTGATTATTTTTAAAAGGGAGAGCAGAGATTGCATGTGGCAGGGATGAGAATGTTGCATCCCGATCCTAGTTAATATGGGATTCAAAGAACGATGATGATGATGAATCGATTTATCTTTGTAGCTTGGATATTATGTCTTGTCTTTCAATTTACCAACTTTCTTGGTCTTACCAGGGTGGACCAACTGATCTAACCATACTGCCTGAGACGTCTCTGATATCATTATCGAATGACGAACCGAATGAATTTAGTTTTAATTAAATATAATTTTTCATTCAATAAATTTATAGGCACCTCGCAAATTTGACAACGACTTAGTAATGAGACAACTGAGGTACACTGGAATGTTGGCGACTGTGAAGATACGGCAGTCTGGTTACAACTACAGGCTCTCATTTCAAGTATCTCTTCATTCATCTTATTTCTCTATTTCTCTCATTTATTTGTTGACTTATTTTAAGTGTTCTTATTTTTATTTTGTAGTCTTATTCTGACATAACTGCCCATACAGCATGCACACAAACAAGCATCACCTTTTTTAAAATATCCTCAACCATGACAAGAAAAATTTGAATTGAGAAAAACTAGGTTTTTCACTAATGTTATGGTGTAGTTGCTTAATTGTTCAATAGTGTAATTGTTTGATTTTAAACCTGTGCGACTCTGGCTGCCGCAGGGATTTTAATTGGCAGGAATTGAAGAAGCATCTTAAAAATTGTCTTTTAATATTTTGCATCATTCTGAATATATCATATGCTGCATTGATTTTGATCTGCGATAGTTGAACCTACAGCTGACCCATGACTTGTTGACTATAAACTACACAACTTCTTATTTATATTTAACTTACTTATAACTTAAAGTTAACTTACTTTTAACTTATAGTTAACTTACTTATAACTTATAAATTAACTTGCTTATGGAATGCTTCTTTTCTCAAAAAACTTGTTACTCTTTACAATTTGAGCTACATTTTGAAATAATTAAATGTTTGACTCAAGGAATTGACTGACTTTTGATTTCAATCGTCGGTTTGATTATTTAAATTCTGAAGCTGCGTCTATTTGATCTGCCTAGCAGATTTCTATACGTACGTGTTCTGATTAATAAACTGCTTCTGTTGATAAATACATGTATTTTATTTTAGCGGGGTGATATCCATTATAAAATATAAGAATTGTCTAAATAACTTGCTTCTAAGCAAATGCATGTTAAATGCATTGCTTCTACGCAAATGCATGTCATATGTTACTGACCTAATTTTTTGTGGTATTTTCTCTGAAATCTGAAATGGTCGAAACTAACTTTATATTAGGAACACAATATGCCTTCTAAGCATGATAATATGAAATTGTGCGGATAATGTCAATCGCTTTAGTGAAATTTATTGTATTTCTTGTTGATAGTTAGTAGTTGTGTAGTTGGGTGTATTGTGTGCACATTTAGATCGCTCTAATATTATATCTTAATTGCAGGACTTCGTTAGTCAGTATCATGTGTTGCTTCCTGAAGGAAAGCGCAGTACGAGTGAAGACATTGAAAAACTACTTAAGACCATCGACATGGAGAAGCATAACTATCAGATCGGTGAAACTAGGGTAAATGAAATATATAATAAATCTAACAACATTTCAAATGAAACTAACATATCTTATGTTTATGATTTTTAGCCATATCGTTATGAAGAGGGATAACTTCAGCAGCAGATAAATAAATGTAGCAGATAGATAAATGAAGCGAATGGGTAAATTTTGCCGATAGATAAGATAAATGTAGCTGATAAATATGATATATGTAACAGAACGAGAATATTCTGTTAAGCTTGTTGTACAACTAATAGATTGCGTGTAAAATGCTCAATATAGTTAATGGCTAGGTTTGTCCGTTACTGATGTTCTGTCTATTGATTAAACATAGATGAAACTGACATTAAGCGTTGTATTCTATCAAGTAGTTTCTTGTTCTAGTGTACGCTTGAGATTTTCTTTTGAAATGAAAACGAACGTTCAATTAATATCATCTCTACCTCATGATCACCTTTCTCTCATTAGCACATCTATATCATTATCATCTCTATCTCATCATCACCTCTATCTCATCATCATCTCTATCTCATCATCATCTCTATCTCATCATCACCTCTATCTCATCATCATCTCTATCTCATCATCATCTCTATCTCATCATCATCTCTATCTCATCATCATCTCTATCTCATCATCATCTCTATCTCATCATCATCTCTATCTCATCATCATCTCTATCTCATCATCATCTCTATCTCATCATCATCTCTATCTCATCATCACCTCTATCTCATCATCATCTCTCTCTCATCATCACCTCTATGTCATCATCACCTCTATGTCATCATCATCTCTATATCATCATCACCTCTCTCTCATCATCACCTCTATGTCATCATCATCTCTCTCTCATCATCACCTCTATGTCATCATCACCTCTATGTCATCATCATCTCTATATCATCATCACCTCTCTCTCATCATCACCTCTCTCTCATCATCATCTCTATCTCATCATCATCTCTCTCTCATCATCACCTCTCTCTCATCATCACCTCTCTCTCATCATCACCTCTATCTCATCATCATCATCACCTCTATCTCATCATCACCTCTATCTCATCATCATCATCACCTCTATCTCATCATCACCTCTATCTCATCATCATCATCACCTCTATCTCATCATCACCTCTATCTCATCATCATCATCACCTCTATCTCATCATCACCTCTATCTCATCATCATCATCACCTCTATCTCATCATCACCTCTATCTCATCATCACCTCTATCTCATCATCATCTTTATCTCATCATCATCTCTCTCTCATCATCTATCTCATCATCTATCTCATCATCACCTCTCTCTCATCATCACCTCTCTCTCATCATCACCTCTCTCTCATCATCTATCTCATCATCATCTCTCTCTCATCATCATCTCTCTCTCATCATCATCTCTCTCTCATCATCATCTCTCTCTCATCATCTTCTCTATCTTCTCATCATCATCTCTCTCTCATCATCACCTCTATCTCATCATCACCTCTCTCTCATCATCATCTCTATCTCATCATCACCTCTCTCTCATCATCATCTCTATCTCATCATTACTTCTCTCTCATCATCATCTCTATCTCATTATCTCTATCTCATCATCATTCTCTCTCATCATCATATCTCTCTCATCATCACCTGTATCTCATCATCATCTCTATCTCATCATTACTTCTCTCTCATCATCACCACTATCTCATCATCATCATCACCTCTATCAGGTGTTTCTGAGGGAGCGAGAGAAGATGTGTCTGGAGGTATTGCTGCACAAGGCTCTGCTGCGACGTATCTGCCTCATACAGCGCTGGTTCAGGGCGCGGCTTCTGAGGAGACTCTACCTTGAGAAGCGTGAAGCTGCCATCAAATTGCAGGTAGGACTTAGTATTGTGCATTAGTATTGTGCATTAGTATTGTGCATTAGTATTGTGCATTAGTATTGTGCATTAGTGTTGTGAATTAGTGTTGTGCGTTAGTATTGTACATTAGTATTGCGCATTAGTGTTGTGCATTAGTATTGTGCTACAGTATTGTGCTAACAGTATTGTGCTACAGTAGTATTGTGCTACAGTAGTATTGTGCATTAGTATTGTGCTACAGTATTGTGCTACAGTAGTATTGTGCATTAGTATTGTGCATTGGTATTGTGTATTAGTATTGTGCGTTAGTAATGTGCAGTAGTATTGTGCAGTAGTATTGTGCAGTAGTATTGTGCAGTAGTATTGTGCAGTAGTATTGTGCAGTAGTATTGTGCAGTAGTATTGTGCAGTAGTATTGTGCAGTAGTATTGTGCAGTAGTATTGTGCAGTAGTATTGTGCAGTAGTATTGTGCAGTAGTATTGTGCAGTAGTATTGTGCAGATTTAAAAAGAAAGATAAATATCCTTATGAAATGTAGATAAAGAGATTTATACGAGTGGTCTGTAAGCACTGAATGATAAAGTTATGAGTAAATTTAATCCTGATTTTTATCGCAAGGACTGTCTGATTTATATTTGTTTGCTTCTTTTAATTTTTTCATCGAATTTTTTTTACTTTGCTTTTTTTCCTCTTGTTTTGAGATACTCAAACTACTCAAACTGATCGTCTGAGAAAAACTTAGCTTTTATGTTTGTATTATATAATATTTGTAGGTAATTTCGCTGATATTTGCGGCATTTGCTGTTATTTTTTATTTACTGCAATTTTTTGTATTTGATCACGACTGTTTGGTAGTGATCCAATACTCTTTTCTGCTCGAGGTTTACTTTTGTTACCGTTTTCAGTGAAACTCTTTATAGCGCATATGCCTAGAGGACGTCCCTGACATCATGTTTGGATAAGGAATCTTACTTTAAACCTTTGTTATTATGTTATGTTTAATGTTCATGCTCTAGGAGTATATTATGACAGAGCATCTCTATACTTTACAAAATTACTCAAAATCAAACAGTATACGATAAAATACGCATCAAATCACATCACATCGGGCAAACATCAGAGAGCAACAAATTGTTATTCAATGATAGTGCTAAAATGATATACAATAAATTGCATAATGAAATGATCTACAACATTTATTGTACTCAGTCGTATGCGAGAGCAGTATTGGCGCGTAAGCAGCTGAAAGCCTTAAAGGAGAGTCGAGCCTGTGTAACAATCCAGAAAATTCTGCGTGGATTTATTGGGCGAAAGAGGTATACACTTCTCTGTGTAATGTTTTGTTTTATTTATATATTATGACAACTCTACTGCAAGCATCTCTTGTTTTGAATACTTGGATGATCTGACATAATATTGATGAGAAAAAGTCTATGAGTTGTTGTTATATGTCGACTTCTGAATCGTGGTTATATTGTTTGGTTGTTTTAGTGATGGGTCTATTATTTTTGTCATTGACTGAGTATCGATTCAAAAGCTACAAGTCAATCTAAAATATCAGCTTGGAGTTTAATATATGTTTTCTTTAGGTTTTGTTTTGGTTTCTACATAAGCTATGGATGACTTATGGCCTGTCATGGCCTTGTGTGAAGGGATTAACTGGTTAATCTTTGGAGTGCTCTTTGTGTAGCGTGAGAGAAGACTGTGGGTAGTGATATGTACCTTGAATCTGCCACTTGATAAAACACTGGAGAGCCAGTGTCAGTGACGAGGCAAGTCCTACACCTGCCATTCTGCCTTCAGATCCTAAGCGATCGTCCTAGTGACTCAACCCTAACTATTGTTCTATGATTTATCTATTGAAATGCTTATAATTAATTATGAGGTTCTATTGTTTGATTGTCTGTTGTGCTAGTTATTGTTCCATCGATTAATTATTTATATAATTATTATTTCGTGATTGGTTGTTTATTTTTGTAATTAATTATTAATCCATGGATTGAGTGTTTGTTTTTGTAATTATTGTTCCATCGACTGATTGTTTGTGTTCCATCGATCGATTGTTTATTTTTCTAATTATTGTTCTATCGACTGATTTTTTGTTTTTCTAATTATTTATTGTTCTATTGATTGATTGCTTATTTTTCTTATTATTTTTCTATTGATTGATTGCTTATTTTTCTAATAATTGTTTCATCCATAGACGCTAGTTCAATATCTAACCCGTTGCTGTGTTGTGTAGATACAGAACTCTATTGAGCGAGCGAAGCAGCACGTCCTCTGTATCAGACGAGCATGATCGTCTCGCTCTCTCTTCTCAAAGTACGTGTAAGACTCAGGCAGCGCTCCCTGCTGACCACATGGGCAAAAGTGTATCTGTGATAACGAAACCTAATTCAGTTGAAATTCTCTTCTCTACGAAAGATTTACACTATAAATCGGGCTCAACTGGTCAAGATGTGGATAGATTAGAGGCGAAAAAGAATAGCATTGATTTATCGTTGACAAGTGATAAATTAGAATGCGCTTCGAAATCGCACGATATCAATTCCAATTCGTGCAATACAGTATCTGATAATACGTGCAAGCCTGATTTTCAAAGCAAACTGTTACCTGGTCAGATTGTTGGAATCTCTACCAATACTTCTGCCACAGTTAGCAATATAGACGGTCATCGTGAAGTTGAGGCCAATAAAATTAGTGACAGTTCGCTATCTGTATTGGAAACGAATGTGATTTCAAATAGGAATGAAACCAATAAAGTACCAAATGCTCAAGAAGCTGATGTCGGCGTTACTCCTCCTAATAATATTGAGACATTACATAAAACTGAGCTGCAGATAGAAATCGAAAGGTATGCTAATCCTTTGTTTTCGATTATTTTTCTCGTTCATGTATAAATTTTCATTTTTTGTTCTCATATTCTCCCTGATCCTCTCAATCATGTCGTTGATCATCCTAGGACTGGTTAAATGCTCCTCTCAATCATGTCACGTAATCATCCTAGGGCTGGTTAAATGTTCCTCTCAATCATGTCACGTGATCATCCTAGGACTGGTTAAATGATCTCTCAATCATGTCACGTGATCATCCTAGGACTGGTTAAATGTTCCTATCAATCATGTCACGTGATCATCCTAGGACTGGTTAAATGAACCTCTCAATTATGTCACGTGATCATCCTAGGACTGGTTAAATGTTCCTATCAATCATATCACGTGATCAATCTAGGACTGGTTAAATGTTCCTCTCAATAATGTCACGTGATCATCCTAGGACTGGTTAAATGTTCCTATCAATCATATCACGTGATCAACCTAGGGCTGGTTAAATGTTCCTCTCAATAATGTCACGTGATCATCCTAGGACTGGTTAAATGTTCCTGTCAGCTATTGTATGGAATTTTTTTATTGAAAATAAAATAGTTTAATGTTTTAAATGACTTTATGACATAATAGTCTATGCTCATTTGGCATAACCGTGGTTTTGGGTAAATCAGCATAATAACTGTGTCAAATCGCTTTGGTATAATAGCTGTATTAAGTCGCCTCAGTTTGATAGCTGTATGAAGTTGCTCAGTACAATAGCTGCGTCTGTATAATAGCTCTATTAAATCGCCTCAGTTTTATAGCCTGCATCTGTGTAATAGCTGCATCAGTATAACATCAGTGTTAAATTGCCTCTGAAGTACGACTAACCAGAAGTGAGGTCCTTTTTCAATTAAATTTGATCTACCATTGATAATCTCTCTATTTTCTTGTATTGTCTACAGTGTAGTCATCTGTTTAAGGAGCTAACGAAAAATAAGCATGGCTGTCAAAATATAATTTGTACTGAGGCGAAATATGACGTGTTTTCAAGTTAAAGCCTACATGTTAATACTAGAATATTTTGTTGATCTTTTACAAATAAATATGGCAGTCATAATTTAACTTGACCTGAGGCGAAATATGAAGTATTTTAAAATTTAAGCCTTCTTGATAATACTAGAATATTTTATTGATATATGTTGTGCTCTGTAATAAATGAGATAGCTGGTGGTATATAAAGCAGTCTTCCTTTGGATCTATCAAACATTAATAGATTCAGATTACCTCTTCAACCTTATTTCTTGCGTTTTCAGAAGACACCAGCCGTCAGTAGATGTCTTTAAGGACCTTAAAGAAATTCAATTCAATATCACTCTTCCAACTCAGAATACCAGGAAAGAGTTTTCTCTTTCAAACGTGAAGAGCCCCCCGTCATTCCCTGTTCTTGAGCTCGATGATGAACCAGCCTCAGGAGCAAGGCGCAGAAGAAGTGAAACGTTCGCTAGAAACTCTGACGTGTTTGACGGATCTGCCTCTAATAAGGTTCATCCGATGGCAGATAGTGTACAAAATCATTCTAAACAGTCTAAGAACAACAATGATGAGGATAGAGTGATTGTTTCTAGAGATGAAGGGTAAGTTGAAGAAATATTTCGCTATCAATCAATTAAAATAACTTGATGACTGTTTCATCATCTGTTGCTGATATCGGGAATGTCTCGAGCTAACGTATTTTTAATTGCTCGTTTTCTTTCCTCTCTGTTTAGAATTTATATTGCAAATCCTCATCTCGGAGCACGAAAACTGATACCGATTAGGTCATCAATGCAAAAATGACATTTTGCTGTTAGGTTACAATGTGCTATATGAGATAGGTTACATGCAGTTAAATACTTTAACGCAAATCTAATGTTGAAATGTTAACTTTCATGTTGCGTCTAGCAGATGTCTTGCTAAGTTGACGAGAGAGCAGAAACTGACTCGCAGCTGGCAAACAATGCCAATAATTATCAATCAATTTGCTCTGTTTGTCAACGAATTAGTCAAATTGGCCTTCAATCTGCTACTGCTGCTGAAAATTGTGAGACAATTGGTAAAATACTATGAAGAATCTTCTCACCCGCTGTGCCAGGTAGAGGCGGACTATCCATACGTAGGCGAAATCTGATATTTGTTTTTGATGGAGGCACACCAATTTTACATATTGTCCACATCACCAGGGTTCATTTTAAAGGGCGAGGGAGGTTTTTTTTGCACACTTGGTAAAACTGGCGCGTTAATAAACGAAGTAAAACAAAGTCCGGCTCTGTTAGTATTTGGATGGGCAACTGCAGCTTTGAATTAATACAACTCCAGGATGTTGAAAGGCATGGATGTTCTTACGTCCATGCCCATTGCAATCTATGCGCTATCAAAAGGCAACGATTGCAAATAAACATGCAGTGAGGGAGGAAATGAGGAAAACTACATAAATTTGCTGGAAACTGTTATGTCATGTATGTAACTATACGAACAAAAGAATGAGCTGTGTTTGTCCTGCCTAATATTTATACCCCCTCCTCCCCGTCGCCAGTACTCAACCGTTTCAATATCTCGTATCTGATAGGCTACATGTGCATGTAAATTCATGCATATATGCACAGTGTTGTGTATATCTCTCACTTCTCTTCAGTGCATTGCCAAGTGGAAGGTTCTAGGTATATATTCATACTCAAAGTCGGCATTCTCGCTCCATAAGAACACTCCTTAGATCAACAAGTTAATTCCTTCACAAAGTCTATGCCTTATCCATACCTTATATAGCCTATAGCTTGGAAAAATTATGGCTTTTATATATATGACTTCTATATATATATATATATATATATATATAATAATATCTATATATATATATATTATATATATTATATATATATATATATATACATGTATATATAGTATATATATATACTGAGTAGATGATTTAAATACCCACTCATATGTAGAAATGAAGAGGAAGGCGGAAGACAGAGAAGAGTGGAGGCGTTATATACCATGGACCTGCCAGTAGGCAGTGCACTAGATATATATATATCTATATATATATATATATATATATATATCTATATATATATATATATATATATATATATATATAGACATATATACATATGTATACATATATATATATATATATTTATATATATATATATATATATATATATTGTATATATAAATATAGAGATACCGTATATATAAAATCTTTATATATATAGATATATAAATATATTGTATATATAAAATCTTTTAATGCAGAGAAACCATCTCTTGAATTTTCGGCCTTATTTGTTTAGATATAGTTTCGTATATATTTCATATTGAAGATATTTATCTGAGTGGCTATTCTTTCTCTATTGGCAGAAAGTACTCTACAAGTTAACGATTCCCTGGGCTTGATATGAAGTATTAGGCACTCTACTAGTAGATAGTGGACAGCTAAAACGATTTTAGTTTCACATTGTATAACAACCTTTACATTATTAGACATGAATGTATATGGTTATAATATTGAAATACTATGACATCTTATTTTGTAATTATGTGTAAATGTAGACTGTTAGGTTTATTAATTGATTTCTTTCTAGATTAAAGCATGAAAATGTAAGTGGCTCAGAATATGATCATTTCCATAGAGAGGTTTGAGAATTTAATTTCGCGAAATTTTAATTAGGTTAAATGTTGTAATTTAACCATAGTTAAAATAAATGTATAACTTACTGTATTTATTACGAATCTGTTATAACTTGCCATGTTAATTATTAATGTGTCTACGTAGGCCCTATGTCTAAACTAAGTTGATTGGCATGCATTGTCTAAATTTTTTAATCAATTTTCTCTGTAAATATCTAACGCAATGAATAAATCTGACTACATGTATCTTAACTCTAAATTGGTATTGACTTCCATTTATTTTAATTTTGCAACACAATTTTGTTGCATTCTATAGCAGTTTTTAGTGTCACCATTTTGTGTTATTTTGTAATTGTTCAAATTATTTTGATTTTTCAAGTACTTAAGAAAATTTTATTTTGAAGAGTTTACTTCTAAGGATACAGTTGATGCAAAATATAATTCAAGATAATTTTTGGATTTCAAGCGAAACATATACGAAAATTCCTTTTTTGGAAGAAAAGTACTGTATGTATGTCTTTTCTGAAATATTTCATTTCATTCGATAGAGCGATGTGTCAGTATTCATACAACAATATTTAGATACTTTTAGAGTTGGTGATTTCAGTCAACTGTCCTATGCTTCTCAGGCATGAATGCCGCGAAGTCCTCCATCAACCAGTGAAAACGTCCCTGACATTGCCTTATGGCGAGGAACTGGACGTCAAATTCTTACTGATTAATTGATTGATTGAAAATATAATGCATAAATTTTATCAGAAATAGCAGTGTTTCATCCAATATACACTCATTTTTTCAAAAGCTTTCATTTCATCCCAAATGCGTGCATTTAAACAAAACCTCGTTTAAACCGAAATAAGGTTTACTGGCGATATTTATAAAACACTCCTCAAATTTGTATAATTACTAATATCAATTCATTCTCTTCAAATTGTTGAAACAGTCCTCGCCCAGACAGCTACTGGCTAAATCTTGTTCGGAGGAATCCCTACAGAACGCCAGGCAGTCCGGACGACGTCGCCCGAAGAAGAAAGACGCACCACTGGCTCGCATGGAGTCTCTCAACGAATTCGCTATTGATGAAGAGGTAACCACTTACTTTATTAGTATTATATCTTTATTAATATTCATATTAATTATTTTAATGTACAATTTGTCTTCCTATTCTTACATCCTACAATCGTGTGTCTTATCGATATAACCCTTGGGGCTATGTACACCTCTCTGGCCATGAAATGCACTTTTTCATTTTCTCTCGTTGCAACGTTCGCTTTATTTTCCTAGGTCTTAAGAAGCGGAATTATTCAAATCTACATTTTTATATTACGCTGTTGCCAGCTGAACTCTATGACGCTATTATGTGTGTGAGCTTGAAATCTTGATTGTATATTTTATCCCCTAAGATTGACACTTCGTTTTAAAGTGCTGTGTGGCTATTTCTGTAGGACGACGGTGTAGAGATTCGCCAGATAACGTTAGAGGATAGCAATGAAATTCAGAGAGATTTTTCTCCGCAGTGGCAACAGCAGCAGCAGTTCAGAGACGACGTGTCCTTAGACTCTCAGGGAGCTCCTATGAGCACGCTATCTCGTGCGAAGAGACATATAAAAAACTTTATCCACACCGGTGCAGGTGAGCTGTTGATTTCTGTTCTGTTTGTTAAACTTTAAAGCTGGTAAAGCTAATCTTAACGTCAGTTTCCTCACTTGAAAGCAATGGCAGTGACGGGCGAGCCCAGGTGTTGAACGCCGCACGTACTGATCCGCGGTCGAATATCCTACCGACATCGCCACTGGCTCCAGCCGAACTTCTAATCCACTTACTTTTAATTTCAATTCGCTTTTCTGTGGTACTGTACTATTTCAGTAGAGCTTTTAATAATAATAATAATAATAATAATAATAATAATAATAATAGTAATAATAATAATAATAATACTAGTACTCTTGTAGCACTATATCATCTTGTAGCATTTTGCAATTCAGCACATATTGCTCGAATCGTTTTTATCAAACCTCGGGTTCTCTACACCCGGGGTAAGAAAATAATAAAAATAATAAAGTTTCCCAAAGTCTAGAGTAATTATTTAAAAATTTCGTTTTAATCTTTTTTTAATTAAATAAAGTCCTTATTTTGTCTTATTTTTAGTCAAGGACCCTATACAGCCCAGGGCTATTGAAAAAATATAATGGTTTAGAGTCCGTTTCCTCTTTCAAGGATCATATCAGGGAAGGTACAGTACTACTAATTAATTATGTATGGTTTATTGCTTGTAATATTTATTGTTTTGTTCCTTTTATATTATGCATCTGTTGTTGAAGTACATACCAAAGTTACACGTCTTTTCAAAATTAGTATTGAATCAAAATAGAATAAATATATTAATAGCTTGAAATTTTTTGATAATTTGTTACTAAATCTTATATTTAGTATACTCTCTGTAGTGATATTACACGATACTATGTTATATATTTACGGTTACTTATCCAATTGATGCCTTATTGTTTTCATCTGCTGTATACTGTTAAACAAATATAAACATGAAAGATGAAATGTTTGTGACATTGTGGTGTTTTCCAGCCTCAAGTCCCACCTCTGAATCCGCTCAAATCATTCCACCGCCAGTCAAAGAGAAACCTAAGAACAAGAAGAACGCCAAACAAAAACCCACCAGTCAACAGCAGCTATCAGGTTCCACTGAACTGCTCTCCACGGTTCCCGAGTCATTTCAATCCACCGAAGAACTACGTCAGAGCGTTCTGAAGGATCCCACTAAATTGAAGGAGCAGAAGAAAGCTGCGGGAGCAAAGTACAGCAGTTCAGAGCAACTGAGCGACAGTAAGAGTCAGTCAAGTTTAGGAGGATCGAGCAGTGAACAGTCGACGAGTAACTGGAATCTAAACAACACTTCTGCCTGGCAGTATCCCACCACCATCGTTGTCGCCAACGTCTATGAACTGCGCCAGCTAGAGAATTTCATCTCTGCGAAGGTTTTTCTCTGAGCTTATGCTGATGCTAATTTTTATTTCGTAGGTGTTGTTGTTGTGTGTTAAACGTTATTTGTTATATGTATTTTGGATGTTAAGTTAGAGATAGGTAGACCACAAGTGACGTGGGATGCGGTTATGAAGTAGGACATGAAAAGTAGGGGATTGACTGATGATATGGTGTGGGACAGAGAGGATTGGAGAAGGTCTATTCGTATCCCGACCCTTGTTAAACTGGCATTTAAGGGAAGATGATGATGTGGAGTTGTTGTTGTTATATGGTTTACCTATATGTAGTTATAGTTCAGATACAAACAGTCGTAAGAGAGTTTTTTAAATAGCATTCAATTAATAGAATATATAACATTGCTTGTTGCTGTACACTCAAAATAAAATATACTAAGCTAAATATTACGCAGTCATATACTATCTCCCTCTCTATCTCGCTCTCTCTCTTTTTCTCGTAGTAGTTGATCCAAGGCATATATTCATATTCGCAGTTGGCTGTCACGCTCCTTAGAGCTCTTTGTCGATCAATATCACAGTAAAAGCCCCTTTTCAGATGTGAAGAACGGCAAATAGAAAGTCATTGAAAAATATCTAACCTTTCCCCTAACGAATGAATATTAAATACATTTATTAAAACATTTGTTTTGTAATTAATTTTGCTTGCTCTATGGAGTGTTCATTCGTGAGGGATAATGTAGTAGACTGAGCTATTTTGTATGGACTGTGCTATTTTGTGATTTGGATCTTGCTTGTGACAAAATGCCTAATATACGTGTGTCGGTATGTGTAAATGTACGCTAATATAGAAATGTTTTAAGTATAGTATATATATTTTTTAAGCATAAAATCTATAATAATACTCATAATTATAACAATGCTCTGAATTGTTATCTTGTTCTCGCAGTAATTGATTAAGTCACATCGAGAAAGTATTATTGGTTTGTATGTTCGTGACAGTGAGAGAGAGGGGGTGTAGGGAGGGAGAGAGAGAGTGAGAGAGAAGAGAGAGAGAGGAGGGAAGGGTAGAGAGAGAAATAGAGATGGAGGGAGGGAAGGAGTGAGAGAGAGTGAGAGAGATTTAATTTCTAAACCATATTTTAGTATCTCAACATTAATGAAAAAGTGTATAAAATGGACAATCAGAAGCAAAAGCAGACCTCATCCATTACATTTCATATTGCAGAAAAAACTGTGCAGATACTAGCAGAGCAAGTAAGTAAAGCTTGTCTGACAATAGAGATGTGATCTAATGCGTGCTTTATTCACACCTTTAACTTCTACGCTGTTGTAATGAGTTGTAATTTTTTGTAGTTGACGATTCTAAGTAACGACGGTACACGTAAGGACTCAACGTTTGATATGGTCTTTAAAGACTCTCTCTCGGAGTTTCACTCCTATCTCGTCACTCAGATCTCAACAGCTTCTTCTCAGGTGAGTCTAAGTCATTGAACCTCTTGCCAATTACTTCAGTTTTGTTGAAGTCCTTATACTCGTATTTATATAAGGGCCTAATTATATCCTTAGTTGCGTAGTCTGCTCAAGGAAACGCTTTGTGGCGCAATGGTAGAACGCTTGCCTCTTGAACGAGAGGTCGCGAGTTTGAGACTGCGATGAGACTTGAGTTTTTCTCTTTGTGGTCGGGAGGCACTTAAAAATCCAGAGTTATGCACTAGGCATTGTGAGGTTGATGGATAGCCAACCGTGAAGTTCCATTTTTTATACAGCCATAAATTTGGACATCAAGGTCATTTAAAGGAAGTAAGAGGCAATGTTATGCCAGTATTATGCTAGTATTGTCTGATTTGTCTTCTAAAGTCGTCCCTGACATTGTCCAAGACCGGGGATTCGGATTGTTGCCCTCTTTGATTGGTTGGTACTTAAATGTATTTGTTAATATTTGCTTTGAAAAGTGAATTACTGACGGTAAGATGACATGTTTGTTCTTTGGGAAAATGCAGCAGTTTTCCCTATTTTAAGCAAATGAGAACTTTGAAATTAAATTTCACAAATTTAATATTTTTGTATATTTTATTTCATTCTATTAAATTTTAGTTGGTGTGTAATGGAACTTTGGTAAGATTATCATTTGGTTTTATAAATAAATAGTTTTAATTTGAATTTGATAATTGGCTAATTTTTATTTAGTTACTAAAATCTTAGCTTTTTCAGTGGCAAAGTAAGTGGCAAAAATATGCTAAATTCTTGTCAAAATTACTAGCATAGAAAATATAATTCGTAAATATTAATAAAAGTATAAAGTATTTCTTTGTGTTGTAAAATTTCCCATTCTGCTTGTTTCAGGAGAATATGGTTGAATACAGCTATCGAGACCTGATGAGTAACTTTGAGAAGGTTCTAGATGCGCGAGCCTCCAAGAGCACCGAAGAGTTCCCGATGACGATAGGAATCAATGCATTCCGGGGCTTTATAGACGAATTCAGCAAGAAAAAGGAAAATAAAGAATTACCTGAAATTAAGTCAAAGAAGAAATTCGGTTCAGTCAAAAATAAAAAGAAGAAAGATCCTTTGGTACGTCTGGTTTCGATCATTTTAAAACAATACTTACATCTCTTCTGTTAAATCCGATGTTGAATTGATTCTATATTACTGTACGAATAGTTGATAATGGATTTTATTCCTAGATTTGTAAAACTAGAAGTCAAGTTTCTATAGGTTGTTAAGTTTCTTTTCACATCAGATAAAATTATTCCAATTTGAATCGATTCTTGTAGGAGGTAGTTGAATGGTGGATAAAATGCATAAAATTAACAGGAAATATTTAATGTCCCATCCGATTCTTTTATCTCAAGTGATGTCACAGTCGTCGCAATCGTAGTGTAAAACAGCAGTTCTGTACCATGAAAATGAACTTGTCAGAGCGTTGATGCAAATGGTTATGCGGGTTAGTTGGTAAATTATTTCTGAAGTTTGGTCATATCACAGTTGATTAGTAATTTTTTGACTGATGTATAACTCACGAACAGCTTAGACGAATAATTAAGTTAGAGGCTGCACTAAGATTTGTCTGTGATGTGATAAATTTTCAATTTATTTGTTGATGAAGTACAGTACAGCTAACAGATTGAAATTATGATTATATACGTACATGTATGTACAGTTGTTCAGCTATTTAGCAGAACGCAAAAGATTAAGCATGAAAAAATCGAATGTGTTGTTTAGTAGACTATTTAAGCCGCAGTGGTTTAATTTGCATAAATTGTATTTGATATTTGGTGAATTATTTTAGGAGCAGCTTGGTCACAAATTTATTCAAGTTCAGTTTAACATCAGAACTTACTGTGAATTTTGCTCTAGTGTTTTGTGGGGATTGGAAGGAGGCCATGTATGCAAAGGTATTAGGGAATCTTTTCACTCATTTCTTGTGCACACTTTAATAGTATTTGTATTTCCTCTTTTACAATTTAGACAATTTTTATGTATTTGGTAGTGTTGTTTGGGCAGGTTCTGCTTAGTCATGATTTAAAAACATTGTTGTAAAAATAACGTATTGTTTTAGTTGTTAAGTGTACTTTTTAGAATTTATTTTCATTGTATTTAAAAGAATTATTTTATTTGATATTCTTGCTAAACTTGTAAAGTATATAAAGCTATATATAATCTTATCCATGTTGCTTTGGTTGATGTGTATAAAATTTGATATTTAGTCCATTGTACGTAAATCGTAATTTCTTGGAATTCGTTTATTTTGTTAGCTCTTGGCTGTTTTAGTTTGCAAGTTTACGGTGCACAGCAGATGCCTGTCTAAGATAAATACTTCCTGTAAGACTGGGCCTCAGGTTAGCGCAGGATTGATCTTTATACTAATAAATTTTCTTCTATTTATTCTAATGTTTATTATTTCAAGTAAAGGTAAATATATTTGAAATTATCTTAAATTTCGTTTTTGTAGATTATATATCATTTTTTGTTCTTGAAATGAGCCGCAATGATGACTGTGCTCATTCGCATGACTGATATTAGAATTGAAGGCGCTATGCTCTGATGATCTTTAAATGTTTCCTTGTGAACTATATGGCTGCATATTCTATAGTTCTTGTGAGAACTATCTCAGATCGCATATTTTTATGCAATTATACTTTTAATACCGGCACCTATTGGATGGCCTAATGATAAGCCGCTTGCCTGTAAAGCCGGAAGCTATGGGTTTGAATATCAGCCGGATGGTCTCTGACAGTATACCTTGTGATAAGGAAGGAGTATAAATCTAAGTTTTAAATATAAGTTTATCGTCTGAAGCAACATTCTTTAACCTGCCTAGTTAAAATTTTGCATGCAGTTGTTGTTTTTTATAGATTTTTGCTTATCTTTAGCTTAACGCTATCTTTATCTTTCTGAATTTAATTTTCTCGTAAAAATTTCAAAAGCAAACTTTTATTGGTATTGCATCGGTGTTAGTCTTCTGAACGTCTTAACATTTTTTGTCGCTACAGATTCCTAAAAGTGTAGAGTACTTGATGGATGCCATTGAAAAGAATGAATTGTTCACGGAGGGTCTGTATCGCAAGTCTGGACTCGCTGTCAAAATTAAAGAACTGTCGAAAATCATTCACAAAGGTAAGTGGTGTTGTCTTTCTAACTAGTATTTAAATCTTCATTGATTCGGCACTGTCACTCTTTTATTTTAATTGAAAATAAATTTAAACATGTAGGGCGATTGTTAGCTAGATGATTGGTATCCAGATGGTCAACTAGATAGGGTATTATACTCCCTCATTGAAGGCCTGGTTTTGCATATATTAGAGTGCCTGTCTTTGCTTTTTACATGAGTATCTTTATGTTATTCGAAATATGTTGACTGCTGTGTTGTTTGATATGTGAACAAAAAATAAGCATATGTCTCTAGTTAAACGTTCTTTCTGAAATGTTACAGTTCGTTATGTTTCTTTTTTTACTGTTGAAATGTTTACAGTTTGCTTTGTTTTCGGAAGATAGGTTAGTTAAGCAGAGACATCTGACTCGCTATTTTTTCGTGTACGTGTACTTTTACTGGTTACTATCGTATGAATGTCGCATTAGTGGCACTTTTCTTCTCACCCTCTCTTTTGCACTAATCAATCTGCGTCAATCTTCTCTATCAAAAGCCAAGCCAGCGACTACTAATAATCATGGAGAGTAGGAGGAAAAAACTACAAACGAAAAAGGAAACTCGGTAACACGTACGGACGTCATGCGCATATCTCTATGAATAAAACTATAAATAACAAATTTACAAATTGATTTCTTTTTACATTTTTGGCAGATGCAGACAAAGTAAATCTCTCGGACTACAATGTACACGTGCTGACATCCGTACTGAAGGCTTTCTTTAGGGAGATGCCTGAACCTCTGCTAACCTTCAAACTGTATGACGAATTTATCAGGATAGCCGGTTAGAAATAAAACTTTCTCTAGTGTAAACTGCTACTAAGATTTCTGTGTTTTTATCCTACTTCTTGTACTGTTTTCAGATCGCTTAAATTATCGCTTTCGAGTGAGGAAACTAACGTTAACCTTAGCTTTTACATAAAATTTCCCAGGTATAAGTAGAAGAAAAATGAGAAGAACTAAGGTTTATAATAAAATTTCATGCCACACTTGTTAGCTCGTAATCTTCTGTCCTTTATGAATTTATTAGAGGAATTGATTCTTCAAACTCTAGTTTATTAATCAAGTTCTAAATCTATCCAGTTAATTAAAATAGTCAATTTGGAGTAATTTATCATATTTCATTAGATGCAAAGAATCTCACTTTAAATTCTTTTTCAAATAGGTTTACCTTCGACTGGAAATAATTCATTTCAATTGGCAGCAATACTTTATCGAACTATTAAATTAAATTCCGATTTTGAAATTTATAGCCAAAGTGAATAGAAACTTTGCTTATGCCAACTTACAATTTACGTGTAAATTTAGTGTAACTTTAAATAATTTAGATACGGATTTGTTGTATTCCATTAAGGCTTATTATAATTATGAATGATTAAATTTGCGTCGATCTATAACAGCATTTACATATGAGTAAATGCTTTCGATCCATTGCATTTACATGGAAGTAGCTTAATTGAACGTCAAAACTGGTTTTAATTTCACTCTTATTTGAAATTTGTCGAATATTTGAACATAACGGCGTGTGTAGTTGAGTTTTATAGTCGTTGTTTCATATTAGGATGATAATTGCCTGCTCGTATTTCAGAGATCAACGATGGTCGCTAATAATCTAAACGAAAGTTTTAAGTTTTATTGGCTCATTACACTGTGTTAGTATTTGCTTCAGGAATTGTGCACCATTTATTGTGTTGCATGATACAGATATACAGGATGAGAAGGAGAGATTGGGTTGTTTATATACCGCTGTTAACAAACTGCCAAAAGCTAACCTCGCTTTGCTCGAACGTTTGATCTTTCATCTTGCCAAGTATGAAGCTCAAGCTCTTAAAGTAAAATTGTTTTAAGGTCTTTTTAGTAGTTAAAAGCTTAAGTAAATTTTATTGAGTGTCATCTATAGGAGCAGATGTTTACGCGGTTCATAGTTTCGTTTTCTTCTTTGTGTTTAGTTGTTATGTTTCATCTTATTGGTCAGATATTTTTACTTCAAATGAAGTCAGCACTTACAGGTGGATCTCGGGCATGTTCTACAATGTTATACCATATCCTTTCTTAAACTACCAGGCACTCGGTTCTCATATATCGTACTAAGAGTGCTAAAATGTGAAAAGCTAAAACCCAGTTTAACGCTAGTTTCCTATTGCGAAAGAATGTCAATGCCGGGACAGGCACTTTATTTAACTCTTCATCGTGTGACGCTTCTTCACCTAGTGACCTTCATCTTATAACCCTTCACCTTGTGACCCTTCACCTTGTTAACCTTCACTTACCGACACCACCTTGTGACCTTTCACTTAATGACAGTTCACCTATTGATCCTTCGCCTTGTGACCCTTCACCTATTGATCCTTCACCATGTGACCCTTCACCTAGTGACCCTTCACCTAGTGACCCTTCACCTAGTGACCCTTCATCTTGTGACCATTCACCTAGTGACCCTTCACCTAGTGACCCTTCACTTAACGACACCACCTTGTGACCCTTCACTTAATGACGCTTCGCCTTGTGGCCTTTCACTTAATGACACTTCACGATGTGACCTTTCACTTAATGACACTTCACCTATTGATCCTTCACCTAGTGACCTTCATCTAGTCGAACACCAACGGATATGCCATCGTCGCAATTGGATGACTATATTAACAATTTTCTTCATTTGATATATTTTATCATTCCTCACTTTAAAGGCGTACATTATACAGGAATGTTTTTAGCATTATTCTATTTTATGTTGTAATAATTACAAATTACTGTGTTGTTATTGTTGCACACTGTACCTAACAGAGTTGCTCAGCATAAAGATAAGAATTTGATGACGATAGAGAATCTGTCGACGATATTCGCGCCCTGTGTTCTGAGGGCTCGAGGTTCGATTACCACACAGGAGAGTCTCAACGATGTTCCCAAGCAGACAAAGTTTGTTTCGTGTCTTTAACTTCTCTACTCTCTATCTTTCTCTCGCTCTCTCACAGTGTTCAATCTTGTGGCAGGTTCATAGCATATAACTCAATTGTCAGTTGTATGACAGGATGGATACCACACTTGCCTGATAAACAGGAGGCTACCGGTTCCAATCCCAAACGAATCATCTAGTATAATAGTATACGTTATAGTGAATTTGTAAGAGTCGTTAAATAGCTTTTTAGACTATGCCTTATTTAATTCTATCTACCATTTTAGGGTTTTAAAATATGTTACTTTCAAAATTTGTTACAAGTATATTACAAGTGATCCTCTATTGTTTTCATACGGTTGCAACAATTCTAAGAGCTACTTGTTTTATCTATTACTTCTGATATTTTTAACCTGAGTGAACTATATAGTCATGGACGACAGTGGAAGTCTAATTGCTGGTGCTTGCTTCAGGTGCCTGCAGATGTTGATAGAGACTCAGATGAAGAAGATTGAGAGCACGCTGGCTGAGATTAAAGACATCGAGACGGCGTCAGCCGGCGCCACTGAGCGGCTGACGGCGCTGCGTGAGAGTCGACGAGGAGTCAGGGTACGTGACTGCTATCCATTTCACGTCGGGTTCCTCACCAGAGGAGTGTGTCTGGGACGTCCCAAGTTGAACATATAGTTACTGGCAGTTCTATGAATTAGCGAATTCAAAGAAAATGGAAAATTAATTAAATACCGCTGCACTGTAACTAGTTTATCACTGATAATTTTATAATTTATAATTTTATAATTTTTAACTAGTTTATACCTTTGTAGATATTAAATCATCATCATTAGCAGCAGTATCTTCCTTGAATCCTATTTTAACTATTCCGTGCGGGTAAGTCGACACTAAATGGGTATATCCTGTATCTTCTGCCTTCTGGGTGGTAACTAGCTAAGTATACAGCTAAACTTAACATTTTAGCTGTATACTTAGCTAAAATTAACATTTTAGCTGTATACTTAGCTAAAATTAACATTTTAGCTGTATACTTAGCTAAAATTAACATTTTAGCTTTATACTTTTCATATGTAGGGAAAACAAGATTGTTTTTATGGTTAAACAGGATTGTTTTCTCAGGGAATGACGCCCCTGCCCAGTAAATGTTAGTCGAAGCTGAGGAAGGCATAGGGGCCCAACTCGTCGTAAGCAGAATCCCCGAAGAATAATGGTATATCAAAAGGAATGTTATAGATGATTTAAAGATCCACTCGTATGTGGACATGGAGTGGAAAATGAATGATAGAGAAGAGTGGAGGCGTCATACACCATGGACCTGCCGGTAGGCAGTGCACTAAGAGGGAGAGTGTAGATAAAGGGAAAGAAAACAACATTTTACTAACTGTCTCGAAGACCGATACCTGACCATGACACCGCTTTAGAAATGCCACAATTATGACAAATTGAAAACAAGTATGATAAAGTGTAACTGTGTGTGGACAGATGGAATTGTCACTGACGACAGAGTCAGAGTCAGACGCTGGAGGGGCAGACGATGCTCTGCCCAGCACCCCTGATGACGAGAGGGCGGAGATGAGGCGTCTCTCGCAGGCCATACAGAACTTTCAGGATCACAAGTATGCTCTGCGTTAATTGCTATGACTGTTGTCCTGATATCAGAGCTCAATGCAGTTGGCTCTACTTTATTGCTCTTTCAAAAATTTCATTTGCTGTTGATATTTCTCTGAATATTACATTTTGAAGAATTTGTTTATTAGGGAGTTTATTAAAATATTTGACCAAATTTATACTCTATTTAAACGTATTTTGCTTATTTAAGCTTATTTTAGCATATTTTATTCGAATTATTATAAATTATTTGTTTGGACAATTTTTTTTTTTTTTAATCTAGTTTAGCCATTAGAATTGAACTAATCGGAGCGGACATTGTAAATCGATGGAGCTGCATGTTAAAACTCTCAAATATGTGCTAAGTATGGCAGCTAAGTAGCAGCTGTGTTAAGTATGGAAGCAAAATACTAGCTGTACCAGCTGTGCTAAGTATGGAAGCAAAGTACTAGCTGTGCTAAGCATAGAAGCTAAGTACCAGCTGTGCCAAGTATAGAAGCTAAGTACCGGCTGTGCTAAGTATGGCAGCTAAGTAGCAGCTGTACTAAGTATGGAAACTAATTACCGGCTGTGCTAAGTATGGAAGCTAAGTACCGGCTGTGCTAGGTATGGAA
This sequence comes from Enchytraeus crypticus, assembly GCA_905160935.1. Lineage (NCBI taxonomy): Eukaryota > Metazoa > Annelida > Clitellata > Enchytraeida > Enchytraeidae > Enchytraeus > Enchytraeus crypticus. The sequence continues at coordinate 437,732 of CAJHZI010000505.1, forward strand.
GCTAAATACTGGCTGTGCTATGTATAGAAGCTAAGTACCGGCTGTGCTAAGAATGGAAGCAAAGTACTAGCTGTGCTAAGTATGGAAGCTAAGTACTAGCTGTGCTAAGTATGGAAGCTATATACCAGCTGTACTAAGTATGGAAGCTATATACCAGCTGTACTAAGTATGAAGCTAAGTACCAGCTGTGCTATGCTAAGTATGGAAGCTATATACCAGCTGTACTAAGTATGGAAGCTATATATCAGCTGTACTAAGTATGAAGCTAAGTACCAGCTGTGCTATGCTAAGTATGGAAGCTATATACCAGCTGTACTAAGTATGAAGCTAAGTGGCAGCTGTGCTAAGTATGAAAGCGAAGTACCTCATGCACACAGTTAGAAAGCTAAGTTATGACTTTGTTTTGTTATACTACAGAGATCAGCTTACAAGTGATTTGCCATCACTGGATTTCCGCATCAGCGTTATGGATGAGGATGAACTGAGCTTAGAAGATGTGGACAGCGCTGAAGAACTCGATAGCGATGAGACTACTGACAGAACTCTCTCGTGTAAGTAGACTAACTCACTCGTGTGAATGGACTACTGACAGAACTCTCTCGTGTAAGTAGACTACTGACAGAACTCTCTCGTGTACGTAGACTACCGACAGAACACACTCGTGTAAGTAGACTACTGACAGAACTCACTCGTGTAAATAGACTACTGACAGAACTCACTCGTGTAAATAGACTACTGACAGACAGAACTCTCTGGTGTAAATAGACTGATGATGCAACTCTCGCAGTTAACAAGAGTACTGTCTCATGTAAGTGGACTATCGACAGAACTCACTCGTGTAAGTGGACTACAGACATAACTCACAAGTGCAAATAGACTATAGTGTAAAGCAACAAAGCTTAGTTTAACGTCAGTTTCCATATCACAGGAATACTATCAGAGACGGTCTGGTTGGAATTCGAATCGATAGCCGCGCTCTGATCTAGCAAACATGCTATCCATTCTAACATCCAATGAGTTTTACAGAGAGAACTCTCTCGTGGGAATAGACTAGTGACAGAACGCTCTCATAAAGTAGATGAGACTGTAACGGTTGGCTATTTGCTCGTAGGCTAAATATAACTGTTAGAGATTCACCCACAGACTAAATGTAACTGTTACTTAATTATTTACCCGTAGGCTAAATATAACTGTTAGTTATTTACCCGTAAGCTAAATATAGCTGTTAGTTCTTTACCCGTAAGCTATATATAACTGTTAGTTGTTTACCCGTAAGCTAAATAGATACTTATTGTTGATATTTTGTTTTCTGTGGCATATTTTGTTTTCTTGTGCTCTTCCGAACGAGAGGTTTTTTTAATTGTTCTCTGTACATTTTAGGTGCTTATGTAATTTGCTATGTTTATAAAGTGTGTAGTTTTTTATTTAATAGTTTTTTATTGAGAGCTTGATAGTATCGCCATGCTGTAGTTAAAACTTTATGGTGTTGGTATTAAACATGTTTATTTCTTTCTGCACTGAATGTTACATAAAATATACCATTTAATATAAAGTTACGAGTTTCGTTTAAACTTATTTTTAAATATGGCAATTTTGAAACTAACTGAAATTAGCTGAAAATTCTAATGTAATATAATTATTCAAAAAGACATTAAAAATATATATTTATTTACTCAAATTACAAAAAGAATATATATTTATACTGAATTTTATGAACTATTTAATTTTATACTGAATACTAGTCTCTCTTAGGGATGATAAAGGTAGTAATTTCGTAATAATTATTAGCATGTTTTTATTAATTCTTATTAAGGAAAATAGTCTTTATTAAACCTACCTATACCTTTGTTAAGCTTGTATATAATAGTATAAGGGTTGAATATATGAAACATTGATGACTAATGCTAGTTATTTATACTAAATATTTTAAGATAACTTACATGTAGTATTAGTTATAATTTATTGGTACATAATATATTACAAATCCTATGATGTTTATATTCAAGATAAACTTAAACAAATAATAATTAGCCATATAGATAATCTAAAAATAGAATTCTAAACGAAATTTTTGTCCTTATTAAATATATTTCGAAAATCAAAGTAGCATAATGTGACTTATTTGTCGATTTCAGCTGTATGTGTTGTGTTATGACTTATGAGAAGTAAAAGCAGAATCTTGGTATATATATATATATATATATATAGACTAGTATATAATGTTATTATTTTAAAATGTTGATTTGCAGTTATTGTTTATACTAAGCTCCTCTATTTTCAAGTTGAAATTTAGAAGGAATTTGAAGAATTTTGAATTTGTTAGAAGTTAAAACTTAATAATTCCAATTTTTATAGTATAGTATTAATTTAGTCAAAGCATTTTATTTTTTTAATAAAATGTAAAACAAAAGACTATTTAAGTAGGCCCTACTTGGGTTTGATTTGTATACAGATGTCTGTAGTTTTTGAATCCCATTTTGGATTAGGCCTATTGTGTTATTATAGAATTTCTAGTTGACGGGAAAACCTTGTCCATGCCAAGATTTTCACTAAAGATAGTGAAAGCCTTTCTATGGACCACGCTATTATATGGATGTGAAACATGGACCTTAATTAAGAAAGATATCGGGAAACTAGGGGCACTGGAAATGTAGATATGGAGAAGAATTGAAAGAATTATCGGGACTTGAGAGGTTACAAATGAGGAAGTTCTGGATGAGTTGGTACAGATGAACAGTTGATAAATGCATTAAGAAATAGGAAAAGAGTTGAACACATTCTGGATAGGACCCTTTCTAAGGGGAAAAGTCCACTTAAAAGAGGTCATAGAAGGGAGTATGGAAGGGAATAGAGGCAGAGGCAGGCCGAGATTAGGAATGTTGGATGATTTAAAGACCCACTCATATGTGGAAATGAAGAGGAAAGCGGAAGACAGAGAAGAGTGGAGACGTTAAATATCATGGACATGCCAGTTGGCAGTGCACTAAGAGAGAGAGTTGACAGGATGAAATTGTTTTGCTTTAGAACTGTCTAAAATTGAAATATAAACTATTGACCTTAGAGAATTCTACGGGAATTTAGTGTGTTTATAGCGAAATTATAGTTGAGGTAGTTACAAGAGTCCGATAAAAAAAGACGGTATTATGACGATATAAAATAAAATTGGGACGAATTTTTTGCATAACTTTAAAGCTAACCTTCCTTATGTAAGTTAGATGATTTTTGTTCATCAATTTTTCCTTTTAAGTTGTTTAGGCGTTTTAGTTAATTGTGCTCCCGTTATGGTTTTCATTTTCATGCTTACTCATTTTAAAAAATACTCTAGCAATGTATGTTGTAACTTTTTGCAAAATATTTAATTTTTTGTAACATTAGCTCTCTTCAAGTTATCTGTGTTTTCTTTGGTTAAATATTTTAGTTTTTATGTTAGGTCAGGTTTAAGTTTAGTAATGCTATAAGTTTATATGTTGTACCTTTCAATGAGAATTTTCTACGATATTTTACATAGAATTAATTAATTTTATATTATTCGGTGGCTGTATTTAGATTGGGCAAGCAAGCAGGGCTTGAGAACGGCCGCCTTCTTGGACAGTAGATGTTCTAGAGGCACAACATTGTAAATATACAAGTCACCGTGTAGAAGTGATAATAGTGATATATGCTAGAATAAGTCTTTTTCTGCTTTACTTTTCTATCTTAGTACTCTTTACTTTTCTTATTCACTACGTTATCGACATTGTTCGGCATAGATCTAGTTGACTGCATGCAGAGTATTTGATCTGATTTAAAAGTTAATTTTACGATCACTTGGCGTTTGATACTTCAATCTTTATCTTCAGTGATGTGATTGTTATTGAAAATTCCAAGCGTTGAGAAGCGAGGAGAACATGCAATTGCAGTTTTCTTCTGCAATTTACTACTAGAAATGGAGCTATAAGACTGTTTGCCTCTACTTAGGGCGACAACTTGCTTGCGTAGATTTGTCCTAGTGAAGTGCTTGACTTAGATACACTTGACTGCGTAGCTGCATAGATAGGCGTAGATTTGTCCTTGTGAAGTGCTTGACTTAGATACACTGGACTGCATAGCTGCATAGATAGGCTAGACTGCCTTAGACTGCCAGAACGTCTTGCAGTTTTTGAGGCAGAACAAGATCCATGAATGCTCGAACATCGCCATTTGGCTATAGATTACCGGCAGGTGGATTTTGTAGCTTATTGGCAATTAATTATTTGTGTGTCGTAGATCCAGAGGACCACGACAATGGTTGTGGTCTTTTGCTTTCCTACTACACGGTTTTACAACCATGACGTTTTATAAATGTTCGCTTGATTATATGTGTTTAATTATAATTATTAGTTATGTATCTTAACTATGTTCATGCACAAGAACAGCTTAGCGAGAGACGCCGTAGCATTTTATTAATTGGCCAGTATAGAACGCACATTCATTTAATTATATAAAAATTAATTATACACTAACTTTAGTGAGAATGTAAACAGTAACAGTATGATAGAATGTGAATAATAATTCGATATAGAATAATTAAATGCTGATTATTTGATACTGCATAGTTGTATTGGCTTTTATGCTCGGATCAAATAGCAGACAGTATCAACATAGAAATGATAATAACCAGCACTTATAATAGTTCTATCTTGTATTGTATAAAAGGAAAAATTAGCCTCTACTGCTCATGCAGTTATTTTTTGGCATAGTTTTTAATATTTAGCGTCCGGTTTCGCACCCGAGAGACATGTCAGATAATTCTCAAGCGAAACTTACGACTGTTAGCCATTCCGAACCATCAGAACGCGCAAATGCATAGACCAAAGAGAAAGCAAGAAACGATAACAGTGCAGCGCACTAAACACAGAGAGAAGAAGAGATTTTGTCTAAGAAGGAATTTCAAGTAAATGAGTTTGTAATTTAGTTAGAAATGTTGTGATGCAAGTTATGCTAGATTGGCTTTCGTTTGTGTATTTTAAAAATCATATGGAATTTTCTTTCTGTAAATTGTTTGTATAATGCTATTGTTGTTTCATTATAGTATACTTTTTAAGCATGTTTCGTTGTGTCGATAATTAATGAATAAAATTTTCAAACAGTTTCAAGTGAACTATCTTATTACGTTGATTTTAAATATCTGGATTAAGACTATATTCATTTCCTATAATACTCAGCAATTTTTAAATTTCGACACTCTATTATATTGGCTCATAAATGCATGAGTATAATATACATTTGTATGTATGTATTTAAGTATGTATGTATGTATGTATGTTTGTATGTATGTATGTATGTTTGTATGTATGTATGTATGTAATTACTTGTATTATGTTATTGCAAATTCACTGTAGCATACATTTCAAGCATGTTTCATTGTATAGATCGTTAATTAATATAATTTCGAAACAGTGTCAAGTGACCGACCTATCGTAGTAAGTTGATATTAATCATTCTATGTACGTATATAATGTTTTTATATTTTATACACGTAGCCTATATACTTTTCTGTTGTGTCTGGGATACTGAATAACAGACCAACCGTTAACTGAACCTGTCATAAAAGGCAACAAAACATAAAATGAGAAATGTAACGGGAAACCACCTCAGAAGTCATTTCTTTTTGCATGCTATTTGCATAAAATAAGGCATAGCCTTAGTGAAGAGATTTTAATGTATTGTCTTTTTGAGTGCTCTATATGGAGCGCAAAAGCCGACTCGAGAGTATGAATATGTACTATGGGCCTGCAGCTTGGCAGAGCACTAGTTCATTGTTATGATAATGTTTGCATTGAATTCGAGCAATTGAGAGGTTAAGCAAACTAAATACAAAAATTAGCTGAAATTGCACATGGATTTCAAGGCTTTCGTTTGAATCCATTAAAGCGGATAGATGACTTGATCGGAGAATCATTAGGGATCTCATTTTAAACGAGTCAATATGTTTTGGTCATTGGAACAGTGGACGTTTGATTGTGAACAGAATTATGTGCTTTAATCAGCCACCTGATTTTGCACTATAGAGAAAAATACGAAAATTAGTATGATTGCATTGTATTTCTATGGTATATTATTTTGCTACTTCTATATAAGGTAATTCAACGAGCATAACTTCGTACTCTAGTAGCTTGTGCACGTTACGAACGCTTAGTTGATTTACACAGCTTTCTCTTTCGTTTTTCTTCGGTCGTTTTGTTCTATGATTCATTTGAAATTTAGTATTACTTTAATTATAAATACTTTATTTCTATTATTTTGCCTATACTCAAGAAGTTGCAGGCGGAATGTTAGAGTTAGCTTGCTTAAGTTACGAATAGTAATTGTATGTTACGAATAGTAGTAGTAAGTCAAGAATAGTAATAGGTAGTTACAAGTAGTAATAAGAAGTTAGTAACGGTAACAGTGTAACTATATTGGTAGCTGTACACTTTTGTACAGCTGAAAATCTTTAATTATTTACATTTAGAAGGAAAAGGCTGATAAAAATTTAGATGTGAACGCAGTACTGAAGAATAAACTTGAAAGAAATTAACTACAGGAAGGAATTAGATGATGTGATAGCACTTGCAAAATTGAAAATTAAACTGGATGAAAAAAAATTAAGGTGTACATGCAGTATACCTGTCAATTGACAGGTAACAATACACTGTGAGAGAATAAATATGTACTTAACTGAATGATTGAATTGTTGACATATTTATTCATTTAGTTATACTTGCATATCTAAATGGCTAAAGTCGACTGTAACGTTTGTGTCATATCTGGATATGACATCAGTGACGACCAAACCTAGTATTTGAATCGTACCCTTACTGTACTCCATAGTGTTCACCTACCGTACACCTACTGATCCTTAATCAACTGATTTACTAAATCTACTTAATCTGACGGATTTACTAACTCATCGACGCTCCTACGAAACTGTACATCTAATGTGTAATCTAATATATTTACATATATATAGTTTATATATATATATATATATATGTATATGTATTAGATTACACGTAGGTTATATATATATATATATATATATATATATATATAGATATATATATATATATATATATATATATATATATATATATATATAGTTTAGATATATGTATATGTATATAAACTATATATATATATATATATATATATATATATATATATATATATATACACACATATATATAGCATATTTATATAGTACATATAATGTGTAATGTGAAACTGTACATCTAATGTACATCTAAAAACTGTACATCTAATGTGCACCAATTTATCCTTAGTCGTCTAAACTACTGAGTCATCTTAGTCTATTTACCTACTAAATAATCTTAATCGACTGATCTACTAAATCATCTTAATCGACTGATCTACTAAATCAACTTAATCGACTGATCTACTAAATCATCTTAATCGACTGATCTACTAAATCAACTTAATCGACTGATCTACTAAATCATCTTAATTGACTGATCTACTAAATCATCTCAATCGATTGATCTACTAAATCAACTTAATCGACTGATCTACTAAATCATCTTAATCGACTGATCTACTAAATCATCTTAATCGACTGATCTACTAAATCAACTTAATCGACTGATCTACTAAATCATCTTAATCGACTGATCTACTAAATCGTCTTAATCGACTGATCTACTAAATCATCTTAATTGACTGATCTACTAAATCATCTCAATCGATTGATCTACTAATTTATCTCAATCGATTGATCTACTAATTCATCTCAATCGATTGATCTACTAATTCATCTCAATCGATTGATCTACTAATTCATCTTAATCTCTCTGGTCGCGCAACTCTCAGAGCTGGTGACACAATATTTATTCACTAGTAATATGAATCTTTAATATTGTCATAATAATAATTAATAACTGTATATGAAGTCTCAAATAGGGTATTGGCTGGTGGTGTGATGTAGGAGAGAGAGGACTTGAGATAGTCTATTAGTATCCCAACCCTAATTAAACTGGGATTCAAGGGAGGATGATGATGATGATGATGATGATGATGATGTGAAATGATTAATTTTACAGAATTTCGATAATGAATCATTATTCAATTATACCTTAGTGATTATTTCTCTATCCTGAGAAACTCTGTGATACTTTATATTTGTTTGTCGTTATTGTAGATAACAGATCTCATCAATACTCTCTGGATAAAGATGCGGAGTACTGGAAAGCAATGATTCGCTATAACCCAACTGACTAACCTGTATCGTGTCTTTCTTGCGATCCAGAGGTGCGGAATTCTAATGTTAGGCTTTCACGTTAGCGAATATATTCTCGGCCTTTGAGAACGAAATTAACTCTAGACCTTTACTCTATCAGCCGCGAGTAGGTAGATACCACGATACCTTAGTGATTCTGATATTTTCTCTGTAACTACTTGATATTGATATCAGTATGACTAACTGTGACACTGCTGTCTGTTTACAATGATATGCAAATGATGTGCCTGCATAAGTAAATTTTAAATAGAAATTCATTGGCATGTATTGTGTACGTGTTGGTACAAAAATGAGAGAAAAAACCAGTGCAGTAGACACCTGCTGACGTGCTGGCTAACTTATATGGAAAGTGATAAAACGTTTGGCTAGTCCAATATCCTATTAGTTTAGGCTTCGTATTTTACCTGTAACTGACATCAATGTGTATGTAAAAGTTGCTAATGCTGACGGTCTCACTTCAGTTTAACATTTTACATTCAAACGAATCAATATTTTATACATGTATATATATATAAAAATATAAATATATATATATTATTGATTCGTTGGAATATATATATATATATATCATGACCTTATGCATTCGCATCCTTTCCTAGTTAAACTGGGAACTGGGATTTAATGGATGATGATGTATATATACGCTCTGACTCGGCTTTATGACTCGGCTATAGGACTACTTATAGCAACGAAACTGCCGTTAAACTTAATATATTGGCTATGCCTGTATTCATATGGCATTAGGCACGTGTTTGGATACATATTATTAGCTATGCCTGTATTTATATGGCATTAGGCACATAAATGGATGCACATAGTATAGTTTCGGTTGTATATATATACTATATGCTTATATACTATATTGCTGATATTGCAAGTTCCTGCACTAGAAGAGGTACTTGTTTGCAAACTATAAATAAATGATGTCAGTGTAGCTTAACGGTTACGTTTATTATCGTTTGTTATTTATTTTCCGCTCTGATTGGATGACCGAGTGGGTAGTGCATGTATGCGATAAGCGAGACGTCTTGGGTTCTAATCTTTCTCGGATCCTCTAACGGTGTCCTTGTTATAGAGAAACAGGCGTTAAATTAAATCTGGCTTAGCAGCATGAGCTCGTATAAGTTTTACAAATAAGTCTACTATTTTATGTCCTATTTGTTTGTACATTCGTTTGGATGTTTCACGACCTCCACAGCCTTTCGTGAACAGCTTGACTGGACTACTGTAATAGCTTCTATTAAGTGTTCTCCTTAGTATTTACCGTCTATCGTTTTGCAAAATATCTATTCTTTTAAATTTGTGTCTATTGCAAAATGTTACTTTTGCCTTTATAGATGATTTTTTTCTGTATATATTTAACCTTTATGATAATTGATTGTGCAATTTATTACTAGGATTATAACGTTGCTTGTTTCTCGTAGCTGTATTGATGCAGATACATGTAGCATGTATTATGCAACTAATAGTTCCATTGATTAGATCAAGATATCTTTTGTTCGGATTTGTATATTTTTCAACATATTGTATATTCTGCTTAATGTATAACAATTAAAGATTGCTCTCTATATTTTCTTTCACTGATTTTTCTCTTTCAATCATCAAGTTTTTATCAAACTTCCCAAAACTAGTACGAATGAATTTTAGTCAGTAAATACTTTGATTCAAAATTGTACCGCACCATTTTGGACAGTTTCGTTTGTTTTGGGCCGTATACCATAAAAATGAACGGGGAATTTAACTCTAATGACTTTATCTTTGAGAGAAATTACTGTGATTAAAATAGATGTAGTAAATATTAAATATGCCACATTGTCTTCATTAGTCATCATTGAGCCATTGGTTTATCCAATGGCTCAATGATTTAGCGTTCTGTCCAGGTTTCACAAGCTCTCGGTTTTCAGGTCCAACTCGTCACTGATACATCTATCTGAGCACAAATCTTGTATAAATTTGTCCTTGGCCAATTTGTTTTTGTTGATTGAATGTAAAAAAGGATAATATCGATGAGGCATTCCTTCTGAGATTTCTGCTACTGGTTAATTAGATTTTATTGTATAATGGTTTTTAAACTTTATTTTCTGAATTGATTAAATTGGTTTTAATTGCCTTTCTGAGAAATCTGTGGTATTAAAGATGGGATTCTTAGCCATAAATCTGAAGGGGTATTTATGACTCAAGTGTACCTCCAGAGGGCCGTGTTGGTAACACTCTTGGCTTGTGAGCAAAAGGCTACTGTTTCAAAATCCGATGGATCAACGCTGTCAACTCACTTGTGGCACTGAATAGATGTTAATACAGCTTTATTATGATATAACAGCTTTTTATACTCTCGCTATTGAATGGCAATTAATTAATTAGCCTTTTGAGACTATTTACTTTGATCGCTGAATAACAAAATTAGACTGATGCTATACTATAGCCAAACTGAAGTGTTTAAAGTACTGCTAACAAAACTACTGCGCATTAATTACTAATTCCCTTCGTCATTGCATTCGTTTATTTGTCGCTGTGATATTTCTGTCGAAGTAGTCCCGTCTTGACGTTGATATTTTTAATAAATTTTTTAAAATAGGCCTAAATATCGTTCGCTAATAATGGAATTTTCAGGATATTTGTAACAATAAAGAGTCCACTGAACATAGTTGATAATAGGCTATTTAGGTATCAGAATGTCTACTCGTATAGCAAAAAAAACCAATGTCGATTATTTCTGTAACGCTTTTGAATAAGAAATGAAATATATATATATATATATATATATATATATATATATATATATATATAATATATATGTATATTTGAAACATCTGATGATTTCTGTACTTGTTTTATATTGTTTTGTCTGAATCCTTCCATGGTACAGGCCAACTGTGTAGTTTAGATATATACATGTATATGAGTCGATTCTAATGCATATTTAATGGTGTGATATGCGCATACATTTGGACGTCTGCCTTGGTAATATTTATTAATACATAATGAACCTTAGTATTTTTCTAGTACAAAGTTAAACCGGTTGTGATCTGCGATAAATTAAAAAGATTTGTTTCGTGTTATTATAATGTTAACATACTGAATAGCGCTACACACTCTGGCAGTTATGTAAACTCATCTGAATACATTTCGTACCATTTGTTCTTAATTAAGATTTCATTAGTTATAGGCTAAGTGTAAAGCGTAAATGATTTTCTGCTTCAATTTTCTGTAAATAATTGTGTATTTGTGGCTCAAGTTTGACATAAAGTGATCATCTATTTGAATAGTATGCTGCCTCTTAAAGGTTTATTGGCTTATGTATATGTATAATATTGCCGTCTCAATTATTATTTAAATTTTTAAGTGTTGCTCTGATTGCTTTGCTATTGTGAAAGTGTTGACTGTTGGATACGCGATATTGATTTAGTTGATATAAGATCATTCAGTTGATCATGAAAGTCAGGGGATTAAATAAAAAACAAAGCATTAATGCACTTTGTGTTATTGCATTCATAGTAACTAATTATTATTGCAATTTGTAAATAATAATTACCATTTATAACTATAGTCTTAGTTTATCCTTCCATGGGTCCAGGTTGTCACACATTTGCTGATTACAGGGACGTCTCAAATTCAAAACCAATCTCTAAGACAATGTCCTTGTAGTGAACAAATTGAAGTTAAGATGAACTGAACTGTTCATTAATATTTTAAGTTCTGTAACGCTGTCTCCTATTATTTGCTCTTTATTTCTTTGTTCATGATAATTTTTATAATGCTATATTATATTATTTTCCGCATTATTTCGTACTCTACATATGATTATGCAATACTTGTTCTCCTTAAAGAAAGTCCGCGTTGATTTTCTTGCTTGTAACTGGACCGACTAATGAAGATATTGTTCGTGATTGATATATACCGTTGAGATTTGGTTTTTTGCTGTCTATAATATTATATCGTGCAATGGCGCAACCGTGCAATCGCTTAGATTACAGTTTCATGCTTTAGAGGAGCCTGACGTTACAAATCTACCGGCTTTTTATCGGATTTAACTGTTACCAGGTGTAATCTAGCAAAAGACAATTAGATCAGTTATAAGAATAGTTAAACGTGAGTAACTGCTATGTATATCGTAGGTTTGCTGGACAGTGACACTGAGCACTTAAAACAATATTCTTTGTATTAATCAACAAAATTATCATTATCAGCTGTAAGGGTTTGTGGCTCGTGCCATGTTGGCTTATCTAACCCTTTTTGGAGAATATTTTAAGAATTTTGACTTTACTTTATTATTAATCTATAATAATAATATTAATAATAATAATAATGATTACTATTGTTAATATTATTATAATGTAGTTATGTTGGCTTCGAATTCGTTCACGAGTAAAATTATGTGATGACTTAAATAGTTCTGTCTAATCGTTAATGCAGTTGACAGATCAGAAACATATTCATGCGCATTATCTTCTCACTCAGTAAAGAGCACCTCCTCGTGAACTCGTAGAAAAACTATGAGACTATGGATTACCCGACTCAGCATAAGGTCTAAAATTAGTCCTGACTGATTGGGCTATATAGGTATAGCCCAAGATTTTAGCGTGTCTGTCTATTATCGAAAGTGTCATTTTGTCGACTGTAGTGATTTTAATAAATGCAGTGCTTCACGCCCCTAGTAGATAGTGTACTTTAATTAGTATCTGCTTTTAGTATTAGCGTTGTGTAGGCCTGTAGTGCAGAAACTAAATACAAATATTATTGTATATATGAGTAATAATAATGCCTAGCAACGGTTGTTATTTGAAGTTAATTGTGTGGGGCGACGATACCTTTGATATATGAATCAGATTATGTGTGTATGGACCAAGCTTGCGTATCTTTCTATTTTAATCTACAATTACTTGCTTACATTTATATAATTGTATTTTTATTTTACTGTATAGTTACAAACATTTCCGCGCATATATTGTCTTGTAGATAATTAAAAATTTTAATCCATATGTTAAATTAGTCATAAATTAGTGCGTTTATTATTATTTTCTAATAATTAGCATTATAGTTATGATTATATTTCAAGCCCGGATTTTATGATTCTTTCATTTACTCTAATTTTATGTTTTATTATTTTATTTAAGCAGTTTAATAGTAATTAGAGTATTGGCGAATATAATGCTGTTGTTATTCAATTTATGTCCTATATCTTTTATCCTTTATTAATGCTATTCTCTGAAATTAACTACTTAGTCGCTGATTTTATAACTGTATGAACGCCTCTAAAATTCTACTGTCATTTCTTGTTTATCAATTAACTGGACAAAATTGTTGAATACTTGAAAATAAAGTGTTTTATTTTATAACTACACGAATTCAGTTTCGTGTTTTGCTAATAGCATTTCGTGTTATTAAAGTATAGCCGTGGTTATTGGCTCTCTATCTCTCTTTCTCTCTTTCTCTCTCTCTCTCTCTCTCAAATATCCTGTCAAAAGACCGGTTCTATTTAAACACGTGTACATCTACTTGCAATCTTTTTTCACGTTTCTTAAAAAGCACTCCATTAAAACAATCTAATTTCATCGCTAATGACATGTCTGTACCTAAGTTTAGGAAACGTTAATGCAACCTACGGAGTAGCGCAGCGGAGCAGTAAATGTAGGGTCCAAATCCAGAGCTCTCCTCGTCACTGACATGCTATCGAGCAGGAAACTGAGGTTAAATTTGTCTTTGCCTTTTTGGAAGGATACGACTTGTGCAGGAGCTTTCCAGGATCTTTCCCGGTTCTTACGTAGACGTCACTTCAATCACGCCCAGTTTACTGTTGGTCTAATCTGTTGTAGCCCGGACACAGCACGGGTGGCTGTAATGGCTATTATATACAAACGTAATTCTACATGTATTTTTGCATGAAGTCCAAAGCTAGTCAGTATGACGTACATGTATGTTGTACAGATGAGGCTAGCTTAAGCTATATACATGTATGCTGCACAATTCTGTTGGCCAGTCATTGACTCTTCATCATTGATGAGTTTATTCCTTGTCAGTAAGCAGTAGTGTTGACAATCTGACGCTACATCAATGATACATGTATGCTGAATGAGAGATACGGAAAGAGAGAGAGAGAAAGAGTGAAAAGGAGAGAGAGAGAAATGAGGATATTAGTCGACGACACTTCAGAGGTTAGCGATATCGGGTGTTAGTTCACTCTCATGCCATAGAGAATATTTATAATTATTTACAATATATTAATTAGAATTTTTATGGGATATTAAATATTATGAAAGAAACTTTTGACGCAAACACAAAATCTGCGTTATTTCAAATGACAATTTCAAAAACGTATTACAGTACAATAAAATAATAATTATCATGTTAAAAATGTGTGCTGTACATGTTATATAATAATATCACAACAGAGGACTAGAGAGTTAATTATGCAAAAAACCTAAAGTAATCACTATTATGACGTGTTGTGAAGGCACGCGTTACTTAATATAGTTATCAGCGTTAGGTTCTCATTAGGCAAATTTAAATTAATATGAGTTAGATTAGTTAATGAATACATATAAATTACTTATGTAAGACCGAGGGGGTGTCTTTGAGGTAGTCCGAGACTTACAGAAATGTGCAGAGGTACACAAGCAACCACGTACGACGTAGAGATGTACGTTGAAATGTAGGAAAATGATACTAACAGTATACTTGTGGTATGGAAACAGGCGTTAAATTTAACATTTTGTTATGAAGAGATTTGCAAGATATTGGAAGAGTATTCCAAACCTGTTGAGTAGACGAAATTCATAATGAAATTCATGAAAGTGACGTGAATTTAAATACTAGGAAAAGAAGTTGAAGATACTTACAAGAATATTTGAAAATGGAATTAAGAATATCAAACTAACGGATGCGTTACCCAATAATAATAAAATAATGAAATGTATAAATAAAACTAAAGAGTAAAAGAGTAAGTAATTACATTTTAAATTACATAAAACGCTTAATTAGATCAAGAAAACCACTAAAGGGTGTATGCTGCATAATGTATTAGATCTTCATTTGCTATTTGACAGAATAAAGTTAGTTTTAAGGTCTAATAAACGTAATGATATCTTATTACTATACGCACACATGTACTATATGTTGAGCTAACTATCGTAAGTAAACAAAGTTTAATTATAAATAAATGACACACATTGTAGTGAACTGATAGACCATACTCATACCTATCTCTTTTAATACCACATGCTTAAACCATTAGACAATTTTGTCCGTTTTCCGTTTAACCAGTCCTGTGAATATCCGATATTTTACTTTCAGATCAGCGCGACCAGGAATCGAACACATGAGAGCTAAATTCACCTCAGGATCGATCATTTAAAACTTCATGAGGTTACCTAATGCCTCTAACCACTGCGCTATTGAGACATTCAAAATATTATAATATTAATATTAATAAATTATGTCAATGTTATTATAATATATGACATAAAACATTCAATATACAAAAGATTAAATAACTTTTTACGTTAAATAGAAATAAAATATTAATAACATTTTACCGGACGGTATTGTCGAAAATATACAAGCACATGTACGGAGGTCGTTATCCAGCAAATCGGTTACGTATATGTACATGTATTATTCCAAAGCTGTACAATATACATCTTTATAAACAGCATTCATTAAGATGACAAATAAGTGCAGATGCCAAACATAGGCCACACGCGACCACATTGACAGTCGATTAATACTAAGAGATGGATTAGAAAAATTTGTTTAATCTTAATTTTAAATTTTAAATATAGATATAATTTGCGCATTGTATTATCAGCCCATACTCGGAATAATGCTAATATAGTTCCAATAATTATACACGTTTTATTTCAAATCTACTTTACGATGCCTAAACAAAAATTATTTTTCAGATCTGTTCAAGATAAACTAAATTAATCTTCTCATAAAACAATTAAATTTATAGTTGAACATTATTTTATGATTTGAGCAACATAATCGAAAGCATGAAAATAAAGGTAGAAATACAAGTAGGAAGTATCTTTTGTCCTGTGAGCATTTTTCTTATTCACAATAGTGCCGACCAAGGACGTCTCAAACTCTCAATATATAGTGCATAGAATATTACAATGATAATTATAATCTATCTATAGGGCCTATACTATTTATTGATTTATTGAGACGCCTGCAAGATCTAGCTTTTCCATTGCTTATCATGTCTTGGTTCGAGATATCTATGTTATTTGGTTTCTACAATGCAGTATGACTTGCATTTAAATAACTCCATTCAGTTATAACTGAAATATCCGAGTCATTAATAGACCAACTAAGACCTATACCTTAAGTGTTGTAAGGGTAAATACGTGCATAAAATCAGAGCTGAGAAAGACAAAAAGTTACACTGGAAACTTTATTTCCCAAATTAAAATTTTAATTTAGGTTTGTTAATGTCACAGCATTTGACCTGTCATTATGCAGAACACATGCGAGAAACATGAACTAGATCTGTAGTAGAGGACTGCACAGAATATAAAATTAGTAAAATGATTAATTACATGTAAATACAGAAATGGTTTAAATAAAAAAGATACATTAGATAGTTAATTTCTATATTAGGCTAACTGAATTAAAACAAAAATGATAATTTCCCATCATTTTCTTATGTGCTTAAATATTTGATAAAGCTAATAAAAAAGTAATGTTAACGTCAGATTCCTCACTCGAAAGCGATTTAAGTGACGGGCGAGCCCAGGATTTGAACCCCGCATACACTGATCCGCGGTCGAATATCTTACCGGCATCCCCATTGGCTCAGCCAATGTTTCGCTAACGGTATCTTTAATTCAGCGAGTCTATCAACATTTATTCAATGATACGCAGAATTATTTTGCAGAGTTAGAAAACGTGTAAAATCTGAGTTAGGATTCCATTCCTATAGCTCGAAAATGCTTAGCACATTTTTCGCAAAATCTTCTTAATCTGCTTAAAAATCTCCTCAAAAAGGAGCCATCTCCTGCAAGGCAATTAGTAAATTGCAGATAAACCGGAGTCGAGGAAAGCAATAGCAAATCATTTGTGAGATGTATTTTTGTATCTGCGTGCTTAAATGTTTGCAACGGTATAGCGTTAGCTATGGGAAAATTTTAGAAGTTCTCTTTAAGAAATGTGAAAACAAACTGTTAAATATATACATTGGATCTATCATTTGACAAGGCACTACGAAGAAATTAAAAAGTGATATCTAAAATCATAATCAATGCTAAATTCTAGCTAAACTTTCACTCTTAATAAATTGTAAAATATTATACACAAATTTAACAAATTGATCAATAAGCCTTCTAAAGAAATTATGTCTTACTTTTGCATTACGAACTTTAATTCATATCGATTAAATATGTATGAAATACCCGTTTTGACTAAAAAGCTAACATTGCTCATTCGAAATATAGCAACTTTTCGTTGTTAAATTTTAACGATTTTATTCTTCATAGCTGTCACTAATAACTGTAAATAACTGTTTACTACACAACAACGTATATGAAAGCATGTTAGATGCTCAATTATTTAAACTTTACAAGTACAGGTATTTAATACACTGTATGATTTTTATCTATTCTATCCTGTGCTGTATTCAATAGTTATAATGATTGTCTTTTTTAAGGTAACAAGTGTTACCGAACTCGTTCCATGAATGGAACGTTCTGAATCGACGCTCATGACTAGTCGGCTACTCGAGATCTTCATGACTAGACTATATATTAGGATTTATTGAAGAATTCCACATAGAGTTTTATTAGCAAAATCAAACGTTTTTAAAGCGAAAACAGTTTCCTCCGAACGGCTATTGAAAAATAATAAAAGTACTTATTTTTATTAGCAATCATTAAAAACTTATGCCAATTTAATGTATAATTATTATACTACATGCTCTCAGTCATTCAACTGTATCACAAATAGCAACGTGTTAATTAATTTACCGCATTGACAGATAGGAAACTAAAAATTCTTAACTCGAGCTTTCAAATGCAATGATTATGTGCTTGAAAGCATTATATTCAGGTTCTGTAGCTTCACAAACTGTTCAGGTTCGTAAACATTATCTCAAATTTTTGCCTACAACTCAAAAAATGTAGATCTTAAATCCAATTTTTTCGAGATCTTAATTTTTGTAGCCTTGATGATACGAAACAGAGGATTGAATAATGTATCTAATCAACCACGGATCAAAACAGATATTTACTCATTGGACTGATTTTCTGGTTTTTGTAACTTGCCAGCATTTGAAACTTCCTTTGTTCACCGGCTTGGACTGTCGCAATATTGCTCGATATTGTCATTGACGACAGTAGCACTCTAATTGTTGTTATGCTAATTGTTGTTGCTATGTTATATTACTCAATTGTGCATGTGCGACTGTTTCTAAATTGTCAAATATCGTTTGGTATTGTTATTGATGATCTATCGTTTATTGATTGATATCATTGAGGAGGATTTATACAGATTTCACATTTGTTTTTCACCGGAGCGATTGTTAGAAACACTTACTACATGTATATTGGCAATTAAATACAAAAAGAACGATATGATAAAGTCTTCATGAATTGTTACTTCTTATCATTAGCATTGAATTAGTCAGATTTCTTCATCGTCTTCAAACAGTCAGAAATATTCACATCAAGTTTCGTTTTGGTCCAATCTAGAAAAACATATAAATAAATGCAATGACAAATTTAAATACAAGCAAGACACTGATTATCATTAGTTAATGTATATCTTGTCGTACACCGAACTTATTGGTAATCAATCAATAAATTACTCATTTATTCAATCAGTTAATTATCAATCAATAAAAAATCAATTAGAAACTCACTTAGGATTATTCTATGAGACCTCGTATCATATCATATCGTAGCAATTTCGCTATCTGTTTAGAAAATTTCAAGATTTCATAGTAGTTTATAAATAATTTTCTTCTATAGTAAAAAATTATAGCGTTATTTGTCATTTTGCCACGGTATCAATTAGACATTCCATTAAACTCATTGTCCAACCAAAAAAAGTAAACACGCATTAGAGTGAATAATCAACTATGTTGATATCTATCACTTTATAATACCACATGTTTAATCCGTTAGGCAAATTAGACCATTTTCCGTATAGCCAGTCCAGTGAATGTCCGAGATTTTACTCTCAGATCAGCGCGGCCGGGATTCGAACCCACGAGGGTTCAATTCACCTCAGGATTTGTCATTTAAAACTTCATGACAAAGTTTTAAATGACAAATGATGAAATGTTAAATAGGTACATGTCGAGGAGCTTTATAGTCACGACAGTATTAATTAAGAGCCTGATGAGTCAGTTACTGAATCAGAAGTCAACGGGTTAACTAACATATTTAGTATCAAACAACAGTTAACTATTATAAGATCATCACTATGGAATATTTTGGATAATATAGTAGCTCTAAGTTGAAGAAAAGTGACACTAAATCGTAACTACTGCATATTTACTTTATTCGACCCTCAGACTTTGAACTAAAGCTAATCGTTCTCTACCTGTACACTCGATTCATGAGAACGTAAACAAACGTAGCGAATTGCGGAGTCAGCCTGAAATAACTTATGAATGACAATGTAACCTAAATATTCCCAATAATAAACTTTTCTTGATTATCTGTTCCGGACTAAATACATCTGATAGTATTGGACTAAAATAGATATATATACAGGCATATGTATTAAAACGTCTTGCGCTATGGACGGGCCTACTCGAAAGATAGTGCTGTCAAACTGTTTATGTTACATCATTAACAAGTTTAAGAGAATTCCGTCGAAGCCATTGAAATTTGTCGTTGTGGAATTTTACAGTAGTGAAGAAATTTCATCGGCAAAAGAAATGTTACTAGAGTCTGTCTATAGTTTAAATAGTGACATTCTACCAAGGATAAATATCAGCAGAAGAAGAAGGGAGAGTTCTTCAAAATCTTCGCTAGAATCGGATGACATCATGACAATCATTTCAACTGTAGACCAAGCCAAGATGCTTGAAAATCTTGCAATCTTTGTTGCCGACAGTCCGGACAACATGCCAGCAACGAAACTTCTCAAGGGCGATATGGAATTACTATGGAAGAAATTCGAGAAATTGGAAGAAATCGTTTCGGGTGGCTTTCGCGATTTAAACGAGGATGTTAAATACTAAATTCAAGTATTTAACCAATCAATTTGAATTGATTTCAGATTGAACTGAAATCAATTCAATTAACCTCTAACTGCATGCCTCAATCAGTTTCAAATTTCATTAATATCGGAGGACAAATCGTAAGGAGTTAACCACCGATAAATCGATAAACAATAGTCAGACAGATAACACATCAGTAAATTCTGCTACAGGTGAACGGGTCTTGGACAATCTGGTGGTCAGCAAAAGTGGCAGGTGGGGATCAAGCGTTGAGGATGAAAATGACTCTGTTATGGAGGATATCCCATTCACAACAGTAGAAAGTAAAAGGAAACGTAAATCCAATGCACATTCGCCGAAAACTGCAAATCCCTCTAAAAAATCTGATAACAGAGTTCTGAAATCTCCTCCCCTTTCATACGCCAGTATCACTACCAGTGATGCCAACCGCCTAAATCCCGCTCAATCAACGAACTCTGTCACTACGGAAGAATCGAAAGCTCGAGTTAATAACAAGAGCAACGAAGTAATCGGTAATTCAAACTGTACTGCGTTAAAAGCTGCAAACGTTAACAACATGGTTACAAATAAATTTGTATTTAGTATCTACAATGTTGCAGAGCAATACGATTTTCAAGACATAAAAGATCACTGTAAGCAGCTTAATATTAGAGTACTCTTCTGTTTTAATATAACTAAACAGGGTCAAAAATCTCGCTTATTCAAATTAGCAGTTGCTAACGTGGAGGAAAATAGGATTATGGACAGCACCTCATGGCCTGCAGTGGTAATCATTAGACCATGGAACTACAAGCCTACAGTCTCCACAGAAGTAGCCCTGCAGGAACCAATTTGTGTAAACTTAGCTAAGACACCCTGCGTGGAGCTAACTGATAAACAATCGGTCAATAGCAGTAGTACGTCTATTGTTCAACATGAACTTCTAGATAATCAATCTGTAGATGCACGGATAGTAAATGACGATATAGATCAAAATTCTGATATGCATGTACATGACTTGTCAGATACACAAACAGTAAACAACATAACAACAGATACTGGCGCTACATCTGAGATAGAGTCAGTATCTGAAGCTAATAATGGCTAGCGAATTCTCTAATGCGTTGTCAGTGTTAACATATAATTGTCACGGTTTTAACCAGGGCAAAACATTACTAAAATCGATCTGCGAGAGGGAGAATAATTCAAATTCAAGCTTGTGTGCAATTGATTGTATCTTCCTGCAAGAGCTCTGGCTAACTCCAGATAACTTGCACAAAATGGACAAATTTTCGCAAGAGTATACCTTCTTTGATAAATCCGCTATGGAAGAAAAACTATCTAATTTTGTTTTAATCGGACGCTCTTATGGGGGTGTTGGAATATTAGTAAAAAATAAATTTGTTAAACGAATTAAATTCTCTCATATGGCCGAACGGTTCGTGGTCCTTGCCATTGGCACACTCTGTTAATAAATGCATATCTTCCAAATATAAAAACTGCGCAGGATAGAGACGTGCTTCTGGACACGTTAGGTAATATTGAGGCTGTCCTAAGTCAATTTCCAAAACATAACATTATTTGGGGCGGTGATTTTAATTTCAATTTTAATTTAGTTAATATAAATGTTTGGTCAGCTAATATTTTCTCAGAATTTATGCTTAAATACGATTTGATGTTATGTGACCATTTTATGCATGATAGCAATGCAATTAAATACTCATTTTCTAGTGAATCTTCTGGTAAAGTTGCAAGTAGTCTGATTGATTATTTTCTAGTAAGTAGAGGTCTATTCAAGTGTGTTCAGAGTTGCCAGGTGATTGAAAGTCCGATTAATTTTTCTGATCATAATCCTGTTCTTTTACATGTTAGTGATTGCGTTGTGAGTTCAAATGTATGTGCTGATGTTGCCTGTAGGCCTACGGATAGTCTTGCGAAACGTGTACCGGTGTTACGTTGGGATCATAGTGACTTGACGATTTATTATGATTGTACTTTTCAATTATTCACGCCTTTGTGGCACAAGTTACATAGTTTTTAGCCGACGATATGACGATGAGCTTGAATCATTCACATTTAATTTATGAAATAGAACAATTTTATAATGAATTTATTAATCTGTTAAACTTTTCTGCTTCCAAATGCATTGTCCGTAAGAAAACTAAATTCTTTAAATTCTGGTATGATGCCGAAGGGGATGCTTTGAAGGAACTTCGATTAATACGCACAAAGCGTGGGTGGATTCGGGTCGTCCTAATGCGGGCGAAGAATACATAAGTAAAACTAGGGCAAAATTGGCTAATAAGTCCTATTTAAGGAATAAAGACAAAATTGAAAAAAGTAAGTTATCCATTGATCTTCAGGAATCACTTATGAACAGAAATACTGACGAATTCTGGAAGATCTGGAATTCAAAAATTGGAAAGTCAGTGTCGAGTATGGAAACTGTTAATGGGATAAATGATAGGCAACCTATTTCTGATCAGTTTGCAAGTTATTTTTCTTCAATATACCAGCGAAATGCAGTTGAATCTAGTAAATTTAAATGGATTTTTGATAATAAGTTTAAAAATTATAAAGGTGACTCTTTTGACATTGAAATTGAGGTTGCTAAAGTAGATGAGATTATAAGAAATTTGAAGCGTGGGAAGGCCACTGGTTTAGATAACATCTCTTGCGAGCACTTGCAGTTTGCTCATCCTATAGTATGCAGCTGCCTAACTAGAATATTTAATTTAATGGTAAAGGCCAAATATGTACCAACAGCCTTTGGTGAAGGGATATTAATTCCTATACCAAAAGGGGACATGAAACGTAATCCAACCAAATTGGAAGATTATAGGAGTATAACAGTCAGCTGCATTTCCTCTAAAATCTTTGAAAGGTGTTTAATGCATTACTTAAAAAAATACTTCTTTACTTCTGCAAGACAATTTGGATTTTTAAAAAAAGTTGGTTGTAGTAATGCCATCTATTCATTTAGAAAGACAGTGGACTACTTTACTAACAATGCATCTACAATTAATGTTTGCACCCTAGATCTAGCTAAAGCACCCTAGATCTAGCTAAAGCACCCTAGATCTAGCTAAAGCATTTGACAACATAAAATTTGACATGCTTTTTATCAAACTAATCGATAGGAGTTGTCCAAGGTGGTTTATTGAAATTTTAAAAGATTGGTATTCTAAGCTAAATTCTGTTGTTAAATATAAAAATAATTTCTCTAAACCTTTTATCATTTCTTCGGGGGTTAGACAAGGAGGTATTTTATCCCCAATATTGTTTTCGTTAACAGTTGATGGGCTGTTACTAAAATTAGAGAAATCTAAGCTGGGATGTTTTATTAAAGGTCTGTGTTGTAATTCAATAATGTATGCAGACGACTTAGTCTTACTGTCTATTTCATTCACGACTTGCAGAAACTTACTGACATATGCAATGAAGAACTTAGTTCTATTGGTTTATCGATAAATTGTAATAAGACATTTTGTATTCGTATTGGCCCTAGACATTCCATTAAAGCTTCACAAATCTTAATAAATGGTACACCTATACAATGGGTATGCGAAGTCATGTATTTAGGTTTGTCTGTGGTTTCTGCTAGGCATTTCAAATTAAACTTACAAAATAGGAAGCAAAAATTCTTTCGAGTACTCAACGCGATTTTTTCAAGAATTGGCACCTCTTCACCGGAGGTGATAATTTCGTTGACTGAATCGCAATGTGTACCCATGTTACTGTATGGCTTAGACAGTGTTGTACTGTCTAAGTCACAAATTCGCAGCATTGAAAATGCATATACACAGATCTACTCTAAGCTTTTTCATACATTCGATAAGAATATTATAGCTCAAAGTCAATATTACATGGGTCAATTGCCTGCTGAACTAAAAATTGCTACAAGACGATTGAAGTTCTTATCTAAGCTACATTCAATGGGTAACCATTACCGTGAAATGTTTGATTATAGGCATGAAGAATTATGCAAATCAATGTCTGAGTACAATTGCTTTATTGGATTTAATGTTAAGGATATATAGAAAGTAAACTGGAAGTATTATTTGCGTCTATACTTTGAAATTAATAAACTAAATAAAACTTTAAATTAATGCAGGATAAATGAAAAAGTGAAAGATTATAATTTTCTCTAATTTATTTTATTTATTTATTTATTGCAGCTTTTCGAAGTACATGTGTGTCATGCTTCATGTTCTTTTCGTTTTCGAACACTTTATCTCTTTGCCCTGTTTCGCTGAACATGATTTCACATTGTATAGTGTAACTTGTATATTGTGTACTTATTGTACTTATGCTACCATAATTTTGGTGAAATAAAGATGCATATATAAAGAAAACGTTTTCAAATGAAATATTCTGTACTGCCATTACACAATTAAAAAATTAAAAACCATTTAATTAATCGTACTTCCGCAGTCTTATTAAATTAATTAATTTTTGTGACACACGCCGTATTAAGTATATAGTGTTAACTAATGAATATTATACATATATATATATATAAATATATATATATATATATATATATATATATATATATATATATATATATATACAATTATACATGTATATGATAATAATAATAATAGTAATAGGAGTATTTGGAAACAGTAAATAATATATTATAGCTCACCACAAAGGTCTAACATAATTTCCAGGAAACGTTCCAAATTTATTCGTTTTCTCAGAGATTCCCACATACCACCCGTCATCGCACTTCTCCATGACTGTTACCACGTCTCCAATTCTTAACTCCAGCTCATCAGCATTGGTCGGCTTGTAGTCGTATAGCACTCTATACCTAAATATACCATATACATTTTTATATTTATCTCATATTCCTTCTTATATATTTGTGTGTATATTTACTGTATATGCATGTACATGTACAGGGTGAGTAAAAAACAATGATTACACCTGCAAAAAGTTTTAATATCTCAGGCTATTGTTAATATTTTCCAATAAGTCTTTTACCAATTAGTCAAGGACTAATTTTTGATGGGATGGCCAACTTTCATCCATTTTGGTACATAGATTGGCCGGTTATGCAAGTTTCAGCAGAGCAACCCCCCACTTTTACCTAAAAATGGCGTTTGCTACAACGGTAAGGGCAGATTGCATTTCATGGATGAGAAGTAAAGGTGAACTCTCAGTATTACGGCAACACTTTGCTACCGGAGCTGTTTTATATTTGCTATGCTCTTCTACCAAGTGGTTTCATCTTTAAGCAGAATGGCTCTTGCATCTAGTCATGCACAGGAATGGATCAGCGAGAGAAACCCGGATTTCATTAAGAAGAATGAATGGCTTCCAAACTCTCCCGATCTAAATCCTCTGGATTACTATGTCTGGGGAACAATGCTGCATCTCTATCAGACACACCAGCCGAAGCCTAAAAACAAGGCAGAACTGCAGGAAGTGATACAATCAATCTGGGGCAGAGTGCCTCAAGCTGGAATCACCAAGGCTGTCCTAGCGTTCGGAAAGCGACTGCAGCCCTGCGTAGCAGCGGGAGGAAAGCATATCGAATAGTCAGCAATGCTAGCAGATACAACTGGTTCTTTCTGAACCACTCTAGCGGCCCTTTTCAGAGCCAAAATAAAAAAATGAAATATAATTTATATTTACAGTACATTAAAAAATGGGGGTTGCTCTGCTGAAACTTGCTTAACTGGTCAGTCTATGTACCAAAATGGATGAAAATTGGCAACCCCATAAGAAATTAGTCCTTTAGTAATTGGTAAAAGTTTTATTGGAAAATATTAACAACTGCCTGAGATATTAAAATTTTGCAGGGGCAATCTTTTTTTTACTCACCCTGTATATTGTATATTTACGTGTACACACACATCTCTCCTTCTCTCTCTCCCTCTCTCTCTCTCTTAGCCTATTGGCAGGTCCATGGCATTTAACTCCTCCGCATATTTCTATCCTTTACTTTTTTCTTCATATAAGCATACGAATTAGTTAACAATTCATGCAGCATCCCAAGGCTCGATCGGTCTTCCACTACACTTTTTCCCCGTATTCCTTCAATTACCTCTTTAGTAAACCATTACCTCTCATGACATGTTCATTCATTCATTCTATTCCTTATGATATTTATTAATTTTCTATTTATGTCTACCCTATTTTTCTTTCTTTTTAGCTATTCGGTCTTCGCTCACAATTTTGTTAGTCCATTTGATCTTCTCCATTCTTCTCCATAGCCACAATTCGAATGCTTCCAGTTGATCTCTTTGTGACGCATAAACAACGACTACTGAAAAACAATTATTTCACTCAATTAAAGCATTTAAAGGCTATGTTATTAGATTAAATCAGTTAATTAGTTTCAGAGAATAAATAGCGTGCCGCAGAAATGACAGGGTTTTAGCAATATTATGTAATAAATGGAAAGAGAGTGGTTTTCTGATTCAATGCTCCTGAAACAGTGAGCGTTGAACTGTTAACTGTTTAACTGTTTAACTGTATAACTGTTTAACTGTGTAACTGTATAGCTGTTTAACTGTTAGACTATATCAAATATTTTTAAATTACAGTTGTGTTGAAAATATCATGTTTGATTGTTTAATTTAATGAAACTTTATTTTAGTGGCATTCTTCACTTCATTATGTTATGTGAACTACTTCTATATAATAATATTACTACTTTTACTATTACCAGTTTTGAAAACTTAAATATAGCATTCCCTTATCGACATGTATATCTTTTTTTGACTAAACTAAATAACGTATCTTGTACTTATAACTAAAAATATTAATGAGCATCAAATAAACCCATTTACTAGAACATTAAATCTTCATTTATCACTCGTAGAGCATTTTTGCTAACTAAACTTACAGCTACTTAAAACAATTCTAAAACATGGAAACTTGAAAAGACTCTTAGGCTCGTACCTGGGATGTTTGGATGCGTTAGTAGACTTCGAAAAAGTTAACTGCATTCCATTGTTTCCGCTGATGAACGATCCAATGTCCTTGGGAGTCGGAGTCGACCTTCCACTGCCCTGTCCATTCACGGAGAGAGGGATCTGGACTCGCTTCTCGGATCGTAAGCCCGAAGGGGGCCTTGAACTGGCAGACCCTGGTGAACTTGCCGAGGACCCGCTACCTCTCAACTTACCCGCACTACCTGATCGAGATCCTAGTGTGTTTGGTCGCAGAGGAGGTTTCTGATTCGAAACGGGAGCCTCTGGCTTGTCAATCGAATTCGTTGTTTTGATTTCTATCGGAGTGACCGGACGATCCTGAGCGAGAGACTTCAGGAATTCTTCCAGGTCCTCCAGAGTCTCTCCTCTCGTGGTAGGGTCCGAATCCTGTTGTTTGTTTTTAGTGTTTTGAGCCCGAGTAAAGTTTTCTGCTCGAGCTGAAGCAGAATTAATTATAGACGATTCTGATTTCTGTTGATTAGATGGACCGTTGACTGAAAGAAGGAGTTGATTTGAGGTCGGTTTCGATGATCCAAAGGATGAAGGACCTGACTGGTCTGAGCTCAGTCCTACGTCCACGTTGATGGGGGTTCGGGCGCGAGAGTCTCTTTCAAATTCACTTTCGTAGAAATCGGTCTCCCACGCCCAGGGGGACAGGGGGGCTGAGGGGACGTCCGGCCCCATCACTGAGCAAACTGAACTTATCGGTGAGACTCTTCCTGGAGTGCCTGCATCAAATCAATCAATCAAAAATAGTTAAAATGATATTTACTTCCTGAGTGATGGCAACGTTAATCCTAGTTGGATGATGTCAGAATCCAGTAGGATGATATCAGGGACGAAATACCTGAATTTGATTAATTTTTATTCTTAGGCTTGCCACACCAAGAGCTTACCACACCAAGAGCTTATCACACCAAAAGCTTACCACACCAAGAGCTTACCACACCAAAAGCTTACCACACCAAAAGCTTACCACACCAAGAGCTTACCACACCAACAGCATACCACACCAAGAGCTTACCACACCAAGGGCTTACCCCACCCAGGACTTACCACACCTACTTACGTGATGCTCAGCCATTAAAAAACTATGTGCAACATTAAAATAACACCTTCCTATAGCGTAATTAAAGTAAATTTAACGAATCTCTCCTAAGATATTTACTCATTAACCTATAGTTAGCTTTATATATTGCTTAATCCATAGTGACTAGTATTTCGCGGCTTTGAACTTTAAAATTACCGCTTTCAGAATACTCGCTTTGACAACACGATCGATTTCCAGATAAATAATAATAATAATAATAATAATAATAATAATAATAATAATAATAAATAAAATAATAATAATACAGGTTTAGCGTCCGTTTCCTCATAAAAGGATGATGTCAGGGACGTCCCCCCATCACATGTCACTACAAATCGATTCACTCCAAACGATCTCCAAAAAAACATGTGCTGCAGAGAAAGAAAAAGATTCTAAACAAACGTTTCCGGTCATATAAATATTGTGATGAGCTCACCGGGAACAGGGGTAGGGGCGTGAGAGGACATGGGCGTCATGAGGGGGGTGATTGGCTCTGTGCTGCACTCGACGTACGAGACGGGAAATATGCCCTGACGCCTTCCTACCCGTCCTTCATACCAATTCTCATCAATTCTCTTGATCAGCTGAACAATGTCACCCTGTAGTAGACGTTCAGAATTAGATATTTAGAACCGTTAAATGAAATATTAATATAGCACGGCATAAAATATTGTATATCATTATCATACACATTAGTCATCATCAGTAGCATCATCACCATCATCATCATCTTCCCTTTAATTCCAGTTTAACTTGGGTTGGGATACACTTTAGTAAAAAATTATAATTTTCTTAAAGTCGACCTGGGCAGTCAATACAAATATAGATCCACACTTCACTAAACAATAAATACAGAATTCGTTAATTCTTACAATGTTAGTTATACATTTTTATAGAGATACTATATAATTTAAATTTATTTCACGTAATTCAAATGTAACTCAAATACAAAAGAAATTGCGTTTTAAATTTCGATTTTTTCAGCAAATATAATTAAAAGTAAAGTTCTGAATGCAATATTTTAAGTGACAAATATATTAAGTTAAGTTCGCAATAGTTCTACAGTAAAAGTCCAATTTTCGCTAAAGATAAATCAATTCAAATGACGTAGGAAATCACTCTTTGAATCAAAAAATTACGATTAAATATTAACTAGATAAGGACATGTTCGTGCTAGGTCCCTCAGACGGATTTTCTAAGGATATGAGGCTGACACAATAAATTCTATATAGTGATCTCTATGGAGCGTGTCAGCAGACTGTGCGCATAAATTTGTACTTTGGACTTGCTACTTCGATAAACAGAGAGAGAGTAATATATGAGACCTTTCTGAGACTAAGTTCTGCCGGGGTTTGAGCAGTGAAGTTATAGTTAACGACGGCTTGACCTTCCTTCTCCAGAGCCTCAGTCTTGGCTTCATCCAGCGAGACCAGGATCTAAAGACACAATTAGCAGAACTAAAGGCTAACTTCCATATTTTCAATAAAGTCAAGTAAAATTAATAAATTAAAATCAATATCAACATTAAGAGTTTCAGAATTGTTGTATATAGCGTACATACTGCGTAAGTAGAGCAATTAAAGGTGAACATCTAGTTTTTAGTCATATTTTAGCTCAAAATCATATCAAGGGCAGGTGAATCTTGGAGTTGAACTCTGTGCCTGTTAATTCAAGTCGGATACCTAATCTAATATACTGCTGGCTCAATGCAGTAATTGCACACTTAACCAAATAAAACCTATCTTAGAAAAATTTAGACTATAAACATTAGCTTACTCTGCTGTATTTTTGATGAACCGTAAAATATAGAATACAATGGACGGAATGTGCATGAGAAAAGCCTAATTATGTAACATGTAGTATATTAGTGACCTAGTAATCGTTAGAAATTAAGAACCCAAAAATGCTAAAATTATACATTATAACAAATGTATGATAGTACAATATGGATTAATATTACGATACAAAGTAAAGCTTCACACACTATTTCTTTACTAAAATTTATAAAAAATCGTGATATAGCCAAAGTAATTTTATGTCATTACACTATGGCAAAAATAACGAAAGGACTCTCTTACCTGAACATAGTTTGCTGGAAATATGCCCTCAACTCCGTGAATTTCTCCTTTGAACCAGTTTTTATCTATTTGTCGCCAGATATATATTGTGTCTCCACGTTTGAACGAGAGCTCTCTGTAAACGCACAAGTGTATAGAAATTCTGGAGACTTCCTTCTACTATTATTACAATTCTTCTAAATACATCAAGAAGAATATGTAAATTCTTAAATGATGTATAATAACATACAAACAAAAGCATATTAAACGGACTTATGTTAGTCATGTGTATTAATTATATTAATATACACGTTGATTCATATGCATTTAATGTTTATTTCATTGATAAATTTCTGGATTAATTAAAACCTTCATTTCATCAGGCCACATAGAAAAGAAAAAATTAGTACATGAAAAGAATTTGCAAAATCTATTATTTTTAAATTACTATATATATCAGATTACTATATACAGCAGATTTTTCTTAAATTCGCCCATGGCATTGCGTTTGCGATTAGATGATATAAAAGCTACTGTAAGATTCGCAATAAGTTCAGTAATAAATGAACTTTCATTATACTGTGTGGCGTTGACCAACAATAATATTTTCTTTCCGTCAGGAGAAGCTTCCGTTTCACTGTCAAACTATGAACTGAACATTATCCTAAGTTACAGCTGAGGACATCGTTCTCTCTCTATCTCTTTCTCTATCTCTCTCTCTCTCTCTCTCTCTCTCTCTCTCTCTCTCTCTCTCTCTAGTACTCTGTACGAGTCAAGTCTTTGATACATATTCAAAGACTGCCGGCTGGAGCCAGTGGCGACATCGGTAAGATACTCCATCGTGGATCAGTACGTGCGCGTTCAAATCCTGAGTTCACCCGTCACTGACATCGCTTTCGAGTGAGGAAACTAACGTCAACCTTAGCTTTTTTATTCATACTCTCGAGTCTGCATTCACGCTCCATATAGAGCACTCTATAGATTAACAAGTTAATCACTTCATAAAAGGATATGCCTTATCTAAACCTTATTTATCCAATAGCAAAGGATATATTGAAGTATAACTTCTCATACCGAAATAAAGTCTGGTGAAATAAATAGTCCGAAATGAATCTTATGAAATAAATAAAATACCTTTCATTTTGGGCTCTAAAAGTGTACAAAGCCTTTGCCTTTCCACGTATTCTGGTCGGGCACTTCATAATCGGCCGCACCAGACTGTCTTGAAAATCATCTTCAAACCGGTTCAAAAGAATAGAAGATTTCTGCATGGGTCTGCATGTAGCAAAATGTTATAGAAGTAAATTAAAACAATCGAGATTGCAATTACTTAGTTGTGCACAAACTTCAAAGCAAATGTGTAAAGCCAGAAAGTAGCAAGATGCCATAATATGAACTTATATAATGAAGAAGAACAGAAATTGCTACAAAATCTTCTAAACCCAATTCTTGTGAAAATAGGATTTATGGGAAGATAAATAGATAAGATAAGATAGGATAAGATAGTTGGTTTTGAAAAAAGTTTTTATGAGCAAGTAGATCATATAATTAATCATAGATATATGCAAAGCACTTTAACTGTTCATATAATACAATTATATGAATACATAATACAGAATAATACACGATACATAAGACCTTATACATTGTTCTATAAGGTCCTGGCAAGCTGTGCAGAATGATTAGCAGCAAGTTCTGTGTAGGTTTTTAGTGCCCAATATGTATTACCAAAT
This sequence comes from Enchytraeus crypticus, assembly GCA_905160935.1. Lineage (NCBI taxonomy): Eukaryota > Metazoa > Annelida > Clitellata > Enchytraeida > Enchytraeidae > Enchytraeus > Enchytraeus crypticus. Next base: position 469,982 of record CAJHZI010000505.1, read on the forward strand.
ATTAGTTTTAGAACGCAATAGGTACAGTAAAAACAATTAAGAATCATTTATAAAATTAATTGGAATGTCAAAACAATACTGCACATAGGCTAACTTGTCGTAGATTACTTGTCGTAGATTAATTGTCGTTGGTTAATTGTCATAGAGTTAATTTATTGGAATTCACTGCACAGCCAAGAAGAAAAGCTCAGTATCATTATATAACTTTGAGATACGTTAATAGCTGTTAATTGTCATTCTACTCCAGATTTTAATATATTTTCGAGTACAAAATGATTCTTCAGAAGTAGGCCCAAATAAATCAAGACAGAACTTAATCAGGTAAAACGACTAATCCAAAATAAAAGTTTTATAAAGTTCAATTGAATAAAACTATTAAACAAGAATTAAGCTAAATTAATTTTAGTAGCAAAGGCTTACGTCAAGACATCAGCGTGACGCCTGGATTGGTTTATTTTCTGATCCTGTAAATTCCGCCTCTGTCTTTCAGCTTCAACTACTCTCTCCTGTAAACCAATGAACAACTAAAGATTTGACTCTCAGATGTTTATGAAAATTGCAGAAGACATTTTTGAGATCTCTTTTTTAGGATGTTCTTATGACTTGCGAGTATTTGTTTTAAAGATATTATACTGTACACTTCGAATTTATGTAGCAAACCAACTACGGTACAGTTTTATAAACGAGTAATGGAAAACACGGTAATGTTTCCCATTTGAAATAGATTTAAATCGATTTTAAAGAGAGAAACTTTACCATGTTTCTCAGTAAAAATGCATTTAAAGTTTTAAAGTTTTCTCTTTAACAATCCGTTTGGAGTAACAGATTGAAATTCATTGGTAAAATTACATTTGAATGAGCAAAAGTGTTTTGTGATGGAATTAAAATTTAAAATATTAGAATCAGTCATTTATTAAGTCAGGAGAGGGAGATATATGCAGACAGTATCCCTATTTTTGCTTAATGAAATATTCATATCAATTGAAGTTGGCAGGATTTGAGATGAACCGAAAACTTACGAGTTACATTATTGGCAGTAGTTCGCTGGTGGACAGGGAGAAAAATCAAGATTACTAAGAGCTAACTGATGCCCACAATGCAGGGATTTTCTATTCACTGGTGCGGTGTGGACCTAATTGAGCATTTTTGGTCAATTCTGTACACAACTTTCTATTTCTTTATCGAATTCAAATTTCCGAATGTTTGTTGATGCTTACTGCAACTAATGAGCTATAATTTTTATTATTCTAATGCCTACAGCTTAACAAATTATTTTCAGCTACTTTGCTAGTCCTCTGCACCAAACTATGGCTTCAGAAAATTCATAAAAAGTAAGTGGCTCAAAATACTGAAATACGCTATCATAGGACATTACAATATTGCCAACTGAATCTCAGTTTTAAACAGAAACTTAGTTACTCAATTCATCATCATCATCAATTCATCTGATATTTGTTTTAAGCTTCCTGATTATTGACTGATCTCATGTATGTAATATCAGATTTAGAATATTCTGATTTAAAAATGTTTCATCTGTAGTTACTAACTATTTCCGTTCTTCTGCGGTCCTGCTTATCGCCTTCCTTCTGATTGTTGTTTTTCTCTCCATTCAATGTAGCATAGCGTGACCCTAAGAAGTAGACGAAATCAGTTTTCTTTAGCAAATTATTTCTACATTAAATGGCTAAAACTAAAGTAAATATCAACAAAACTTTGATTTACGCTGAATCGTGAGTGCAAATACACCCATCTGAAATTTAAGTGCAAATAGACCAAACCTATACGATCTGCCATTTACATACATGTGTTTATTAAATTGTTTCCGCGATTATTTGTTAACTACCACCACCATTAAGACGTATTGACAGAACAGGTCAAATCACTTGAAAATACGAATTTGAATCAGCTATTAAATTTGCTTTTCACACACTTTTAAAATAGTGACTAATGTGTATGAGAGTTGATGTACACGATGATCAAACAAAGTGAATCTTGATAGCATTGCTTTGCAGAAGATAACTACACTATACATGTACATGCATGTTAGCTGTTTATGCATTATTGTTTCTGTACACTATATCTTAATAGCGTAGGGGTAACGTCATGAAGTTTTAATGACAGATCCTGAGGTGAATTGAACCCTCGTGGGTTCGAATCCCGGTTGCGCTGATCTGAGAGTAAAATCTCGGACATTCACTGGACTGGTTTATGGATAATGCAATAAATTACCTAACGGTTTAAACATGTGGTATTAAAAAGTGATAGATATTAACATAGTTGATCATTTCACTATAATGTGTGTTTGCTTTTACATCACTCTTCATGGTTACAATGTGATGAGCACGAGACGTCCCTGACATCGTCTTGTCGTCCGGGTTAAATCTCAACATTTCCTTGACTTATAACTTTATCTAATAAATTAAAATATAATAATAAATGAAATATAAAATAGAGACCTAACCTTTAGCTCTTCCGTATTTCTGGTATCGATTCATATCGCCCATATCGGAGTAAGTGGGAGAGAGGTGGAGATCGGGTTGATCGTCTCGACCATAGTTAGCTTCCGTGTCGCTCTCAGCGCTTTATAAATAGAGAACAATAATAGCCAATGTATCATGACAATACTAGTATTTGTTTTTTATTTATATTATTACGTTGATTATGATTGTGGGCTGTCAACTAGATAGTATTTATTTATCCTCTTTGATGATCCGTTTGTATGTGTAATTTTGTATTGCATGCTTTGATGATAATGTCATTAAACATAGTAGGCCTAATTAACTAACTAAGTAAGTATAACAACATATAATTGTATTATAACAATTATATATATATACATACCCTCAAAAATATATAAATAATACAAATATATATATATATATATATATACAGTATATATATATATACATTATATATATATGCGATTATATTATTACAATAAATTTTTCTATAACAATAATATTTAGACTGCAATAATATTTAAATGAGCAACAACATTGCTACATTAGAGATAAACACCATTATATAGACTGATTCGGGTGAGGCATAGCCTTGTGACACTCCGATTAATTAACTGATAAAAATAATTAGAGAGTAACTGTATGTACCATGGACCTGCCTCTTGGCAGAACACAGAACTTGGCAGAGAGAGTAATGCTAGTAATAATAACTAGTGGCAGTAATAGAATATTTTTCGTAACTTTTGAAAACTTATAAAAGAAAATTATGCAAGTTACACGAGCAATACAATGTCATGTATAGGATTGAATCTATTTTAAAGATTAAATTTGATAATATACTGCGGTTATAAGCTTCTACCATTCTTGACATTATAAAAAATTACAAGCATTACAGAAAAAATATCCATAAATAGTTATAATTAATTTACTAATTATAACAGTGTTTGAATTTAATCCTTCCGTGTCCTTTTTGTCTCTCAGTTCTAAATTATATCAAAATATTTATGCACATGTAAGCTCTTGAGTGAAATAACTGATATTAAACAATAACTGGAATTAAACAGTAACTGAAAATACACTTACTAAACATTGTGAGTTCGTGCAGTAGGTTTCTGAGTATAATCAGGCTTGTGAATGGTTTCATACATTTTTCTATACCAGTCCTTGCGACTCCTATCTTCAACTGACTGTAGCAATAATTGTAATTGAATTGTACATGAATATGTGGCGAATTGCACAAATTTATGCATGCAGAGCCCACATGTTCTTTAAAATCTAAGATACATGTATAATTTAAATATATGCAATGCTTAAATGTATCCTATGATATCAAATATAGGCTACATGTAAACAACATATAGGCCTAACCGTGATTTAACTGCATTATAGGGTATTTTCACAAATATTTAGATAATTATACTGTGTATGTGTATTTATGCATTATATATATTGTACATGCATATATGCATGAATATGTACTATATCTAATATTATATATATAAATATATTTACATATATATATATATATATATATATATATATATATACATGTACATGTATATATATTATATTCCTCAAACACACGAAAGATGCTACTTACATTTTCAGATAGAAGTGGTAATCCGGTATCTGCTGAACCAATACCTTCGTAAATCAGCCGCCTATCCTCTTCTGTCGCATTGAAAACTTTTCTGTCCTGATTTTTATTCGACTCAATTCCAAACTGATCACCTGTGTAAATTCTTACTGGACCTCCTTTAACGTCTTTCCGTGGATTAAGTCTGTTCTCCTGCTGCTCCAAGAAATTCCCTGCAGTTCCATTTGTCACTTTCAGACTATTGTCTTGATGATTGCTATTGTCTGCAGTGTGCTGCGATGAAGAACTTGCTTTTGGCTGCACGAGCACGCTGTCACCTATCAGATGAGGTCCTCTCTGAGGAACTGCTGGGGAAGTGAAGTTGATCTGACGATCCTGCTGTGGCTTGCTTTCTTTTCCAGATTTAAACTTCTCCACTGCTTGGAACCTTCCGGTTAAGGTTGGTTTACTTACCGATATAAGTTCATTAGGAAGGGAAAACGAATTTTCCTTGAGGATCGGAGCGGTTGCAAAGGAGTGCCTTGGTTGATCTGACTGAGGTTGTTGCTTAACAACTGTTTCCAGTTTAATCGGCAACTGTTGCACCGAATGAGGCTTGACCGGAGGCAAGACTTTAACAGTAGGCGTCGCTTTAGATTTTACCTGTTCGATTCTCAACGTCTGGGCTCCACTTATTTGTCCAGGCAGGCCTTCCTGCTGAAAGGATTGTGGAAGGGGTTCCGAAGTTTGACGCTTGAATGGACCTCGTTCAGTGGTGTTTGAATGCTGATATGAATCTGTATAAGAATGCAAATCTGTTAAAATATATTTAAGGTCTGTGGTGATATAATGAAACAGTTTCGAGCAATTCAGTAGCAGTGTAATAATTAGATTTAGTTGAATGTTGGAATACAAGCTTAATTTAAGACTTCTTTTAGAAATCATTCTAAATAATTTAAAGTTATTTAGAAATCATTTTTTAAATCATTTTAGGCTAATCGTCTTGAAAATCTAAATTACCTAACCTATATTAAAATTCTTTATTATTTAAATGGAAATTATTTGCAATAATTTACATTTTAAATATTAAAAATAAATGCATTTAATCTCTATACAGATATATTAAGTGTACACCTTTCAGTCTTAAAATTACATTTTAAGGGGTTGCACATGATTTTAGTGAAATAATGAGGGCAAATGGAACATTATTAAACTTGGTCTTACTCTTGAGTTGCTCATACAGATCGACGCTACGTCGACCGGATGGTCCTTCATCATAGAGTCCAGATCTCCATTCCTGTAGGACCTCTCCCGGACCTCCGGGCTGAGTCCTCGAGGATCCAGTAGGAGCTAATAATAACAAAATAACTCATTGTGAAGTATACGCCTTTATTATATCTGTAATTAAAGTATGTGAATTAACTACAAATTTTATGAAAGATGTCTTTAAACATGACGTCCCTGACATTGCCTTATGGCGAGGAACCGGACGTTAAATTCTTATTGATTGATTGATTGATTGTTTGATTAAGCTACATCGTGGACTGTGGGGATCTTTTTTATGTTTAAAAAATGTGAAAGTAGGGCCTACATTTAATCGAATTCCAACTTATATTACTGTAGTTCGTACATAAGATTTAATGACTTTTGCAAAAACACATTGCATAAGATTAACAACTAAAGCCTAAAAACTAACTATAAAATTGTTTCATTTGTCTAAACTATTCAGGCAAAGCTATATAATCTAGAATAGTCTAAAAGAATAACCCAAGCTGAGAGACAAGTAATAGAGTATGATATCATTTTAACTGAAACGTAAAGTTATACCAATTATATTTTTTTGTCTCGACGATGATGTTAACACTTTTTCAAAGTTGACTATAGGCGGTGTAGTGGTATCTTGCAGGAATGAGTTCCACCAGGCCTGAAATACATTAAAACACGCCAACAAGAAGCGTAAAGTTATCGTTGAAACAGGTTAAAATTTAATAGCCTTTCTAAATACCCAGCAAGATGCCCGTAATTTAAAAAAGGCAACCTAGAAATAATTGCTAAAATCTCTTAGAAGAATTTAAATGTCAAATTTTACTTTCAATTAAAGCAAATAGAGAAAATATCTGTAGACTTTCAATTTTGCAAATTACGATTGTCAATAAAATATGATACACTAAAAATATCTATTGACTTTTATGTAATGAAATTATATACTAATTTTGAGTCACTATTAATCACTAATACCAAAGTATAATAAAACTAAGCAAATCGCTTTTGTAGGTTTATGTTAGGTGCTTCTACATATCTTGAATCCGGTTAGATGATTCACAAAAGATCATCCCAATCCTTACATACATGTGTTTAATTTAAGCGAACTAAAGAAAATTTTGAGGAAGGCACAGAAAAATGACGTCAGATATCATATTTTTCATCCTAATGGCTGCAATATGATATTATCATAAGGCTGGAGCCAGTGGCGGTGTCGGTAAGATACTCAAACGCAGATCAGTATGTGCGGGGTTCAAATCCTGGATTCCCCCTTCACTGACATCGCTTTCGAATGACGAAACTGACGTTACATTAGCTTATTTACAAGTACATAAACAGCGATTGAACCTCGACTGAGACATTACTTAGCTTACTATTAGTTTTTACTTTCTCCGTCACTAGCTCATCTTACCTCGCTTTGAAGTTTCTCATCTTGATGACTCTCTGGAGGTCTGCCCAGTTTGACCTTGCCCTGACTGCTCTCAAGGTCATCGTGACTGTACGACTTCACAGGGTTCCAGCGAGCCTTACTCTGCACTGTGTTCTCCACGGGTAACTCTTCCACTCGAGCTCCAGTCTCAACTCCTGATTGTTTGTTGTCCTGCAGCTGTAGACCTTCTGAAGGTGAATTTAATTTCTTAAATATAAATCTATCTTCTCGTTGCATAGAGTCTTGATTGTACTGATCTCTGGTTGGATCGACAGGATTTGTGCTGTGTTGATTCTCAGACATTGGATTTCCGACGCTTGCTTGAAATTTTGTGAATTGAGGTTGTCCATTAACTACTATTTCCGGTATTACTCTATTCGCTTGTTGTCCTTGCTGCTGTTGTTGTTGTTGTTGTTGTTGAAACTGTTGTTGAGTTTGCTGCGTCAGGCGTGATTGATCGTGACGTGGTCTTTGTTGTTGGATCTGCTGGTGTTGCTGCTGTTGCAAATGAGGAAACTGTTGCTGTTGTTGTTGCTGTTGCCATGGCTGTAGTTGTTTCAAGTGTTGAGGCTGATGTTGCTGCTGTTGCGGTTGTTGTTGTTGATACTGCTGCTGTTGCCATTGTTGTTGTTGTCTAAATTGTCCATCATGCTCTTGAGATTGCTGAGCAAAAGGTTGCATTCGATTTGGCTGCCATGGCATCGCTTGCTGACGCATCTGAGGCAACTGTTCAAAATTCTGCTGAGGAGGATTTTGTCTATCCATAAAATGTTGATCACCTTGAGGGTATTTCTGCTGTGGCGAAAAATGTTGTGCTGGAGCAGGAGCATTTTGTGCTGGAGCAGCAAAACGTTGCTGTGAAGGACCACCACTGAACTGATTCGTTTTAAATGTAAATGTTTGTTGCGGTTGTTGCTGGTGCAACTGCTGATTGAATTTCGGTTGCTGCTGCTGTTGCGGTGGCCATTGCTGCTTCTGATTTGCCTGGTATCTGGCACCATCTAATGGCAACGAGTTTCGAGGTAGCGAGTTTGGTGGAGCATTATTTGTGGCTTTGATTGGTAACGACGTAGAATTTAAGGTTCTAGGGTAGTCGTAGATAGGCTGATTGGCAACGTTAGTTATTGGTCCGTTATGATTGACGGGCTGCTGGTTTAAATTACTCTTGTTTGGGCCAGATATTCCCGAGTTAACTGGAAACTGATTGGGCGTCTTAGGTTTCCATATATCTGCATAGTAATTGACAGCAATTAGGTATATAACCATTGATAGAATAATATAATTCTAGCTTCGCGAAATAACTCTTCATGTAGTTAATTATTAATATGTATTGGTTGAATTTGCTTGATTAAGTATCATAGATTATATGTGTATCTATATGTAGGCGAATTATTCATATTGATAATAATTACTAATTTTATAACACAAATTTATGATAAGTCAATAGTCCCTCACTTCACTTGAGTTATTGTCATTGACATAGATTGATCGATTACGGTTGGCTTCACTCCTATGATTGGCTTCACTCCTATGATTAGCTTCACTCATATGATTGGCTTCATTCCTATGATTAGCTTCACTCCTATGATTGGCTTCACTCCTATGATTAGCTTCACTCCTATGATTGGCTTCACTACTATGATTGGCTTCACTCCTATGATTAGCTTCACTCCTATGATTGGCTTCACTCCTATGATTAGCTTCACTCCTATGATTGGCTTCACTCCTATGATTGGCTTCACTCCTATGATTTGCTTCACTCCTATGATTAGCTTCACTCCTATGATTTGGCTTCACTTCTATGATTGGCTTCACTCCTATGATTGGCTTCACTCCCTCCTACGATTAGCTTCACTCCTATGATTGTCTTCACACTATAGGTTTGGCGTAACAATTGCGACTTATGGTATACTATAACTGTTAGCTAGAAGTTTGCAATATTTATTTAATTGATGGAAGACTAAATCGCAGAATGTTGATGACTTTCAATAGACATATAATGGTTAATTGCTGCAGATTTTATTTTACTGACCGTAGAATAAGTGACAATTCTCTATGCTAGAGTAAAATAATTAAAAATACTTCTTTTTAATATTGAATAATTTTAAGCTCCATCCGCAGTAAAGAATTATTACATAAGATGATGCCTTGTACACATTTTCTGATTGTTATTTACATTATCGTAACGTGTCAATAGATTTACAATTTGCTATGATATTTTTTCATTTATTTAATAAATTTAAAGAGACCATAGTTATTAAATGGTCTAGTCCATATAAACAAATGGCTCTAATACAAACTCTCATTTGTATCTGACAATTTATCCGAGTTACTGGTTACGGCATGACTGTTGTTCATTGATGTAAATGATGGAACGTTGCCGGACTGAACTCTTCCGGCGTGAGTACCATCTCCAAACATCGGTAGTGGCTGGGGGTGAGGTTCTCCCGTGAAATCAGTGGGGGAGGAAGTGAGCCCGGGCTTAAAACGAACGGATTTGTAGCCCTTCACTGGCGGGTCACCCCCAGCTGTCAGCTGACCTGTCAACAGAGTGAAATTAAATAGTTGACAAAAATGTTAATATGATATTTTATGTAATTAATGTTATAATATGACTAGACCGGCTTTCGTTGAGGACCTAAATTCTCCTCAGTACATTTCTTTTGCAGATTGGTTTGGGTAATTTATCTGTAGTGATGGGCGCTTTGGGGACGTCTCTGACATCATCCTTGGATGAGGAAACGGACGTTAAACGTTTATTATTATTATTATTATTATTATTATTATTATTATTATTATTATTATTACTACTACTACTACTACTACTACTACTACTATTATTATGTGTAGTAAATAGGATATTCTACTTGGTATATATAGTGTACATATATATATATATATATATATATATATATATATATATAATATAATATATATATATATTTAAACATATATACGTAAATACAATATATATATATATATATATATATATTATATACATATATATATATATATATATATTTAAAATAGGCTAGGCCTATATACATATATAGTTAATTTGTGAAGAATTCTTGCTGTTTGTAGAATAAAAATCTCCTTAAAATAGAAATAGAAGCATATCTTGAATAACAATACACAATATTGCAGTATAAATGTAGGTTTATTATTATTCTTTAAGAAATGTGAATTTAGCCCGTCTAAAGACTATAACGATTCTAAAACTCTCAATTGTACAGGAAATAGGAGCCTATGTCGCAGCCATGCTAATTTTTAGTCAACCACAAGGTCCACAACGACCTAATACTGTATTTGGTGAACTTCTTCGCTCCTCTCTCAGACTATCAAGAATAAGTGAAGGTAGGTTGTAGTGTGTTTAACGTCAAGTTCAGAAGCACAAGGCTTCTCTTCAAGACGACTTGACACAGAATCGAGCTACCGTCACAAAGATTTAGGTAACAGTAAGTTACTGTTGAGGTAACAGCTGTTACCATTAATTCCGAGAGAATTAATTTGACCGAATGGATAGCGCAAGAATAAGTGAAGAACTGATAGTTACGCTTACAACCTAAGCACATGTAGCTTCAAATTGGTGTTTTTTAGTTAAGAACGAAATGAAAGATTTCCTTCAAATTATTCAGCCAAAATAGTTCAGTTCAGCAATATGTATATGCATAAACTTATTTAACCAAAATAAGAGCATAATATATTAGTACCAACTATTAAAATGAACTATTTTAAATAAAAAGAATTACATTTTACATTTGTAATATGTATTGAGATATTCAGTTACTTTTCTCGCTCCTCTCGAACATTTTTAAGAAAGACGAGGAAAATTTAGGCCAAAAATATGGCGACTAAAAGTAAGTTAAATAGAGTAGTCCAATCGAGCTATGTACTTAATTAGTATTTTAACTTTAAAATGTCCGCCGAAGTAGTTTTTAATTAGTATTTAAACTTTAAAATGTCAGCCGAAGTAGTTAATTTGAAAAATAGTTATTTTTAAAGGACCTAGTTTACTTGATACTAGTTTTGTACTGGACATTAGTTAAATTTCTAGATAAGAAAAGAATCAATTTTGAATTTAAAAGAAACCGAGCATCACAAACCGTACTAAACGAAAATAATTCTACTAACGCAGCGGAATTAACGTTAGTGTCCCAACCTAGGGGTATAAACTCTAACTACTCCTATGAAGAGTTTACCTATCTGAAAAGCTTGCATGTTTTTATAAGCACACTTCTCAGCTTAGATTAGGATAAGTTATCATATCGCGTTAAAATGTTTAGATCTATAGCTGCAGAAAATCTTTCACACATCACAACTCATTCTTGAAACGTAAACTGACAGGATTCTATATCTATTTTTACGATTAAATTGTGCTTTGCAGCAAAAAGTCTCAGCAGAATAGATTATCAACAAGTTCCTAGGTTTACATCACCCAATGTTATGTATATTAAATATAATTTTTATATTAACATATACTCTCAGACGCAAAAAGTATTTCAGGCTACAGAAAAAGTTTTTTCCAAATGTTAAAGTGATTAAAAGGCAATTTCACTTTCACTCGAACAAACTTAAATCGCACAGTGAAATATTTCTGTCACATTCCCTAACGAATGATTGCTTACACCTTTTTGTAACGGTACCCAGCGTACCATTAACTTACCTATGTTAATATCAACTAGTGTTCCAGCCAATTGTATAACTATTTTTAATTGTAATTTCTGCTGCTTGTTATGTTTATGTAACTCACCACGCCATGAAATTTCGCGTATTATTATCATCTGCGGTTAACATTTTACTTCTGCGTTATAGAATTGTAAGCCGGTATAAATGTTAACAATTTTTGACTCTATTTCAAACTCCTTTCGACCATTATCTGGGCATCTGTTGTTGTCTCTGAACTTAGCAAAATAAGAGTAATTTGTAAATTATTCGTAATTTAGTAATTTGCTGTTTTTCTTCTGACTACTCCAGAACAGGCTAACAGTCTACTGAGCGTGTTGTAGTGAGCAGCTAAGCATGGGCTAAGAAAACCATTTGGAAACTACTTCAGTACTCATATATTCCAAAATATTATGGCTACTCTGTTTGGTAGAGTAAAACATTTCTACAGGATCACCTTGTTTGGCTGACAAGGTGCTCGTTAAAAGGTATGAAAGTAGTCAATGAAGAATATACAAGGGCCTTCAATTTAGCAGAACAAGTGAGAGAGATAACGTAGCACGACATGAGCTCGGAGCATTGAAAGCAGGTTGCTGAGAACTAACCGCAGACAACTTATGCTAAACAGCGGGTGCATTCTGATGTATGGAGTATAAACACATGTGCAGTGAGAGTATTGGGCATTGGGAATCTTTAAAACATCCTAATCTAAGCATTCCTCACTGTAGCTAGTGGCTCTCGCCTGAATTATTACATTTGTTGATGAATCAGTTATAATTAAATCAATGTCAATCCTCTTTATCTTATTATTTATTTTAATCTTCAATATACATGCATGTATATTGAAGATATACGCCTGTTTGTGCTACTGAAGTGTATCGCATAGTAAAGACTTCTTCAGCGCACTGCCAAGGGTCAGGTTCAAGGTACATATTCATACTCAAAGTCCATTTTCTCGCTCTATAAAAGCATTCCTTAGATCAACAAGTTAATCCCTTCACAAAGTCTATGCCATATACATACCTTATGTAGCCTATAGCTTAGGAAAATTATGGCTTCTGAGGTGTTTTCCCGTTGCCTTCCTCAGCTAGATGGATTAATTACTATTTAATCATGGGGAAAATATTTCTTGGTGAGGTGGGTTCTCTCTAGTCATCCTCAGCTCCTGCCTTAGTCGCCTCTTACGTACACACAGCAGATTGTTTTCGGTTGCCCTATTCTGCAGTGGTCCAACCACACCCGAGCCCAAGATGGGGACTATAGTAAAGACTATATGAAGTATAATGCAAATGTTTGAGAATACAGCAATACATCTAGTCATTCATAATTGCCTATTAGAACTATCCAAAAGACCTGCTCCGTTTAATTTTAATATATAAACAGCTCAATTAAACAAATCTGTCACTAAACACTGTAACATTATCTTAAAATTGGCGAGCAATACGCCGACCTAAACTGACTCTTAAGTGTCTATTTCAAAAAGTTTTTTCTCTGTAACAGCGTGCTCGTGTTAGATAAGGCAATACAGTTAGGGCGGTGAAGGCGAAGCGGAAACAGTTTACTGCTTCTGATAAGAGAACAGAAACCAGTAACTACAACACCCTAAAACCGTTAAAGTCAATAAACAACAAAATATTTAATGAATCAATTATTCCCTAATTGCGTATGTTATTTACAAAATTGATTCCAATTTAAGTTATTTGTACATTTTGTCATATGATTTCGTCTCCATTTATGATTTCTCCTCCTTCGCTTAGATGATTTTCTCCTTATAGGGGTGTCTTCTAAATTTCACTAAATTCGCGTTGCACAATATTTTCTATAATTAATGTAATGTAATTAATTAGTAACAAACCTTTTGGAGACCAGATTCCCGGTCTATTTGCCCCTGCACCTACTGCGGCCATATTTCTTTTACTGAACTTTGGGAAAAGCGAGGTAGAGATGTTATGTTTTACTTTAAATAGCGGCGATGGTTTAAAATTGTATTTAAAATAATCAATTCAGCAGATCCCGTAATGGTTTGATCTCGCTTCAACTTCTCCGCTCTGAAGCAATTAATAAAAACATTATATAATCTTTATTCTACCAAAATCATGGCAGTAAACAAAAACAGGAAAGCAGACAAGCAAACGTCACCTATGGATACAACGTAAAGATATTCAACGTTATAACAAACATTACTAACATCATCATCATCATCATCATCACCTTCCCTTAAATCCCAGTTTAACTAGGGTCGGGATACGAATAAACTTTCTCCAGTCCTCCCTGTCCAAGAACTAACAAGAACTAACATTAACTAAAATTCGAAATAAATTGCCAATTTTTTAAACCATAATTTGACATTTTGTGTTTAAAGGCAGCTTTAAAAAATAAAGCCAAAGACTAAACCGAGTCCTTGTTGGTGAATATGTATGGTGCGGAGTGTTGGGCACTAAAAAGTGAGTGTATGAGATAGACAAATTTACAGAGTTTGCATGTGGCAGAAACGATAATGTTACGGCTAATGTGTGGTAAAATTAAGAAGGACAAAATGGAAAATGAGTATATGAGGATGAATTTGCGTGTTTAGGGGATCAGGGATAGGTTGGCTCAGTCGAGATTGAGAGAGAGAGAGAGAGAGAATGTTTATTTCGACAACAACATCAGTGTAAAGTCACATACATACAATGTGTACAAAAAGAGAAATTAAAGTACAAGCTTACAGCAAACATAATGAATGATGCGATTAATTAAAACAAGCCCAATACCATTCAATCAGTCCCTAGTGAGAGCATTGCTTTATCTAGCTAGTCGCCGAGATGGTATGGGAAAGTGCTTCTATCAGTATATTTACCAATTCTTGAATAAAAATGATGTATATAGGATACTAAAATTATATACATTTATAGCCGTTTGTATGGAATCGGGTATGCTATTCCATATCTGAACACTAGAGAAATAATCGAGTTAAAAATTGTAAGATTGGAATGAAAATATAAATAGTTAGTTTGTGATAGTCTAGTCTCATACTCATGGTTAGCAGTTCTGTTGACAAAATATTCTTTATTAATATTGGAAACAGGCCTATTGCTATCAGTTGAATATACTTGTATATTAGTTTACCAATTGCTAATCTAAATAATAAATTAACAGGAAGTACATTAAAATTTTGGTGTAATTCTTTAACATTGCGAAATTTATTTGGATCTTGAAGATTTCTTAATCTTAATACCTTATTCATTGCAACTTGCAACGGATGTGACATGGATTGACTAGTATTGCCGAATATTTCAATACCATAACTAATACGTGAATAAATAAGTGCGTGAAATAACATTAAGCGACAATTTAAGGGTAAGAATGTTTTACGATTGAATTCAAAGAATTTATTTTTTAGCTAATTGATTTATATGTTCAGGAAATGATAATTTATCATCAATGAGGTGGTATGGTTATATTGTGAGAAAGGCTGATGAGGATGTAGTAAAGAGATTTTGGAGGGAAGAGATAGATGTTAAACTAGAGAGAGGTAGATCACAACTGACGTGGGATGAATGAATTAATGGCGTGGGACAAAGAGGATTAGAAAAAGGTCTTTTCGTAACCCGACACTAATTAAACTGGGATTTAAGAGAATATGATGATTATTATGGTTTACCAAATAAAAAACACCAAATTCCTCACTTGACTTTGATATCACCCGTCGTAATTATTTCATCTAGACATCTGGACAGACGCAACGATGATGAGAACGGGGCAAGGTATTCAAGGTGGACTAGAAACTGACGGTAAACTGCGGAGAGATATAAGGATTTCAAGTGACTATGTGGTTAAGATTGTAGAAACGAGAGTGGAAAACAGACTATGCCTATACTACATGATTGTTCCAACACCGTTGCTTTGAAGTCTGATACTTAGATCAACGACGTGAATACGACGTGAATGAAACGAGAAGATATAATATCACAATTATCGGTAGGCGTTTGGAACAGGTAAGAATTACATATAATCATCTAGGTTACAGGATACATTCTGATACATTATGGGAGATGTGCATGTAACTTTATGCAAGATGGAAACTTTAGAATATCGCAGGCAAATGAGAAACTTAAATAATAGTTATAGGACTAATTTTACGCTATTTTTTAAAATTTAATAAAATTCATTATTTAACGTTAATTTCAACTCCGAGAGAATATGATGTGAGGAATACTTACCGTCGTAAAAAAGTGTTATAATGAAGTCAGACAGTCGTATACAATGTGATTATCTTGACTGTTAGTTAGGCTTGCAGTCGGCACCCCATTTATGCTTTCAACGATGTCCCCCAATTGTAATCCGCTTTGACTAGCCTTCCTTTCTTCAGTTAACTAAAAAGTAGTAGGTATTAAATACGGTATACATCACAAATATAATCTACTAAAAGTTCATGGATTATTTTGCCTTATCACCTTTTGCAAGATGCTTTTATTCTGTCTACTAATAAGATTTGCCTGTTATCAATGAAAAAACTTATTTGCCGTCGCTATGTATTGTTGTTTAGCTTATGATTATTATTAAACTCTTTCTGTAAAGTAGACTCGAAGACAGAGTTCAGCCATGACACTGCTATATAAGTTTTCGTTGTTAATAATAAGAATGATAATTCTTGTTAGACTGTGAGGACAAAATTAATGGTTGGTCTTGACAGACCAGTTTTAATTCTTTATTATTAAAAAACTTTCTCCTCACCGTTTGTTATAAAATCGCTTTTGCCTTGAAAACATAGGCTATTGCATATGTTTGCATTGCATTGCATATAAAGTATTACACTGCATATTAAATACTTTAAATACAGTTACTTAACATGCATACTCGCCGTTTGTTATTGAACCGCCTTTACCATGCGGCCGCGTGGTTTGTTGAAATAACGTTACAATCTCTGACTCTAAATTCTACGCTCGTGTTTACAGTTACTGAAGAGTACAGCTGAGCGCATGTTGTCGAAAACCAGCTGGGCTGAGATATGCTCGAAATGTACTGCCGCCAGTCGGCCTGAAAAGTTACCGTTAACTTCTAAATAAGATGTGATGCTAGATTTCACTACACACCCTCTTGTAATATGGAAACAAATGAGAGTGGGGGAAATCTGTTAAGTTTACATGTTCTGCACATTTTTTAAACACAATTTGACGAGTATGGAACCGAAAGAGTTTTCCTAAATTTAGTTCTGTAACTTCTGTTAGACGTAGTGGTCTGATTGAGAAATCAACATCACAAGCTGGCGCTACTTTATTCTAGGCTGTTAGAACATGACATTTCTTGTAAGACTTTTAGAAATAGTTTAAAATACCACGCATACCAAACAATTAGCTTACATTTTAAAAAATTCTGAAAATGGCGGTTTTAAGAGTCATTTAAAATCTTATGATAGTGTTCATCCGATGTATTCTGGAAAAGCATGACTATGAAGATTGTCAATTTGCAATTCGCATTTTTCTTAATTGATTGTAAATTGTCGTGCAGCTAAATTCTACAGTGTGGTCTAGCGTTGATTTATAGCGCCAACGCTGAATACAATCTTACCTAATAAGAGAAGTTTAACAGTGTGGCGTAATTTCACAGCTGGTAAAGCTAGTGTTAATGTCAGTTTCCTCATTCGAAAGCGTTGTCAATGGCAGGCGAGCCCAGGATTTGAACCCCGCACATACTTATCCGCGGTCGAATATCTTACCGACATCGCGACTGGCTCCAGCCAGTTTAATTCAAGTCAAGATATATCGAGGTCCGCATCTTGCAAACTCACATTCCTAATGAAATTCTAAATGCTATATAAATCAGTTCTTATTTTCCTGAATAATTTACTTTTAGTTTGAGAAATACTAAAGGCACCACAAACTTATTGATATATTAGTATGATATGTGTGACATAAAGTTACTTTCGTTCTCACATCTGAAGTTAGAAAAATTATGAACTACCGGAATAAATTTATTTACAGACTCGATTTCTTAATTAATGAGCAACGGCTTTATCAGTTACGATTAGTTCCATTTCATTTTATTAAAAGCGCACAAGTACTGATTAAATTACTACTTCAGCAATTTAAGTTTAGTTTCTTGTCCAAACCTGTACAGCAGTAGTATATTTCTCTCGTTATTTTAGCCATTGAACGAGTAACTGGAACAAACTGACGATGTTGGCCTATATTCGAGGCATGTTGTCAGTACACCGCTGGGTTGTTAATCGTAGTGCAGGCTTTATATATCCGACTAATAATAATGGAGATTATATACTGTACATGTGGTAGGAACGGGAAACCACCTCAGAAGCCGCAATTTTCCCAAGCTATAGGCTACATAAAGTATGTATAAGGCATAGACTTTGTGAATGGATTAACTTATTGTCTAAGGAGTGCTATTATGGAGCGAGAAAACAGACTCTGAGTATGAAAATGTACCTTGAACCTGCCACTTGGCAGTGCGCTGAAGAGAGAGAGAGAGATACATGTATGTGGCTCGGGAATATTTCTATATATCGGTAATCATTACGTTAGAACAAGAACAATTAAAAATTATATTGCTCTATAAAATTATTATTCTCTTCGCATATTTTAGTGATGTTTATATCTACGTACTAAGCCCTAAATTGGCAGATCGTGTCATTTTCCAACCGTATACATGCAGTTTTTTACGTGCAAGCGTATGATTAATTGCTTCCACTATATGGGTTAACACTTTCTGCTTAGTTGACGCCATATCGCGATAATAATCACAAATATCTCTAAGAATTATATAATAGGAAATAAAATAAATAATATGGGCAGCAATCTAATTTTTATTCATAACGCGACAGACATCACTGACCGAATGCGTGATATCTGACTTTTCTCTGTTTAATGGAAACCTTTCTCAGCTTATTTGATGGACAATATTTGTTGCATCCATGGAACTATAAGTAGCGCATATAGAGTAACACATACATGTATATAGGCAACATCTTATTATATCTATGAGGGATGTGGCAGAAAATTTGGCCATATTTTCATTGGCTGCGGTTCATCTTCTTCTTATTATAGCTATGTCTGCAATATATTTTTTGTTTTTGATGGCTGTGGAACGTTAATTCATGTAATTGACGTTGTTGTTAGTGTTTTTTCGGAAAATTTTTATTACGACATGGTATATAAGCTATGTAATGTTAACAGTTAAACACGTATTACAGTGAAATTATCGTCTCTGATGATATCTATCACTTTAAATACGACAGGCTTAACCACTAGCAGATTAATCATTTATTCGTCATATCAGTCCTGTAAGTGTCCGAGATTCTACATTCTGATCAATAATTTCGAAAATTGATCCCAGGACCTCAGGAGCAACTATTTATGAATTCATCATGTTACCTAACGAACTTAGATGCTGAGCGATTTAGTTCTTCTAAAATAGCATTAGAAATAAATATACTACACAACCCGAACAAAAAGTTTCATTCGTGAATTTTAATTAACAAAGTTGATTTTGGTGCTACAGTTGTTTCACTTAACTTGATTCGTAAACTTTCTAATCAGCATATTTTCAGAACATTTTTAGTTTTCAGCGCTCTTAAAACTTTGTCACTTGAATGTTAAGTTTACATTAAATTTTAAATTAAATAAATTTAAAAAATTAAATATAATTTTACACTCCATTGAAAAACTTCACATAAATAATAAATTAATTATACTCTGAATAAAAAATACTTTATTTTTTATGAAACTGAAGCTTACAAATAGGACTTGTTACAAATAGAACATTTTGAAGTAAGTAGCAAAATAAAATTTTGATAAGTTTTTTTTCTAGAGTAAGAATAGAGAGGCTAAAGAGCTAGAACGATAGCAATTTTTTATAAAATATATTTATAACAATAATTTAACTAGATTTTAAACTAAAACAAGAATTAGTTATAGAGGGGTGTCAGAATGTGCTTGTAATATTTAATTTACTTAAAAAGACATACTTGATGTGCATATGGAATTTCTATTTATATGAGCAAATGGACCTAATTAACTTAGCAGGAATTAAGCTCTACAAGCAAAAAGATGTAACATCTGACATAGATCTACAACGATATATTTGTTCGGCAATGGAGATTTTGTAATATAATTATTAAATTTGTTCATGCTTCAAGATCAAATACGGTTTTAAATTGAGAAATAACATGAAGATCGTAAGTTATATTTAGAAGTTCTAATGTTATATTTAGCACCCATTTTTCAGTAATAATTTCTTGAGTAGAACAGACATAAAGACCACCAGCGATTAATGTAACATTTCTTATTCTGACCTTCCACTAAATCTCGTTCATACTGTACATGAATAATTTACTTACCAAAGATTACATCGAACAATTTTAAATCTGTCAAAATTATTAGGAAAATATACACTAGATCTATTTATCTAGATACGAAAATTTAAATTCCTCGCCATTCATCAGAAGTTAAGCTTATTCAATTCATTCATAAGAATCCAAGCGAATGACTAATTACAGAAATAGCACAGATGTTTCGGGTGTATTGAACATGTGGGTGGAAGTGTTGCCTAGAACTTTACATGTGCTTCCCTTCCGAGCCACCTTTTAACTACATTTAGCTTCTATTACTAAGTTTCTGCTGCTACTTTACTATTGCTACTACAAGGTCCTACATTTCTTGATGGAATATCCAGTCGTCGTTGACCCAGTTTAACGTTAATAGTTCGAAGGATATTGACCTCCGTGAATTTAAAGTCGTAGCCCTCTCAAATTTCTGTAACTGTAGCAAGATGAAGAGCCAGATGAACAGTTAGGTGAACAGTTAGGTGAACAGCTAGGTGAACAGTTAGGTGAACAGCTAGGTGAACAGCTAGGTTAACAGCTAAGTAAACATCTAGATGAATAGCTAGATGAAGAGCTAGGTGAAGAGCTAGGTGAACAGTTAGATGAACAGCTAGATGAACAGTTAGGTGAGCAGCTAGGTGAACAGCTAGGAGAACAGCTAGATGAACAGCTAGGAGAACAGCTAGATGAAAAATTAGATGAACAGCTAGGTGAACAGTTAGTTGAACAGCTAGGTGAACAGCGAGGTGAACAGATAGATGAATAGTTAGGTGAACAGTTAGGTGAACAGCTAGGTGAACAGATGCTAAGTTAGGGCCCGCGTTGAAAATTTCGCTGAAATAAAATCACCATATACCATCCCCTGGCGTTATCAATTTTCCTAAAGCCAACTAAACTGTAGCGGATGAATCAGCCAAATTAAATAAAAGTGCGCTTTAAGAATTTTAAAAATTTGATTCTATAACTAAACAATAATCAAAATCAAAGATAACCCTTTCCGACAGAATTTTGGAGATATTAAATTATGGAGTTCTGTATCTTTCATGGCGATACAAACTCTCTGAAAACGTTTTGGCAGCTCCCAAATATACAGTTATGCCATTTTTGTGCAGACATGTATAATTATAATTACATTATAAAGTCACACAGCTGCTGCTACAGCTGCTGCTCTCAGCTGCTGCCTCAGCTGCTGCTGTCTCAGCTGTTGCTGCCTGCCTCAGCTGCTGCCTCAGCTGCTGCTGCGGAGCAGTAGCGAGGAATGATTATTGAAGTCACGTGCTGCACTTTCCTCAACGAAATGTCTAAAGGCTATTTTTAGAATTGAGATGCTTCCAATTTCTGGCATTAGCAGCGATACGCTTGCATGCCTGTTGTAATTAGTACAGCCTCATTCCACAGTGTGTAGAACAGTAGAATGCCCTTGTGCTACACTCTAACCATTCCGCATATTCGACGTCTAACCGGGCTGAGCCCATTCATCTGTCATAATCATTGGAAAGCAGTTTCAGAAATGCTACTCAATATGTAGGCCTACATAATGAATACGAAATTATTTTTGATTAAGGCATCAACATGCAGCACCTTTGGTTCACTCATTTGAGTCGCTATTTTTACAATTGAAAATAAGAATTGTATCACTAGATTTATATTAAAATGTTATTTTATTCACAATAATATTTTCTCTTTTTCACTGGTAATTCATTGAATATACCGGAACTAAAATTGCAAATAATTCATTGGACTGAGCAGGTAACACCTTAGCAAGTTGCTTGACAGCGGTCAACTTGTATTTTTTCTACCATCGTTTTTAACTTCAACTTTTTATCTAATATTTAACTTGAAATTTTTTAGCTAATAGCTATAACCCTATTCCTAACCCTAGCCAACACCCTAAAGCTGAAAAGTGTCGCGAACGGCAATCGAACCCAGGACTCAAGCTCTAAAGCCTGACACCTTAACTACTGGACTACTGTGAATTTCAAACTGTGGTTAATAGAAGGATTTAATGGATATCGCATGAAATCTGTCTATACATGTAAATGTACATGTAAACGTATTAGATTCTAGCCAATCTCTAAATTGATTTCTGTGGTAGAATAGAGCTACATGCCAGCAGATCTGTAGGTGCAGGGTTCAAATCCAGTGCTCTCTCCGTCACCGATATGCTAATGAGCCATGAAACTAAAACGTTGCTTTAGATTTTAGTCCGCATGTTAGTTCAGTAGGAACTAAATGAATAATAATTGTCAACACGCTATCCTTTCAAATGATAAATTCTGATCAATTTTTTATATAATTAAATTTAAGTAGTTTCAAAAATCCATTGCTTTCCTTTGCGTCAAAAATTTCGAATTTTATCAAAAATATC
Source organism: Enchytraeus crypticus (assembly GCA_905160935.1). Classification (NCBI taxonomy): domain Eukaryota; kingdom Metazoa; phylum Annelida; class Clitellata; order Enchytraeida; family Enchytraeidae; genus Enchytraeus; species Enchytraeus crypticus. Next base: position 492,059 of record CAJHZI010000505.1, read on the forward strand.
AATAAAACTTTACAATAACGTTGAACTATAATTGTACTTCAAATTATCATTTCAAATATAAACATATGAGATTTCATTATAGGGCAACTAACTCCTACGATAATAACAATTATTAGAGATGATATTTGAAAGAAATTTTACCAAATTCCTCCATGAAAATCTCAACCAATAAATGTGATGAATGGAATAATTAGATGGCACCGTGAACAACGGAGTAGTGACAACAATAAGCAGCTTACTTTGGCTAGTCAGAAGATTTCACTTATTCAGTGTTGTATTTCTTCCAAAGTTAGGTTATGGAGAGATTACTTTAAACCCTATTTCATATAGATCCAACATTTCAATATTGGCAGGAAATTAGAGGTGGGATCGAACTTCTTCACCCACTAAAGTTTTAAAACTGCAGTCCGTAGTTTTAAAATATATGATATATATTACAGAATTGATGTAACAAGTCCTGTGCTGAACCAATTATACCATGAACCGTATTAGCTAACTGCGCATCTGGATTCAACGAATCGAAATCAATCCTTAATGCTTGGATGTAATAGAAAACGTTCATTAAATTTACACCGCGGTACTGCGATTCCTAGATTATCATTAATGCAATTAAGTTTAGAAATCTACAATAAAATTTTTATATTTCAATGAACGATCTATTTTGTCTCATTGCTTCAACGAAGTTAACGCTCAAAAGTTTCAGTATTTATTATAAAATTATTAGATAATAATAAGTATTATAGTGAGATATAATTTATATTATTTTGAATTAATGACTCTTTATATTTTTTTAAGATTTTACCATCCGATCAATAATGCATTAGCCCGACAAACTGCAGTGTAAGTCGTACTTGTATAGTTGCTTGTCATGTACATGTATATCGTATACAGTATAGCATTGTTCCTCACTATAACTACTTGTAATAAGCTTATCGTTGGCCTTCTTCGCATAAATTGTAATATATTTAATAAATTTCACATTAGCCAAATATTGTACTAGTTAAATTCTATTTATAATCCTTTAATATAAAAACTTTAAACTAATCTATATTCTACGTGCCGTTATTACTTTATCTGACATATTTTATCTCTTATTATTTCTTCTAGAAATCTTAATATTATGAACTCAACTGAAAAATGCACGTACCTGATTGTTTCAAGAAGTTAGAATTCTGACTTTGATGTAACGGAGAAGTCGATGTAAGCGAGAAACGAAAATCCAAACGAGAATATCGAAAATATATAGCGACGCAGTTCTTAACTTATAGTTCTCAACTGCAGCACATATAGGCGAGTTTTAATATAGACGTATGCGAGAGTTGAAAGGATGAAGGGTGAATTGAGGATAAAAACAAGGATGAACAGGAAATGCTCGGGACACTACAGGAATATAACGAGCAGTAAATAAGTGTAAGCTGTGTGCTGCTACATACCTCCGGCAAAGGTGAGAAATTCATGCAGAGATAAAGAGAGTAAGACGAAAAGAAGGATAAATGAGTGAGAGAGAGAGAAAGAAAGAGAGATAGAGAGAGAGAAAGACTGATACAGAGACAAAGAGTTATAAGAGAATAGGAATTTCTAATTGACCACTGACTAAGATAATAAATCAATAGCTTGCAAATAAATATTTCAATGAGATAATTTCACACTGTAGATCAGGCAGATAATGTAAGAAAACTGGTCAAGTTAAGTACGTCATGATATTTTAGACGGTTGTACCTGAGGTCGTGGAATCAAATACCCGTAGAGTTGTTCAGAGAGTGAAATCTCGTTCATTCACAGGACTGGTAGCTTGAACAACTCACTAAACTGCCTAAGTGATAAGTTTCAAGAGTTCAGTAACATGAGTGCTAAAGAGTAAAGTACAATTAAGTTATGCTCCGTGTACTTTTAGGTGCTTAATTATATATTGTGAATTTAATTGAATTCATTTAGATTACAAATTGCATACTTTAGCAACGCAAACCATGATTATGTTTCTTTTCCTGTTTTCCGACATTGGTGCACCTCAATATTGCGTATCATTTACAAAACAGCTTCGTTAACCTATAAGTCCATCACCATTCCTGGACAAACTTGTTGCCTCACTTGATTAAAGTGATGCAACCTGCTGTTATTCGGTCTTCTAAATTAATTACTCTTGTGAGACCTAGCTTACCTTCACGCTCTAAGCTACCTAATCGGTCTTTCCAGCATGCTGCACCGCAGATCTGGAATTCTCTTCCATCCAATCTTCGGAAATGTTCATTTGAATCACATCGGCCTTTGCTTTCCTATGAGCAGTTCCAAAGGCAGTTGAAGACCTACTTTTCCATCTCTCTTTTCCATCCAGTGTCCATGAGCGGCGGCCTGCGCCTAAACCACCTTTTCTTTAATTTCCTTTACTTTGAACTGAATTTCTGGATTTAAGAATTTGCACCGTTTTTGGACCTTCTTTTTGCTCGCTGGCTTGATTTTGTCCAATAGTGCTCGATTATGTCATTGATGACTGTAGCACTCTAATTGTTGTTATTATTATTATTTTCTTGCTTTGTCACAAATATATATATATATATATATATATATATATATATATACTGTATATATATATATATATATATATATATATATATATATTTATATTTATATATATATTTGTATATATATTTGTATATATATATATGCAAATATGGAATATAGACAAATATAGATGGAAATTTTTACAAATTATAAAGACTTTAAAAACTTGCCTATTTATAAATATTTGCAGCACGTCCATATTAGATCATTCTTTACATTTTCCAGTAATAAATAATCGCACTGGACTTATAAGCTTTTGACTCAACTAAAAAGCAAAAAGCCATGTTTTAAAGTCTTTTGATGCCGTTTAAAAATATTTGGGAGACATAAATTAGAAGCGAAAGCTATTTAAAATTAATTTTAATGAAATAGGCATCATAGTACATTACAAATTTACTATTTAAGCTGCATTATTTTTCGTTATTTTAAAACTCTTCCCGTTAGTTTAGAAAATCCTGACCATATCAAACTGGGATTCAAGGGAAGATGATGATGATTTTATAGTTACATAACTACCAATAAGAAACGATTACTATCCATTTCCCATTCCAACGATGCCGTCGAAGATATCACTGATCTGGTGTTACAAGTCCTTGTGACTTCCTTAACCAGTATAATTATGTTACGTTAAATATCTAATGATTTGCTCAAATAAGCATCGGCATCGTTAAAAGGTAATAATATAACTGAAATACCAATAGACACTACAATATAATAGAAAATAAATTCCCTAAAGTATTGAAAAAAACGGTAGATACGTATTGTACATATACTTGGAATAAATTACCCTACATGTATTTGGAAGAAACTAAACCACCCGATGTGCTCACTTCCAGACTAATATTTACTAATAAGTTTAAATGTAGCACTAAATATATCTATGTAATTTCTTTATTCCTATTTACTAAAATAACTCACTGTAATTAAAGCGTCATCATTTCTCGTTTTAATCTGTTATTAATTCAAAGCACCGCAAATATACCTTGTAAAACGTGACAGTAGCTTCATCTGGTAAAGAGGTAAGTATATCCCTATTGGCTTACATATTTACTTACACAGTATTAGATTTGCTGTACATGTACAGCATTTCATAATGATTGCTTGCATTTTTAGATACCGCGTCTGAAGGTCATTACATTGTAACTGTCTATAATCGTCTCACACCCAGAGATGATATGTAGAATAAGCTGGGACAAGCACAAGCTTTTATGCAATTCTAAAACAGCACCAACATGTAAAAACATCAGTTCACCCTTCCTATATTTGGATTTGGGTCTTTCAATTCAGAGTGAAAATATCCAAGTATATATCTTTAAACAATTAAATTATTACGTGTAAAAGTTTTAATAGAGATTTTATAAATCTTGTCAAATAGGTTGACCTAAGATTCGATTCAAAGGTTGATGCTAAATGCCAACGTATTTTTATTGCACATTTGACACCATAATGGTAATATCTTCAGAGATGGCGGGAAATAGTAGCATATCAGAACTGAAGAAACATAGGGGTTTATATTACAGTTTCACGTGGCTTCATAGTCTATTATACAATGACATTCGACAAATGACATTCGACATGTGCAAGCATACCGGATATTGAAATAATCGAACCGGGAGACCACATCAAAGCAATGTTTTTAGAAAATAATAATGTAACACGATTTTGATACCGCAGTCTCTTATCTAGATAGTTTCAAGGCAATAAATGCAGATCTATTAATTAGCTCAAAAGTTTTAGTAAAATTAATGGAGTTTCTAATAATATGGATCATTTACGGAATTGGTAAAATAGAATTATTATCACGTAAATTAATTAAATGTATTTGGTGGATTACAATCCACCAAATACATTTAATTAATTTACCTTTTTTCCTTTTCATTATTAAACTTAAATTATCTGCCAGCCAATGAAAACAGATCTATCATAAAAACATATCCGTATTATAATTATCATTGTCAATCAATTTTAATTTTGTTTTCAATGTATTTGTATATTGCACCCATTTATCAACATTGACAGTAATTTGCAAATGTTTGATATTTTGAATGACTGATACTTGTTCGGCGACAGATAGAAAACAATGAATACAGTGCATAATGTATAATTGTACTGTATTTGTACGTGTATATATCAAGTTAAATAACAAAAATGAGCATCACATTCTCTCTCTCTCTCTCTCTCTCTCTCTCTCTCTCTATATATATATATATATATATATATATATATATATATATATATATATATATATATATATTTATACAGACTGGGGCAAAAAAATAATCCCCTAGCGAAATCTCAATAACTTCAAGAAAACTCAAAATATCTTAACGACGTAAATTACGGAGGTTCTAGGGGAGGAATTTTTGCGTATATCCTGCAAGTTTGATAAAAATCTATTGAGCAGGAAAAAAATTACAGTGTTTCAACGAGAAAAGTGCAAAAATCAGTTTTAACAAGGCTTTTTTAAACAAAAGTCTTAATAACTTAGACAAAATAACTTAGACAAAACTCAAAATTGTTTTACAAAATTTTCGGAGCTTTCATAGGAGGAATTTCTGCATATATCATGCAAATTTGGTGAAAATATATTTAGAAGTAACAAAACTATAGCGTTTCTTCGGTTAACATAAATTTTAACTAATTTATTAATCTAATTATCTAATAATCAAATAATGTACGCTAAATGTAACACGCCCGTAATCCTGTATTGGAAATTTCTTATCTGACCCCACTCATATTCGCGAAACTATAACTTTCACGTTATTAAAGATATTCAAACGAAATTTCTGTATATTTTGTAGAATTGGCTGCTGGTCAAGTACTGTAAATTTCAAGAACATCGGTCAACTTCTTACGACTTTATTGTTAAAACAATTTAGGGTATCAGTTATAAAAAACACAGTATATATATATATATATATATATATATATATATATATATATATATATCTTCTCCCTCTTTCACCTTCTTTCTCTCTCTCCATCTCTCTCTCTCTCTCTCTCTCTCTCTCTCTCTCTTATTTCTTTCTTCCTCTTCTCCCTCCTCTCTCTCTCTCTCCCTCTCTCTGTTTCTCTCTCTCTCGCTCAATATGTCCTTAGTCTCTTTCCTCTCTCTTATTTCCAATCTATCCCCCCACTTCTCTCTCTTCTCTCTCTCTCAATCTTCGCCTCTCCTTCTCTCTCTGTCTCTCTCTCTACTCTCTCTCCTCTCGCTCTCTCTCTCCCCTCCTCTCTCTCTCTCTCTCTCTCTCTCTCTCTCTGTAACCGCAGTTGTTTACTAAACTCGCCAAAGTTACTTCACTCGTTTGTCAGTGGAACTTCCAGCACCTGGTAAACACATTTCCTCAGGCGCTCTCTATATAGAGCCTCAGATACTATCCACAGATGATATACTCACTACTCATTGCCTGCTTGACCTGATTTTATTAATTAATATGAATACTAATGTGATTCTAAGGGGAAAGTCATTCAAAAGAGGTCATAGAAGGTAGAATGGAAGGAAAAAGAGGCAGATGCAGGCCGAGATTAGGAATGTTAGATGATTTAAAGATCCACTCATATGTGGACAATGGACATGAAGAGGAAAACGGAAGACAGAGAGAAGAGTGGAGGCATTATATACCATGAATCTGCCAGTAGACAGTGCACTAAGAGAGAGATGAACATTAAAATATTTGAGTTATTTGATAAATGATAGTTGTAGGCCTAAATGGTTAGAAAGAATACATTTATAAAATTACTGGTCGTCAAAGCAAAGGAACCACCCCATTCAAATCTCACAGTAATAGAAACACTAGACAATAATTAAATATTCATCCTCTTATATTTAACAGAAATACCAGCATAACATTCCAAAGGATCGCAACTTTTAAGTTTTAACCTAATAAAAGAAAAACAAAAAAATAAAGGAATAAGAACTGGGGATTGGGACAGCAATGAAGCCTTAGAAAGAATACAATTATTTTAGAGGGAAGGAATAATGTCATATATCGCTGAATCTTATTATGCATATAGTGATAAAATAGCACGGTTTGTCATGTACAAGTGCAATATGTGCTATGATGCATGTAATAAGACTGCCATTGTATCCCTCATCACTGTTCTCGATAAATGGTAGGTGCAGGGCACACATTTCTACTTGTCCGTTTTCATTCTCACAAAAAATAAGACTATAAGCTAATAATATAAATGAGATTTCTATGGTGATTTTGATAGCCTACCTCAGCAAACTTTGACTGTCTCCTGCGGCTGGAGCAGTGAACGATTACTTTATTCTTCAGTAATACAGACACCGTAAAATACGATACTATATGAAAAGCAACTTAACATTAACCATATATTGCAAAGTTATCGCTATGTGGATACTAAAATAACAATAAAGTAGAAATTTCTGATTTCTGCTAATTGCATTAGCGGATATATTGCGTAGGCTTACTGCTTTGTCAGCATTATAAATATAATTAATATGGGCAAATCATGACAATGAATAGGAGAAAATCGTAAACTGCGTAATTTCGAAGCATTTAATGGAATTTAATATGCTAAATTATTATCACTATTTCTATAACAGCCCATAATTAATATCATTACCACGATTTACTAATTTAATTACCTTTACTTGACGCCTGTTGTGTTATGGGTGAGTACATCTGAATGAGGAAGTGTTTAAAGCTGTAAAAAGTAAAGCTAATGTTAGTGTCAGTTTCATCTCTCGAAAGCGAAACCAATGACGGGCGAGCCCATGATTTGAACCCCTACATACTGGTCCACGGTCGGATATCTTGCCGACATCGCCACTGGCTCTAGGCAGAGACTAACTGTTTAGTCTCAGGTTTAATTATAGTATTACTGTAAAATTACTGTTTTTTAAATAAATACAGTAATTCTGATTGCAAATTATTAACTATATGATAAAAAGGGAGTTCTTCCTCCTTGTTGAGTCCGAGAGAATGAAAAATATACCAACCGTTAACTGCAAGTGTCATAATACTCGACTAAACACGAACTGAGTAAGGCAATGTCAAACCACCTCAAGAGCCATATTTTCCCCAAGCCATAAGGTAGGAATAAGGCATAGCCTTTTGTGAAGTGATTAATTTATTGATATATCGAGTGCTCTTGATCAAGAGTGAAACAGACACTGAGTTTGAATATGTACCTAGGACCTTCCACTTGCCAAACACCTGAGAGAGAGATAAATGGTATTAATTGCTTGTTTGATATCATATGGATATCATATGATATCATATATTTAATATATTATGAATATCATATATTAAATAATATAAAGGATTCAAAAGTTTAACATAAATTTTAATCATTCTGAAAGGTACGATATTCATTGCATTGTTTTTAATGGATATTTTACAATTAGCCGTTTATATTTCATGTTTCAAACTCTGATTAAAATTAGAATTATATACAGCAACCATTGCAACCAAGCATACTAACAATCTGTAAATCTCACTGCAGAAATATTATATTCTCTAAGTCGAAATTACTGACAATATACTAACACTATTGTTTACAATATTACTAAGTCATAACTATGACATAGTATTGCCTAACCCTGAATGTTATCATTGAGGCCTTGATGATACGGTGCTGGAATGCAATCGTCCTGTGAAGAAGATATTTAACAGTTTAGAGACGAATGCTTGCCTTTTCAAAAAGCCCAATGTTGAATAGCCGTGGGTATATATCCATGTAGCGTCATAACAATTGCAGCCTGCCAAGATAAGATAAATAGAATCCTCGAACATAACTGCAGATAGTGAACATAATGAGCTATGTATTAGCAATTTTCAGGATAGAGATAAAAAAAAAAAAAAAAAATAAAAAGAATAACAGAAACTACTGATTAACCATTAAAGAAACAATGGCTCTGTACGTATGAAAATCATTTAAATATGAATATATAAATGGCATAGATTTTTAGTACCTAAATCCAGAAAATTTGAGTGTCACATGTGACCTTATCTATTTTTGTGCACACTGTCATTTAATTAAATAAATTGTTTCTGGTAATTTTAGTTTAACAAGCCAATAAATAGTCTAAATTAATATTAAGTTGAGCAGATGCAGACCAGGTCAAATCTTATCATGGCGTTGAGTGAGGAAGACATGCAAGTGCATGCTATGCTTTAATATGGCTGAAAGTTTACAATCCAACGAATTCCATCAAATCCTTGAGGAGAAAAGAGTGCCCTTGAGTCAAGAGCATCTACTAGATTAGCAGGCTCTTAGATAAAGCAGGAGTCAGCAGAAGATTACAAGAGAACTTGCTACCTCTGCATCTATGATTCGAATTGGGCACTGTGGCTAATGAACTAATGAGATTTTAATGCAATTAGGTTTTGCAATGATCGCATCCGTACAATAGCACACACACACACACAGACACACACACACATACACACACATACACACACACGCCAACATGCTCAAGTGTTTTTCAAGTACAGGTTTAAAGTAAAAACTCATTTCGCTGTCGAGCTCCATCAAGTACATCGATCAATAAGTTAATGCTTTCACAAAAGACTATACCTTATTTATACTTTAAAGCCGAGAATAGGTCTATATTACAAAATTAGACTAAAAATAATCTATATTAAAACTTAGTCTAATAGCAACAAATAGTCAAAAAATTGTAAAACTCCACACTGAACGATATTAATGCTACTTAATAAATTTCATAGATCTATAAAAACCTAACCCTGAAGGTTCGTGCTATTTTAATTATATGTTAATTCTCGATTTGCATCAAAGAATTATAACTCTTTCTCTATGTTCCCCCTATTTCTCTTTCTCCCTCTCTCTCTCTCTCTCTCTCTCTCTCTTTCTCTCTCTCTTACTCTCTCTTTCTCTCTAGGTTTGTAATACAGTTTACGCATAACAATATTGCCAATAGGAGACTATTGAGAATTTTAGGACTTTTATCATTATTTTGCGGAGGCTTTAGTATGATCTATCTGATTAAAGTTAACAGTAACTTACCACTTTTGCTGCGGAGGATGTTATCTCTCACCCTATTGCGCCTTCTAAGTCTTCAAGAAATACTGATAACCGGATTGTTTAGCAGTTTTGGTAAAATTGTCAATCAATAGCGTTCACAAGAATTTCTCAGGTGCGCATTCTAATTTTGTTGAGTATTTAACGATTGTGATTTTTTTCCTGCACTTAATTTTTGCAAAAGAATATTACAGCAATCCGACAAATTGTATGATTAGTCTACATAATATTATACGATTCTAAAATGTTTTTAATTTAATTCCTCAGATGGCGACAATTATTTGAAATATTGAAGACATCAAATACTGAAAAATGTGATTGATTTCCAAATTTGCAGTATTGATTAAATTATATGGACTTAGATTAATCGTATCTAGTGGTTAAAATGGGAATTAAGAGCTAGTGGAACGGTTGGTCTTTTTCGGCCTACTCCCCCTACTGACGTATTTAGAGGTCTCCTGCAGGTACATAATATGGCCCTTAGCGGGGGAACGAACCTCAGAAAAATGAGAGCTTGTGGACCACAGTTCCCCCTCGCTCCCCCATTTTAACCACTGATTGTATCATTGATTATAATTATATCACAAAATTGTTTGCTTGATGATAAACACAATGGACAGTAATTATATCATTACCAATTAGCATCTCATTAGTTACCTATTGTTGAATAATTATATTATTGTTCGAATAGGAAAAATCACTAGGGGCAATATTGCGTTTACTCAGGGGCAAATCCTCCGACTGGCGGAGGGATAATCCCCCCCAATTAGCATGCTAAAAGAGACCGCCTAATGTAATAAAAGTGAAATACGAATTCAAACTTTAACGAATAAAGAAGAACCAAACTTGAAAATCAAACGTTTTCACTTTAGAATCTAAAATCTAAAAAATCCTTGTTATTTTAGATCTAGGAGTTAAATTTAGAGCAACTAAAGATTAATTTAAAGCAACTATAGATACAATTTAGAACTACTAGATAGTCTAGATATAATTTAAACCTAAGATCTTGTTGACTAAACGTGTCTTGCTAAAAATTGCTATCTGAAGTAAATTAGGTTAACATTGTAGCATAGAAAGTCTAACAAAATGTTTGATGAAGAGCAAAAAGTTACATTATGTCGGGAATAGTCTAGAACTATACTGAGCTCTAAATCCCGATGCGTGATTATTTTGATAGACGAATAGCTGAACGAATCCGATATTATGTTTCTATTCTTTCCATTCACAACGAGATCTTTCCAATTGTCTGAATCATTCTAGAAAGATGTGTCTTTACAGAGAGTGAGAGAGAGAAAGAGAGAGTAAGAGAGAGGAAGAGAGAGAGAGAGAGAGAGAGATAGAGGATGAAGAGGTTTGAGTTTTGAAGAGACTACTTCATGCATTGTACAAAGTGACGCCTAATAGAACTCGAAGAGAGAACTCAGCAGAAAGATCTTAATCCTACACTGATGCACGCATTGCAATGAGCGTGAAATTATTAATACGTTTTCTTCCCCGAATATACTTCTATATTATTTTCATTTATTTAAATAAATATTTTCGACAATCGTTCCCATGAACGGAAACTCCTTTCTATAGTGTTTCACTTCCGTTCCTGTAGCCCTTTACGCATAATCTTACGCTGTAATTACGAAGTACGATAGCAGAAGTCTAATATTCGTAGCATCAGATTAGTTAATTGAACTCGTGAAAAATAATTTTTAATCAGTTACTACGGAGCTAAAATAAGAAAATGCCTTTTCTCGTATCTAAGAATCATATTTACAAGCCGTTCAACTCAAATACTAAAGAAATAGTTACGAAGATAAAATCAGTAAGGACATCCGATTCTTAGACGTAGAAAGTTATTTATCATCAGTAGTGCTCGATGTTGTCACGGACGACAGTAGCAGTCTATCTGTTTTTACGTATAAAATCTTTGTCTGCGACTTAATCCCGAGGCATCATGCGCACCTTGAAAGGCAGAGGACGGATGACGCGGATGGTTTTCGTATCTTCTGGGATTTTGGCCACATCCTCTGGCGGTAGGATGTGAAATTTTTGCACTAGCATCGCCAAACCGATAAACATTTCCTGCCTGGCGAGCACTTCTCCTAAACAAGCCCGTTTACCTAAATGCAAAAACCATAAAAATTCCGTTTAATAAAGTGTTGTTCCTTATTAATAAAAGTAGATGTTCTTACTAGTTCTATTCTATTATTCTATCTAACGTTTTGCCAACTCTGTGTGTCGGGCTGTCTGTTAGGGGGTTTCAAGTTCAAACACCCGTTGAAACAGTACGTATGCTATAATAAAAAATCATTCAACTACTTTGAAGCAGTTAAATAATACTTTGATGATAGCAGATATGCCGTGACACGATTAATGCATATAAATAAAATTGCAAACTACAATTCTGTTTGATAATAGCTTTACTCTGCAAAATGGCACTGTGTGAGTAGCTCAAATGGGCGAGTAGTACAGCGTGATACCGCATTATTCTCATATTTAATATTTGGTTTCATATTTTGCTTGTGTTAAATCTTTTGAATTATATATATTTCGGTTTTCGTTTTGATTTTAAATACGCCAGTCTCTTAGCCAAAACCGGTGCGCAAATAGCACGAGGGAAATAATTCAGAAAAATTACGGTAAGTTCGATAACTAAATGACTTAATCTTTAGTGTTCAATTTAAAACCATGGACAGCGTGTGCATACGAAATTTCAGGTTCAATGATTTTTTGTTGAACTTGAAGCTTTTAAGGGTCCTATAATGTCTTTAGTGCAATCCAAATTCTTAAGCATTGACGATCAAATTGTTGACTCCTTTGGATCCGTGGTCTCAATGTTACTGGTTCAAGTTATGTTTAAAATATAAAGTGTTCATCCAACATGGCAGCAACATTGTGATTTATGGCTTTCTAGCAGTTACACGAGCCAGATAGTAGCTATCTGGCTCGCGTCAATTAACTGACATTGAGGTTAGCAGCGAAAGTTATTGTATTAATTACAAAATAATCAGTCAAATGACGATTAATTAAGTAAAACAAAAAATTATTTTGTGTAGTATGTTATATTACCATATAATTTATCATTTGTAGGTGATTACATACAATAAATGTATCCTGTATAGATTTTGCCGGAGCCAGTGGCGAAGTCTGTAAGATACTCGACCGCGGATCAGATGGTGCGGGGTTCAAATCCTGGGTTCGCCCGTCACTGACATTGCTTTTGAGTGAGGAAACTGACGTTAACCTTAGCTTTACCAGCTTTTTAAATGAAAACAACCAAACCTCTCAATGACAACAACTTTAACAACTACCACATGCAAACGGCATCAAAGGCGATCCAGAATACGATACCTATCTAATAATCTTATCTATCTTATCAAAATTCTAATTCTAAACACGCGTTAGATTTAAATCTATTTAAATTATCTTAATTAATTAATTGATTTAATTTAGAATTGATTTAGATATTTATTTTGGAAAGTATTAGTAGAAGACTCACCGAGAGAGAATGAGATCATATCATCTCTGTTGATTACCTCACCGTCACTGTTGAGAAAACGTTCAGGTCGAAATTTCTCAGGTTCAGGCCATACTGTCGGGTCCATATGAGCTGATAACAGATTAATTACCACCTGAATAACAGGACAGATAACAGATTAATTACCAAATGAATGACAAGACAGATAACAGGTTAATTACCTCCTGAATAACAGGAAAGATAACAGGTTAATTACCTCCTGAATAACAGGACAGATAAAAGGTTAATTACCATCTGAATAACAGGACAGATAACAAAACAGATAACAGATTAATTAGTTTTATCCTTTGTAGATTAAAAGTTTTATCCTTTATAGATCAAATTTTTTATCCTTTACAGATTAAATGTTTCATCTTTTATAGATTGAAAGTTTTACGCTTTATAGATACGTGTTTGCAGTCAATGGATATGAAGCGTAGAATGAGGTTGCACTCAAACAACCTTAGTTAAGTAATTAAATGCGTACTTAACTGCCAAACTGTCTGACGAATTGATTGATGAACTAATTAAATTTATTCGTTAATCAAGTAATTAAATTAATGTAATAATTGATTGATCGATGCCTGCTATCCATAATTGAAGGACGAATAACTTACTGCGACGTCACCAGGTATATCATAGCCGCCCAGCTGGGTGTCACAAATGGTTCTGTGGGGAGCACCAAATGGTGCCACGGGTCTGATCCTCATCACCTCCAACACTGCCGCCTCCAGGTACGGTAAGTGTGCCTTATCATCCATGGTCGGAAGTCTCTCAGGCCCAACGACTGACAGGATCTCATCGGAAACTTTCTGCTGAATCTCCTGATTATTGGCCATAAGTAGAATAGCCCAGCTCATCTGCACACCCATTGTCTCTGCACCAGCCATGACCAAATCTCTGAGGATGTATATCAGCTCTTCTTCGTCGTATTTGTCTCCCAGAAGATCTTTGTACATCTGAGAAAAGTTGTCTGCGTCTTCGTGCTGATTGGCGAGACATGATTTGATAGTTTGAGAATAATAAGTCTTTAGTTTTGTTGCAGGCTCAATCAGGGCCTTAATCATTCCCCTCCATCCAGGGAAATATGACAAACTCGGGAAAATATCGAGAACGGGATCGTATGAATCCACAATTTGTATCAGTATTTCACTTAAAAATTTCATCATTGGATCATCTTTCTCAAATCGTTTGCCAAGAATAAGACTGTGGATGATGTTAATTGAAGCCATATGGCAGAGTTTATCCACTTCCATTGGTCTTCCTTGCTCTGCTTTCATTAGAGCCACTAGACTGGAGAACTCTGCCTGCACGTTCAAGGTCATGACTTGTCGATCGCCGAAACCAAAGTTCTTCATGATGTTGAGCGAATGTAGACGATTTTCCTTTAACTTTTCATCGTAGTCTCGGAATATTATCCCTTCAGTCAATACAAAAACACTTATTTACAATTTCATGTTTTATAAAAAGAATCGGTATCGTCTACTCTAGTGATGTAGTATATACAGTGTGTAGTCCCTGATCAAGTTAAATGTTTAGCGACAAATGCTATATTGTCTATTTATGGCAATAATTTTGTTGAGCTTGACGTAATAAGCGAATAAGCTGAAACTAAGAAAGCAATGAGAAGCACTGTTCATAGTCACATTTATTCAAGACTAAATATTCTAATAGGTTGTATTATGGAAAAAGACATTGCGGTTAAAGAATCTCCTGATTTACGATAGGCTCTTAGGAGAATTTAAAACAGGTAATAAGCATATTTTATACCTATACACTTATATTCTATCGTTACACGAAAGAATTTTTATTTTAGCAGAATACAGACGATATAGACGAGAACATCGTTCAGTATATCCATTCTTGAATTCTGGTACCTATTATATAAATTGGTAGTTTACTTCTGATGCCTATTATGTAAATTTTCAATTTAATTATGATACCTATTATATAAATTTGTAATTTATATAAGTTTTGCTAATACACCTGATAAACATAGCTGAATAACGTTGACAATATACCATATTAAAATAACTGATTCTCTCTCTCTTAGTGCACTGCCTACTGGTCCATGGTATATAACGCCTTCACTCTTCTCTGTCTTCCGCCTTCCTCTTCATTTCCACATATGAATGGGTCTTTAAATCATCTAACATACCTAATCTCGGCCTGCCCCTGCCTCTTTTTCCTTTCATTCTACCTTCTATGACCTCTTTTAATAGACCTTCCCCCTTTAGAATGTGTCCTATCCAGCTCTTCTTCCTATTTCTTAATACATTTATCAACTGTCTATCTGTGCCAATGCTCTCCAGAACTTCCTCATTTGTAACCTTTTGAGTCCAGCTAATCCTCTCCACTCTTCGCCAGATCCACATTTCCAATGCCTCCAGTTTCCTAATATCTTCCTTCCTTAAGGAAGATATTAGTATATTACCATATTAATATAACTGATTAGCATTGCAAATATACCAGATTAACACAGATGATTAAGATCGTTAATATACCAGTCTATTAGATTAACGAAGGTGATTAACATTTCTAATACAACTGATTAACATAGTTGATAAACATTGGTAGTATACCAGATTAACATAGCTGATTAACAGTGCTAATATGCCAGATAAACATAGTTTATTAATATTGTTAATATTCCAGATTAACATGGCTGATAATCATTACATATACATGTATACCTCGCTGTTCCTTGTTTAAAAACGCTTTGTCGGTAAACGTCTGTGTTCTTCCAGCAAATTCCACAGATTTCTTGAGTAGAGCTTCCCTCAGTGCTTCATATCCGTTGATTACCAGAGTGTAACTATGAAATACAACAGGTTCTAAATTTCCAGACTTAAGCAAAATTTGAATGCAGAACAGCTACAATTAACATATCGGTAAGCGGTTTAATGATATTTCTGTCACTTCATCACAATATTATGTTACTATAGTAAATATATGTGTTGTGCCCGTGTAACTGAAGAATAGACCAATCGCATAAATTGTCGCTCTGTAAGAGGTACCCGAGGAAGGCAAATGGAAAAAGTCTTGAAAGGGAGCTATATTAATCCTAAACTATAGGCTACATTAGGGTGTGGATAATGTATAGCCTTTTTTGAAGCTATTAGCTCGTTAATCTTTGGAGTGCTCTCAATGGAGCGTGAAAGCAGAAAGTGAGTAGACATATGAGAATGTCAATAAATTATTCATCAAATAGTTTGCTAATTGCTGTTACCATGTTTGCTATAAATAAATAATAATTAGTCTGCTCCTGACATACATCCCGGCCCTAATGATCTATATATTTTGGATCAACTATATAAATATTAATAACCTCTATTAATCCTTTTTATCTTGGCGCAATGAAAACAATATAACAGTTTGATATTAGATTTTTAACTGGCAATATTGACAAATAATAGAAATATCCTTGTGGTCGCTACATAGATGCACTTATGGCGACAATAATTAGTTGATCGATGGTGTGCTCTTTAGTTAGTGAGAAAATAAATAGGGAATATAAATATTTACATTAAATCTGATATTTATAACAAGACACTTAAGCAAAAGAATAAAAAGTAAGCTGAACGCATACTTTCTAGCGGCGTATAAAGTGAAGACAGGCCCGTATTTCTTGGATTTTTCCGTTAGAAACTCGGGCATATTCTCCAAACTTGTCATGAATGGTAGCGACCCAACGATGGGTAAGGCTGGCAGACCCGGCGGATGTTTGAAGACCTTCTTGTTCTTTGAACCCTCATTTCTACTCCAGAGAGAGACAAGGACAACGAGCACAGCGGCCGAGGCCGTTAGTACTCCAAGGGATGGATATGAAAAAAGTTGTTCCGACATTTCTAGAGATCTCTAGTCAGGAAATCTTTCACGAAACTACAAACAAACCATCAGCGAATCTTTGAATTATAACATATTAAAATTAGACCTTCAGATATTGATAAAATAAGCATTGAAGTAAGAAGTTTAGCCTTGCTTTGGGATACTAGCTCGCTTTAATGCGTTTACATGTATAGGCGACGCAGCAAGCAGATTATGATTTTCTGAAATAATAATGCACCCGAGAGCCTAAATTTATAGCAGAAGTAGAGTAACTAGAATTATAATAGGGAATGCACATTCTCCATTATAATAATAAATGTTAAGATAATAATAATTATAAATATAATAATTATAAATATAATAATTATAAATATAATAATTATAAATATAATAATTATAAATATAATAATTATAAATATAATAATTATAAATATAATAATTATAATAGATGTTCACAGTCAATATTTCAACTACATCCGTATTTGATGACTGTCAATTAATATACAGTAAATGGGCACTGAAAGTTATATGCGAATATTTAAAAGTATGTGGATTTCAACAGCTAATTTAAAACAAAATGTTCTCAGCAAAGCAACAAAGTATTGTCAACGGTCAATTGATGATGTTTATTAATAGTAAGAGAACCCAAATTTTATCTGTCGGTATATAACAATAGAAGTTTCAAAGTAAGAATTTTTTAAATCAGAGTTTGATCTTAAAATAGACCTTAAAAGTGAACTTACTCTTCGTTTATTTACATCAGCATTATCCATATGAAGTACAGCAAAATCTTTTATAGCAAAAAACTTCAGAGGCTTTAGCTCGTAACGACTTGCATCATTCTTTAAAGAATACCAACAATAGTCTGGATGTGACATTTCGAGCCATATCTAGAGTTTATCATGATGCCCATTAGTAGAGGAATGTTTGATTTCCTTCCTCAATGTGTCTCGAAGACCTACATACGATTGATCCTCATATTGCGATTAAATGTGTAGGCTACATGTAATGGACAAAAAATCTAACTTTCAAAAAATAAATAGTTAATGTCCAAGTTTTAGGAATACTACATGTACAGTATATATAGGTCTCTGATTCGCTGGGAGGCAAACTCTTATTAATCATCAGGAGCTGTCAGTGATTCAGCTGTCAGGGAGCAGTCAGTGATTCAGCCGTCAGGGAGCTGTCCTTACAAATCAACTGTACTACCACCGATCAGTACTAGCATCTTGAGATACATTTTTAAAATTACTCTAAAACAGTGATTCGATTAATAAATATATACTACTGACATCGCTTTGGAATGAGGAAACTGACGTTAATATTAGCTTTACCAGCTTTTATATGGGAAAGTTATTCTGTGCTGAAAATATCGGATTAGTAAGCTGAAGATAAGATGTGCATGACAAGCCTCTACACTCTAGAAATTCTACTTTTAATTAATATATATATATATATATATATATATATATATATATATATATATCTGTGTGTGTGTATGTGTGTGTGCGTATGAGTGTGCACGTTATATAGGCCTATTCATGTATGAATACAGTAAGTCATAAATATATACATGTACGTTTATTATTTATAGAATTACAGATTACTCCGTAATTATGATATCCATGGCTAAAGAGAAAGTTCATTGATCGCGTAATAAGACAAATATCACGATTGTGTCGTTGACAATTCATTGTACGTAAGTATCTGTAGCTGCAAAAGCATTTGCTACAGGTAAGTTCTAACTTAAAGTGGATGTTTCATATATAAGGCACATGTAAGGCACAAAATTATAAATATTAGACCTATCTCTTTAAAGTAAGTCTTTTCATAATATCTCCATCGATTCCTAGAAAATTAAAACTTGCTTAGCTTATTCTTCTTAGCGACATTTCAAATTGACAGTATCAAACTGAAGCCAAGCACCCTCACTAAATGTTTCTCTGCGAAATAAATAAAAACTCAAAAAATATACGAAAATAAAACGGAAAATTATAGAGGCTTAAAGACTTAAACTTACAGGCTTACAGACTGGTAACTAGTTTATCTCAGAAATTCATAAATTTGATGCGAGCAAGACGAATATTCGCTGTGTCCACGTAGTGTTATTGATGCTAATGGTTATTAGTTAGTGGGCTATTGGATATAATTAGTTGCAGAATTGAAACTTACCCGCACTGTAAGCTACAGAGTGTTGACGAAGCGGAAGGGTTGTCAGTGAAAATCTTTGGATGGCAGAATAAGGACGCAAAACGTAAGCGTCCTCAAACTAAATTTTAACAGGATTCATCAGCGAACTAGATTTATCAGCTATCTATTATCTTGAGCGAAACTATTGAGTCTAAAAAGCTTTTCAGTAGCATATAGTTCAAATTGTTGTCACATTCGGATCAGTGGATAAAGGGTTGAAATCCAATGCTCTCCTCGTCACTGACATGCTAGGAAATTGACCCTAAACTTAATTGCCTTTTTCGTTACTTCCTTCCAAAGTCGAAATAAAATTGAACTCAACAAACATTTAAGAAGCATTTTGCCGTCAGTCTGTCAGTAACTTGTTGTGAAAATATACAGAACTGCCACATGTTGAGTCATCGCCCTACCAATACGAATACGTAAATTCAGTGTATTGTATACGTAAAGTAGTCTTCAGAGTTGTGTCTGGGTCTTTGAAGAGTAGACCAACTGTACAATGCACTGGCCGTAACAGGCCGTAACAGGCGAATAAGGAAGAACTCAGGAAAGGAAACGGAAAACGCTACAGAGGCCATATTTTACAAACTATTGACAACAGTTCCATCTGGATAATGCATAGCCTTTGTGAAAGGATTAACTCGTTAATCAGTGGAGTGCTCTTTATGGAAATTGAGAAATAAATGTGAGTAGGATTATGTACCTTGGACCTACCATCTTACAGAGCACTATAGGAGTATATACACTTTATATATATATATAATTATATATATATAATTATATGTATATATATATGTATATGTATGTATGTAGTATGTATATATATATATATACATACTACATACATACATATACATATATATAAATATTTATATCTAATATTATATTATACATGTATATATACATGTATGGCCTACATGCATATATACCCTAAATAGTATATTACATATATAATATATATATATATATATATATATATATATATTATGTAATATACTATTTAGGGTATATATGCATGTAGGCCATACATGTATATATATATAATATATATATATATATATATATATATATATATGTAACATACTATTTAAGGTATATATGCATCTAGGCCATACATGTATATATATAATATAATATTAGATATAAATATTTATATATATAAGTATATATATACAGCATATATATATATATATATATATATATATATATATAATTACATATATATATATATATATATATATATATATATATATACATGTATATATATAGACATGTATAAATATAAAGTACGTATTACATCTATAATTAGGCCTAATACTAAGATTTAAGGGTTCATTGATCTAAACTCACGAAAGAAATAGAAATGAACGACTGTGAATCTAAAGAGAAGCAAACAAACGACAGTAAGCTAGGCGCATAGCACTCGTTTTAGAATTGTGATCAGCAGTTGATAACTTGACAGCTTTCATTCAGCTTGGAGCGTTCTTAGCAAAAAAAGTGCAACAATTCCATGCATCGATACGATCACCGAATGGGCTTCAAAATCATTCACCAGGGATGGGCGCAAGTTTGCAAGAATGCAATATATCTAAAGCAATACAATAATGAACGTGTGTCATTCGTTAATTCTTGTCATTGTGTACAAGCATCAACGTGTACACAATGTTGTGAATAGAAACGCCTAAACTTACTGCAAAACATGTCTCATCATTCTCATGTAGCTTCGAGTATACACGGTACGTACGGAACAATAACTCTCAATGTAAAATTACCACTGCGGTTATTAGGCCATTAATTAACTTACCTAGAAGTCAAAAGCGCTTGTAGAGGCGGAATTTAACCACTTAGGCCCCTATTTACCGCAAAATGTACCACAGAGTTTGCAAATACTTAATAGTGCTCAAGTTGTAACATTTACCTTAAAAATTAAACATTTTCGTTCGACAGGCATTAAAAATGCTATTTTAGATGCTATTTTGGCGACACTCTGGCTGGAGCCATTGGCGATGTCGGTAAGATATTCGACTGCGGATCAATAAGTCTATGTGCGGGGTTCAAATCTTGGTATCGCCCGTCACTGACATCGCTTTCGAGTGAGGAAACTGTCATTAACATTGGCTTTACCAGCTTTATCACTCTAATTAGCCTAAGATCAAATCCATGAAAAATTGATTAATGGGGGGCTGAGAAAGCTTGAAGAAAGATTTTCAGTGGCCTACTGTTTTGGTATTAGATTTCTAGAACAGGCTCGTTACTCCAGACAAGTAGATATGAAAATATATAGTATCTATCTTTTTCTCAAGTTTACTTAATATTTTTTACAAAGTTGATATGATACGAGCTTATGTTAGCTCACAAAGTGTCTACAATTAACTGCAGCGTAATCTTGCTCGTATCGAATGAAAACCTGATACTTCATAGCATTACAAACTTCGGTCTCAAAATGTTTCAGTCCAAGCTGGTAGATAAATATTGAAATTCATCTTCAATAAATAAAGCCAATTTCAAGATGCAATATTATATTACACGATTTACCTTTAAATAGCGCAATTTTGCTAGAGGATTATTTTCCTAATGCGCTCCCTGTGTGTGCTAAGTATAGAATAAAGAGTTACTTATTCTGTTTCAATTTGATAAGAATTGTGATGTAATAGCCTATATCAATATATAGCCTAGACTCCTCGACACATAAAAAAAGAAGAAAAGAAGACTGCTCTATGTTCTAATTAAAAGACCTGACTAGGAATTTGTAAACCAGTTTAATGACAAATTGTAGAGCACTTATATCAAACGATTAGTTTAAATATCAAGCACTGTCATATTTCTCAAATGTAGCTAGTACTCTCTCTGTCTCACTTTCTCTCTCTCTCTCTCTCTATCTCTCTCTCTCGTGCAAGGTACATATTCATAATCAGAGTCTGCTTTCGTGTTTCGCAACGAGCACTCTGTGGTTTAATGGAGTATACCATGCAAAGGAATATCCATACTTTAGCACTAACATAACATTAAAACAAGTAATTTACACTAAAATGCACACAATAAAAAGCATCACAATATAAAAAATATCATACATAATATTGCGCAACAAACCCGTCATAAAAGACTATGCCTTTTACTTATCATATGTAACCTATGGCTTGAGAAAAACATTGTTTAAAGTGGGGTTTTCGTTGCCTTTCCCAGTTCGTGCTTAGTCGCCTCTTACGACATCTACAGCTAAGGTTGATTTATTCTTCATGTTCCGGACAAAATATTGGATGCAATACGTAATGCACTATGTAAGGCTCATTATAATTAAGGCACTAAATGTGGAGAAAGCGACTAGGCCTAATGTCGGTAAGCCTAATGAGCAAGGTAATGACTCACAGTAGATCGAACCAGGGGCTTCCGCACAGTTGAACAATGAAGCGCGTCATTGGAAAAATAGGAAGTGGAAAAAGGCACGGAGCTGTTAAAAATAGGAGAGGAAGTGGAAAAATTCGCTAAGGGAGTTAAGCATTGTAGGACGCAAAATACATTGTTCTAGGAATACAGGGGTGGACGCATACATCATTGATCTAGGGGTGAACTTATAATTAATTGCTCTAGGGGTAGATGTGTAATTCATTGCTCTATGGGTGGACCTGTAATTCATTGCTCTAGGGGTGGATGTAATTCATTGGTCTAGGGGTGGATGTGTTATTCATTGCTCTAGGGGTGGATGTGTAATTCATTGCTCTAGGGGTGGACGTTAAATTCATTGCTCTAGGGGTGGATGTGTAATTCATTGCACTAGAGGTGGACGTGTAATTCATTGCTCTAGGGGTGGATGTGTAATACGTGTAATTCATTGCTTTAGGGGTGGATGCGTAATTCATTGCACTAGGGGTGGACGTGTAATTCATTGCACTAGGAGTGAATGTGTAATTCATTGCACTAGGGGTGGACGTGTAATTCATTGCACTAGGAGTGAATGTGTAATTAATTGCTCAATGAGGGTGAGAGCATACATGTACGTCGTTGTTCTGGGAGCGGGCGTATAATTCATTGCAAATGGTAGGGGTGGATGCATACGTCATTGCTCTATGATGTGTGTGTGGGGGGGGGGGGGGGTTAAATCCCTGATCGTAACATTTACAATAAATTATGAAGTAAATGAATCTCACTCAGAATTGCGTTTAACTTCGACATGAGCAGCAGTCATTCGCTAAAAACTTCAGCTAACCTACAAACCAAGAGATGATGTAAGGATCGATAAGAAAGACAGTTGCGTTGCTATTTAACTCGGTCAGGATATGAATAACTATCATCTCTTCGAGAGACATATTCATCAGATCACCATTAAATTCCTTTGAGAGTGCCGTTAATCCCTATTAATCCCTATTCGGGGTCGACAAGGAGGGGTCTAGATAGGAAAAGAGTGGTATAGAGAGTTCTAGATAAGACCACAATGGAGGTTAATGAATTCGTCATCCAAACACACTTGACTACATTGGCGTAAGACATTTTGACTACATTGGCGCAAGACATATCTCTTGTCTTGTTGAAGGTTACTTTAGTCTCATTTTTAGGCTCGTATCTGTTTCATACGTCTCGTTGCGTTGAGTGTTAAGGTTCATCGACACATACATTTCATCGGCTGACGTAAACAATTCAAGATCTTTACCTGTTTTAGCCAGGCACGGTGTCTTTTAAAATAAATAGGAATATCACTTGAAATAAATCATTGACAATGGATTCGTGTCTGTGAGATTTATGTCCTTCAAGATTTAGACAAGTACATATTAAAGGCTTTTAAGCATGGCTGCATATTTAATTCGTATTTTTGATATTGCCCGTATTGTGTCCGGGTTGCTGAAGAATAGACCAACCGTGGACTGCATATGTCGTAAAAGGAGACAAAGCAGATCCAAACCAACACCAGAAAGGGCTCCAGAAATTGCTACAAAATTTTCTAAAACGAATGGAAAAGAAGGTCTGTTCTTGTCCCGACACTAGTTAAACTGAGATTAAAGGGCAGATGACGATGATGATGATTCATGCTTAGAAGCCACTTTGCTTTTGTTGATATCTTTACGTGTTTTCTGGGTTGGTGACCTAGAGCTGGTGACCTTGAACTGGTAGCATCTGAGAAATTTTTAACACCTCTTTCAAAAATTGTGGAGTGATTTAGTGCACTCGCTTTAGCTACGCGTCAATTGAATGAAGGTAATCTTCATCGCGCCGGTTAGTACTTTGTGGGTGACCACCTTGGAGCACCGAGTGTTCACTGCTTTGAATGAAGAATCCCGAGGGTGTTGGATGGTTATTCCTACATCCGCATATCCCATAGTCCATTCCTACAGTTATTTAACGGCAAACTGCATGTGTCGTAAGAAGCGACTGAGCAAGAATTGAGTAAGGTAACGGAAAACAGGAGTATTGATGAGCCATTTGCACATTATCTTGTGAATTAGAAACTGAACCATCGCATTCATTCCACTGAAATCTTCCGACACAAATTCTCCAATTAACCTTCAGCAAAGTTGACTACTTCTCTCCATCCAGACTTGCATTGATGCCCTATATCTTGTGCTATTCTCATTCTAGTTGTCTTATATCTTCCATTGTCTGTTATGCCGTGACATACACACTTCATTTTAGCCTTCAGACATTTTTTAGTCTTTAGACGGTTTTTTTACTCTTTGATTGACATATAGGCCTAACGGTTTAGTTTAGAATTCGATATGAACCACTGACATTTCAATGTATGGTTAATGTATAACCATGATTAACGCTTAACTGATTTTAGGCTGCCTGTATGGCTTCGTTTACGACTACCTTAAGTACTTAGCTTTATACATTCGCTTTATTTTTTATATTTAACTAGCGAATGTCCTGGTGGCTCAATGTGCAAGCGCGTTAGATAAGCGGCATGTAGTTTCTAGCGGTTGTTTCTAAGGTCCTGGGATCAATTCCTGGTAGAGTTGATCAGAGAGTAAAATCTAGGACATTCACCATTCAGGGTACTCCAGTACACCTGACGTCTTGAAGAGAAGCTGGTCAAGATTCTGGCATTGAAGTTAAACCCACATTTTAAATGCTAAACTAGATGTAACAGTTTGTAAAAATGCAAACCTCTTGAAAAAAGTGGCACTTTTAACTGAATCTGGGTTTGAACACGAATTTCTCAATCTTAAGACGGACGGTCTAGCAATGTAATATACGAATTTCAGGAAATCAATATGCAGAAATTTCTTGTATATGAAAAAGTAGTTTTAATTAGAAAAAAATATGATTAGACTATGCGATGAAATTTAAACTCGCCAGAAATTCATAGTGGACAGATGACAGGGCTGTAATTAGCGTTAATATTGTGAATTATAAATGTGACGCTGTGATTAAATTAAAATATATGTTCGCCATAAATTATACTCGTCAAAATTTACATTTTTATTGAGGACTGGAATGTTTCAGACCATATTGAAACAGTTTCTGAATCTGAAGAGTGACACTTCTCTTTTAAACTTCGGTCAATTGGCATTTGATATCTGAAAAATTGTATTAGTATCTGAAAGGTGTGACATGTCTCTTTTAAAGTTCGGTTAATTGGTATTTGATTGCAGATTTAAAGTATATGAGCTTAGGCTTTTTTCTTTTGTTGTAACCCTCTTCATCTTGATATTTGTTTATGTGCTACGTTCGTATTGACGGCTATGGTGATTATAAAGAATTTGTTGGTAAGAATGAAAAGTCCATATTTATACCTCTACCTTTTCCCCTACTGTTATAAGGTCTCTAGCGAACTAAATGGTGATATCATTGCAATGGTATAGCGTAAAATCATAATGCATAAAATATTATGATTTCAGTTAAATCATAATGCAGAGCTTCGCTTGCGCAAAGTAATTTCGAGCGCGGTTTAACGTCACTTACTTCAATTTACTTAACTCATCTATTTCCTCCTTAGACGCTTCCTCCTCTTCTTTCCTCTCTGGCTAGCGGATTGCACAGTTATCGATCTCGCTTCTCTTCCGTTTATACATTCGCTAGTCCGTTTACGTCTCAAGATGAGCATATAATATATGCTCATCTTGAGACGTCCCTGACATGCTCTGGATTGGGGAAGAGGGTACTAGATGTTTATTGTATTGTATTTCTTACGACCCTGCCTAGTTTATGCAGATTTGGTGGATTCTGCAGTGACCCGTAGTAAAGAATATCCCATCTATACAATGTATAACAATAATATACGAATAAAAATAAAACTATCCACCTAACAAACTGATTCCGTCACGTCCTCTGTCTGCATAAAATTTAAAAGGCAGCCATAGCAAAAATAATCTCGTTTCTGATAAGATAAGAGTCTAACGTCAAGTATAGCGTCAATTTCCTTCTCGATAGTAAGCAAGTGGCGGGGAGAGCACTGGATTTCATCCCTGCACCCTACTGATCCGCTGTCGAACAACATGCCAACAAGCCACCGACTGAGCTCTTATTTCTGTGATCAACAACACTGATTTAGTATCTAACTTATTGCTTAATGAAAGCAGCTTTCAGTTGATCAACTGGGCCTACTGAATTCTGTGATTAGATCAAACACACTGTAAAAGTTAAATTACAATATAGAAAACATTATCTCGTTTAGTCAAGATGTTTGTTAAGTCAAGTCAAGCATGTTTGCTCCGTCCTTTCGTAATTTTTTCAGCTTCTGGGCGAAATAAAATGCCGTAAAGCTGGTAAAGCTAAGGTTAACGTCAGTTTCCTCACTCGAAAGCGATGTCAATGACGGGCGAGCAGAGGATTTCAACCCGCATCAACTGATCCGTCGCAAATACACATTTATTATAGGATAAGGTTTAGCCTACCATGCTATTATGTATTGCTATTTTACTAATAATTGATATCTGTCCCGAATTTATTGATTAATTACCCGACTAAATATATTTAATTCATTTTTTATGAGGAAATCAGTAATTAATTATAAATTAACTATTAACATCAATTAATCTTTCGCAATTCATGATGCGCATTCCGCAGCAGGTACTACATATATTATTATTACATATATATATATATTATTTAAATGAACTTCCTCTCCATAGTTCCTTAGCCACTACTATCAGGGTTTGCAATGATGCTATCATAACAACTCAATAACCTCGACAAAATCGAACTAGCTAATTATAGATATTTATTCACTGAACAGAAAGAACATGTCTAAATTGTTACTTCTGACGTCATACACAAAAAACTTAATCCAAACCATTGCGAACATGAAGTTAATAGAAGAATAACGCTGCTAATGAATATGCAGCGTTCACAATCGCGTTCAATCGACAATACTACGAGGCCTTGATAAATCAGTCAAGCAGTACCATGTAGAGAGTAGTATACTGTCATCCTCATATAAGATTACAGTACACTAATGGCACAGAGATTAACTGCTTCAGTACACTAGTGATCACTATTATCTCCACCTATAGTACTTGTTCTTCGGTACACTTAGCATTATATGCAGGGTACAGGCTAGCAGTACTATAGATTCTACTCTATGACCGCCAAATCAAGACCTGCCACTTGACAGCATCACAGTATTATATATATTTATATATAATATTATATATATCGTACTATGATGTACATCCAGAAGCAAGCATATAATACCAACATGCCAGAGGTTAGATAGCAACGTAGCGCATAACCTTTATTAACGAAGCCAAGTTAATCAGCATGTGTAATGGTACGATTTCACAGGATAACACACACACACTTAAGCTAATGACAATGTGTTTGTTGGTTAACAATAATGCTAGCCAACAAACACATTTAACACATAACACGTACAACCAACACGTTAAGTGCGCCACCGAAGCACTACAACGCTGCAACACGTGCATTAGACCACCTTCAAACCGGCCAGTAATTTTCAAGCACAAACAAATCAGCATGAGAAAAAACAACAGTGATAAACTAATACGCAAAAAAGTGTTTGTCCGTCACACCACTTATCGACTACCGCTACATAAAGGAAGATAAAGATACTCGCACAGATATCTAGAGATACAAGCTCATATATCCAATGATACAGGGACACATATTGAAGAATAAGTCATACTTCTCGTATGATATACTCGTAATATGCGCACACTGCTTCTAGCAACTTGCACATATATGAAATGATGCATTTACACATATCGAATGATACAAGCATATGTAGAACAAAACAAGCACACATGTTGGTGCGAATAAAGCCAATCATACAATGTGGCTACAATTAATATATAATGAACAGTAATACGGAAAATATCACCAAGTGCTACGTTATTACAGAGCGTGACAGTAATTACAACACTAAGTTAGTTACAACCAATGCATATACATAAGATACCATAGCTAAATAATCACAAAAAAATGAATTAAATACATTTTGTTTCAGATTAACTTTCATATTATGATCCAACACCTTAACATCTTCATCTTAAGCAATGTTACTATCCATTGTGTATTGTTTATGCTGAAAACTCTAACACAGCAAATAACAAATTAACTCAAAACTGTTATTCTTCTGCAATATTATATTGTCAGCCTCTAAATTCTCTCTGGCAAATCATAAAGCTTTTACATATGAAGTCATTCTTCTACATATCATATATGACATTAAATATTAGCAAACGCCCTCAAAAACACTTATAATTTAATGCCCCACTTTCAGCTAACTTGAAAAGTGACATATTCCTCGTCAAAATAATAATTTTCAAATCTTCAGTTAAAATCTCAACATCACTGACCTATTAAATAGCTAATAAAAAGCGATAATATTTCATCCTTTTCTAAAATTTCATTTTTCAATGTAAATTTCTTCAGTTTGAAAGAAATGGCGAACTAATTAATAAATCATTTTCGATTCACAATATGCAGAACGTCAAGTATCAGAAATCATGCATAATATTGCAAGTGGGTAGGTAAATCTAACAAATAAACAGTTCTGCGTCCGATCGACTAGTGTAGTCAAATATAACTGCTCTACAGGCAATCCACACAGGCAATCACAAATAGCGCCATGAATCGTACTATAGCGTGACTTTACATCCAACACATAAATTCACATACGAACTTCATACGCTACACATTAAGCATGATCAAGATAATAAAAGAGTCTACTGTTTTCAATATTAATCAACACTCTCTTGTCCAACATCAAATCTTGTGTTCAACGTTCTATCTCACATCTCACGTGTCTTTGTCTTCAACTCAATGTTTAGATCAAAACTAAATCATGCGTCCAATCAATGTTTTCCTGTTTCATATCCAGCTCAATCTTTTATTTAAATCACATGTTACACACAGCAGACCATACCCTTCAATGATGCATTTCCACCATTCTAAGACGGTTTCCACATATTCCAGACCTGTTACAACAACAACACAAGCAAAGTAACATATATATTTTCAACAAACTAATGTTGAGTAAAAGTTAGATGAGGTAAATTTCCAACTATGTCTTAAATACGATCTAGAAAAAGTAGTTAATCAACCTCAAATGACGTTAAATTAGTCAATAAATTATTTTCAGTATAACTAATTTAAGATTAAAGTAATATCCAATATGTTTAATCAATACAGACATTATATTGAAGGAGTATATATATTGTTTATTAAATTTGTCTAATTCCGCACAATACTATACAATACTTAATATTGTCTTTTTTACTATGCTGTGTCCAGGACATCGAAAGAATAGACCAGTCGTAAACTGCATGTGTCGTTAGAGGCTACCAAGCAAAGATTGAGAAAACTAGCGAGTAACCATCTCAGAAGACATATTATTCGCGAGCTATAGGCTACATTTGTGAAGGGATAATATTTTGATCTATGGAGTGCTCATCATGATGCATGAAAGCAGATTAAAGTATGAAATGTACCATGGATCTGCCACTAGGGAGAACACTAGAGAGACTTCATTGTGGGTTTAATTAAGGATCATAATGTAGGTACTTTAATCACGTGAATACATAGTAAATAATCAATAATTACAAAGAGCATTAGGCTTACAGAAGATAACAGTAAACAAAAATGCCATAACATATGGATAACACAGGACATGGTCATGTTGTTATTAAAACACTAACCTCTTACACATCAGGATAAGTGTACAACAGATATAACAGTCAAACTAATATTTACAGTTTATAGGTTTACAATATTCTGATATTTAATCATACTTTGTTTACACTTATTCTGCTACAACCATATGCGGTGGCATATCATTTGAAGTAAAAAGACCAAAGTAATTAGGAGCATGAGCTGGATTAATTATCACTGACTCTGTATATGATGATCCCCACGAGTGGCCTCTAAAATTTCTGCTAAACTTTGCTATATACACACGAATACAGCGTTAGTCCCAAACCTGTTATTTCTGAAGCTTAATTTTAACAAAGAATTGCACAAACCTGGTGGCTTCCCGCTGACTTCATCTGTGTCATGCCAGAGGTCCAGGGTTCAACGTGGGAGGGAGGCTGAAAAGCATTGGGTGGGTGGGACATAAGATCACCAGCAGGCGGCATGTGAGGCGGGAAGGTCAACATCTGTGCTCCAGGTCCTAGACTCATGCCTGACATACTGCCGTTAGTCAAATTCAGCGACGTTCCTCGAGACAGAATCGACTGTTAACATAATACGTTATGCAATAGAGCAACTTTAAAAATAACAGTATAATACATTTATACCCATATTTACTAAACTCGCCTTGATCCGCAGATACCTTAAGCCTCAGTTGTAAACTACAGATCAGAAATTTCGGTACTCACTAATTATAATTGCTGCAATTATAAATATAATTATAACTACAAGGTCATCCGCCGGAATTATAGTGATCAGCCAATGACAGCGCTGTAATTCAGGCGGATCGGCCAATCAGCTTACATCGTAAACTCTTCATCGTCATCTTCCCTTAAATACGAGTTTAAATAAGGTCAAGATACGAATAGAGATTCTCCAATCATCTCTGTCCAACAACATATCATCAGTCAGTCTCCAATAACATTTACTTTAGAAGTTTACCTCGTAAACAAAACTAGAATATTACTTCTTAATTGGAGGTTTAACTAATCCGAGAATTAAACCTTCGAAAAGAGAGGAGCAGCTACACATAACTTTAAACTGCTATTCAAGCCTACAGCGTACCAAATTGTGGCTAACTCGTATTTTACGCCACTGTTGCAGTTTAAACACAGGTTTAGTGAATAGGTATAGTGAATAAGACCATTAAACAAATGAAATTTATCTTATGTCATTCATTTTAGCTACATTATGTTCTTTAATGACCAAGAAAAACCAAATTCAAATTTATTTTGCTACGCAATAATGAACAGACCTGTAGACCATGCGGCTCATAGCCAGTAGCTGGCATATTGCGATGATCAATGGCAGAGCCGGGCATGATGTTCTGATGCATGGGCAGCATGTAGGGAGCAGTGTGAGGTAGCATGCTCGCTGGAGGCATCAGCGGCTGAGTGGGCATGCCAAGCACATGCCCTGAGCCTCCGAGGCATTCTATAGGAGACGCTGGCATAACCGGCGCAGGCATGGAATCTCCATGGGGCCCGGCCTGATGTATGGGCATTGTTACAGTGGACATCGGTGCGGGTGGAGCCCAATCTCCTGCACTCAAGTCTAAATCATAACAAGTAACATATTGTGTATATATTAATATTAGATAAATCCAACTATAACTAAACTTAAAGCAGTTTCAGATTTTTGAGCTTCAGACCCGATGAAGTCTTCTGAACGGCACTTGATAAACCTCTACTTCTCTGCTCAACTTTAACTCAAATTGTGACGACTTTTGTGTCACCCAATCATCAATAAACTGTGCTTAGTGATGTGGTTCACCTAACAGAGCTCCTCACAGAGGACGTATCAGACTAAATTTCATCAGGAAAGTATCGCGGACGTTTCGACTACACAGCTACATACAAAAATTTATTACAAGATTTTGTGTGGGGGTAAATACTACAATGCACAAAACAGATAACCATAACACTGATTCATTCTAAAATATATATTGCATATAAAGATTAGAAAATCTAGTGCTCAACCATATCCTACCAAAAGTTAACAGCTCATACCTGGCTGGTGTATTAGAGCCGTAGAACCAACAGCCCCCGGGAAACCACTTCCAAACGCCCACGCCTGCTGACCAACGGTGCTTGAAGACATCATGTTGAAGTGAGTGGCTGGAGGCGCCGGCATGGACGCTGGAACAACGCGTGGCTTCTTGATGAGTCTCTCGGTGCCGATGGGCTGGAGAGGCCTGGAGGCAGCGTCGGTGGTGGAGTTAGAGGAGCTGGGAGAGGGAGGGTTGCTGGAGGAGGGAGTGCTGTTCTCCACGTCAAGAGACTGCTGCGACATGCTTACTCTCACCGCTCCTCCTGTCCAAACAATCGTTACATTATTAGTCAATTTGCAAATAAATAACAATTATTAATAAATTAATAAGATATGTCTATTATTCTATAATAATAATGAGAACATCAAGAGACTCCTGCGACGTATGCGATTAAATTATTATATTTTATTAAATATTATATTTGACCGCTGAACAGTGTGTGCGGTGTTCAAATCCTGGGCTCTCCCATCAATGACATCGCTTTCGATAGAGGAAACTGACGTTAACCTTAGTTTCTTATCATATCAATTTGTAATTAACTAAGAATTATTAATAAATTAATATTATAACATGCCTATTATTCTAGAATAATATATTTATTATAATATATTGGAATAAGGGGAAGATAATGATGCTTATCGAATAATATATTTAATTATATATATATACAGGTTTGTGTTCTATACGGCTATGAGTATGAATTGTGCCTTGAACCAACCATTTGGCAGAGCACTAGAGAGAGAGAGAGAGAGAGAGAGAGAGAGAGAGAGAGAGAGGGTGAGTGAGTAAGAGAGAGAGAGAGAGAGAGAGAGAGAGAGAATGCAGCTATATGTGCATATATGTACAGTAATACAGCTCGTAAATCAATATTTATAGCACAATTACATGCAAGTAGAGTAAAAATGAAATTTTACAAATACTTTGACAGTTGGATAAATGTTAATAATATTACTATA
The DNA here is from genome assembly GCA_905160935.1 of Enchytraeus crypticus. NCBI lineage: Eukaryota > Metazoa > Annelida > Clitellata > Enchytraeida > Enchytraeidae > Enchytraeus > Enchytraeus crypticus. Next base: position 525,243 of record CAJHZI010000505.1, read on the forward strand.
GCACTTTAAATTTGTTACCCTGTCCGTAGCCCTTCGTTCCTTGTCCAACACTTGAATCCATGCCTCCCTGGGCTGGGGCTACCTCAGCTGTTGATTTAGCTAACCCAGCATGCTGCGAATGCATTGAAAATCCTCCTCCCATACCAAACATAACTGCACTAGACGGATCATCCAATCTCTGCGATGTCATTCCAACCAAATGAGTTCCAAACTGGCCAGGCTGCGGCATTCCTGACATCATGCTATATCCCTGCGAACCCAACGGCACAACTCCACCTTTAGGACCAGTCATTGGCGGTGGCATCTGATGCTGTAGGAAGGATATGTTAGGCTGCATACTGAAATACTGAGGGTTGACCGCACCTACAGCAGAATTGCTGTGCAGCGATATCCCCTGACCAGGTACAGTAATGAATGAATCACCTGCAGCGCCGGGATAGGAATCAGACACTTTTGACGTAAAATCTGGAGCATTTGGGTTGAGGTTGCTGTCAATGCGTGGTAAAGTCATAGGATGTCTCGGTGAGCTGTACTCTGTATTGTTTAGTCCTGAGATGCTGCCAACATTTACGCCTATACCAGTATCATATTCATCCGGTTCCTCGCTCTCAGCTACCTCGGTACCACAGTCCTTTTCCTGGCCTCCGTTTAGTCCATCGAGCCCAGTCGAGGTTGTTCCGTTAAACCTCTGCTCATAATTAGAAAATCCACCAAGTCTCTGATCTGCCTGGACATTGCCCTCCTGTAACTCAGGTTCCCTATTAATTACCTCTTCACCGAAATCAAGCTGCTTGGAAGAACTATTACTTGGCGGAGCCTCAGAGACTGTTCTAGAGGGTTGTTGAATGGGTCCAGCAGGTGAAGACACGGCGGAAGAATCGACTCTTGGCGAAGCAAAGCTGGAGGGAGGACGATAACCAGGTGCCTTCGCTTGCAGTGCTGAGTCAATCACAGGCGTAGAAATGGCAATCAGGCCGATACTAGACGACTGACTGTTTGCACACGATGTCGGTGAATGCGCAGAACACGTCACGACTCCAGCTGCGGCAACGCTTGCAAAATTTCTCCCCACTTCTCCGCAGATAACTCGCTTTGGCATGACAGATTCTGCAAGCGGCGTAAATGAGTTGTTAAACGGAGAATACTCCCCTGCGGTCGTGACAACGTTCATGCCTGCCGAGGTTACGCTTACTCCACTTACTTCACTTCCAAAATGCAGTCTCCCAGACAATGTGGGGTTACTTCCATTAATAATCGGCAGCGGAACAGGATCACTGGTCTTGGAAGGTGTGACTGAAGTCAGTGAATTCGTTAGAATTGTAGAAACTCTCGACTGCTTGGAAGCACTGCCAGCACTCAATACAGACGCAACAGTGGAAACAATAATACGATGGGTTGAAGTCGTACCAACTAGGCACGTCACAACGGCTGTAGCCGCTTCTCTTTGCCCGTTTCCTCTTCCAACAACACCACGTCTGGCAGAGGAATGCCCAGAATTCTCTTTGAAACCCAAAGAACTAACCGGAGTCCAAGCTCCTATTGGGAACGATTTTATTGGCTGCGGTTTACCAGACGTCCCATCCTCTGTGGCACCAGGCACCACAAACACTCCAGTTTCTGTTTTAATGCGGGACACGTTGCTTGTCTCCATCAAGGGCCGGGCTGCTGGTGCAATCTTCTTCGAAGCATCAGTTGTAGAGGCAATCTTAGCAGCCGCAGTGGAAACGCTGGTCTTCCAGACATTTGGCGGAGCAGCAGTTACTGCCACCAGTGGAGTAACGCTAGAAGTATTCGTACATGTGGAGGTAGCCGGAGCAGTCTTACTAATGGAAGCCTTAACCACCGGCAGAATCTGCTCCATGTCCTTGTCCGGTTCACGAATGAGAGCTTCGAGTAGATCATTAGCTAAACGCTGTGCTTCCAGAGATCCACGAATCGTTATTATGCCGTCAGTTGAATCTTTGACTTTATCTAAATCTATATGTGCTCCTGAAGCATCCCGTATAGCATTGATATTGCACCCGCCTCGTCCAATGATTCTACTTATAGCCTTCGATGGGACGTGCAGCTTGCGACCTTTCCTAGTGACTTCCTTCCAATCAAGTTCCTCCTTACGTGCAGCAGCAGATTTCTCAACCCTACGAGCGACCTGATTGGCTGATGCAGAAGCCCCGGCAGAGCGCTGGGATCCGCTGATTCTACTACCAGAGGTGACCACAAACGTTCCAGTGCTGCTAGAACTGCGAGTCTTGGACGCTAGAGACGAGGATACAGCTGACTTTTTTGATGCAACAATCTCGGTAGAGCTACGTGAAGAGGGCACGCTGGTTATCGGTGGTATTCTTATGTCACTGGGAAACGTTCCGAAGTCATCTAGGTCTCCAATACCACTGGTGGTAAAGCTTGCGGTAGCTCCTTTCTTACTGTTTGACTCCACCTTAGCACTCGATGTTGTTGTAATAAGTACTGGCCCAGCAATAGATGCCTTTGTGTTCGACGTTTTAATTGTATTCTTATCATTCGGTGTAGCAGAGTTATTGACTGTCTTTGAGATAGCAGAATTAGTGGCTTCCTCCTTCGTGTCAACTGAGAGGCCTTCTAACTTTGTGACGCAGTAAGATGTTTCACCGCTCAACACCGAAGATGAACCATTGGCTCGATCTTTCTTTCTTTTCCCACCACGTCTTGAACTATTCCTGCCCTTAGGCTCTTTTTCACTTGCACCGTGACTCTGCGATGAAGAGGTGCCATCTGAAATTTTCTTAGATTCACTGGCATCCGTTTTCTCACCAGAACTTTCCATTAATTCAGCACTGCTGCTTCTACGTGACAACTCAGTGGCTGCCTCATCTGACTGATCGCGGCTTACAGAGTTTCCTTTTTCTTGCTTAACTTTTTGTGATCCACTATTTCCACCTTCATCCGACGAATTATCGCCAAAATCTTCTGCATCTGGGGTTTTATCATCCCTCACACCCAGTTTGTCCTTTTTCTTTTGCTTCTTCTTTTCACGTTTTCTAGCGGCCGCCAATCTCTTGCTCTCCTCTCGCGATTTCTCCTGGTCCAGTTCTTCCAATAAAATATTGGCATTTTTATTTGCCTCGGCAGCCTGACGTTCCTTTGCGCTGACTATTAGCTCCATGCACTGGTGACATTTCTTCAATAAGTCCTTGTCAGTCACAGTTGCTATGTATCGCATGCATTCAGCGTCTGATGGAAACTGAGTTACATGCTTTACTAGCCATTTAACGACCTTCACATGACCTTTACGAAACGCTGCCATGAGACATGACACCTTTCTGTTGTCCTGACTGTCTACGTCTGCCTTGGCATTAACCAGTAACTGTACAACTTCAAGATGGCCACCAAAACAAGCTAGCCACAGTGGGGAATTTCCTTTTTTGTTTTTCACATCAATGGCAGCCTGTCGACTGATAAGCAGCTCTACAAATCGATAGTGACCTTTGTCGGCAGCGATGGTTAGCACGGTGTCCCTAGAGGAAGGTACCGGAGCAGCATGAATGTCTGCGCCTTTATCCAACAAAACTCTCCCCACTTCCACATAGCCACCAGATGCAGCTTCCATTAGCGGTGTCAGGCCTGTTTTGGCACGGTGCTCGATGTTGGCACGACGGTTAACCAGTAGGCTTACAACTTCATGCCTACCTTGAAAGCATGCTAGGGTGAGGGCAGTATTACGATTGGTTTCTATCTGAGCATTGATGTCACTGCCCATATCCAGCAGTAGACTAACTGCAGTTGTGTGGCCATTCATAGCAGCTAGCATCAGTGGGGAAATTCCGAGCTTGCTTCCGGTTCTTGAATTAATTTCGGCACCGTGCTGCAGAAGAAGCTTGATGATATTCACGTAACCTCCTGATGCTGCAAGACTTAGCGGGGTATAATCAGACACATTACGATGCTCCTTGTTAGCTCCCCTGTTCAGCAGAAGTTCCACGACTTCAAAACGTCCGCCCGAGCACGCTAGTGAGAGTGGCGAGTCTTTGGTTCGTTCAGACTGAGCCTCGATGTCCGCTCCGCTATCCAACAGTATCTCCACGACAGCGGTGTGTCCACCGGTGGCAGCCAGGATCAGCGGCGTGAATCCTTTCTTATCCCGATGTTCAATGTCTGCGCTGCGCGACAGGAGCAGACTGACCAGCTCTGAGTGGCCGCCTGCACAGGCTAGCGTCAACGCCGTGTCGTGGTTTCCTTCCGTTTGCGCGTCGACCTCAATGGATGGCAGTGGATAGATCGGTGGAAGCATCTGGTTAGCTGCAGTCTGCGTTGCCTGCGACGTGTTGGGAGACACCCCTGACGTGACCATTAGCCCCGCCTCCCCTCCCATGCAGCCGTCATAACCGCCAACTCCTGTTGCTATGGCAACATTTCCTTGCTGAGTCAACAGTTGAGCTTGTTGCTGCAGCTGTTGCGGACTGAAGTGAAATGGCGCGGGTACAATCCCTTTCAATGATGAACCTTTCTGCTGCGGCACACTTCCTGCATTGAAGTTTCCAGGAGATACAGTCGTAAGCTGGAGAGGAGAACTAGCAGAAGCAGCGTTCAAATTCTGGAAAGTGTGTGGGTGAAGGTGTTTCTGTAATCCATACTGCTGCTGGGTCTGCAGCAGCTGCTGAAACTGCTGAGCCTGTAACAGCAGCTCGTGCTGTGTATGACTGCTGCTAGCCACTGAGGTCGTCCCTTGCTTCTGCTGCTGCTGCATCATGTGATGCAGATGCTGTGTATGCTGAAGCTGTAGTTGCAGCTGCTGAGCCTGCTGCAGCAGCTCCTGCTGCTGAAGGTACTGCTGACCCAGCTGCTGTTTACCGAACTGCTGCTGCTGAAGCTTCAGCTGCTGCATATCGAGGGGTACTGAACAAAGCTGCTGCTGGCAGATATGCTGAGACTGAATGAAGGTGTTTGCCACGCTGTGATTGGTCGGCGATTGAGCAGCAGCAAGCGACATCTGTCCTGATAGAGCGATGTGATGTAAATCATTGCGTGGCGGCGACATCTGCAGCAAATTCACATCAGCAGACAATTTATATAACACATTTCAGTGAGAGAGCTGACTTGACAAAAAACTGCTTAGATTAAAATCTTAGCAGGTTAGCAGATTTAACTCTTTCTATTAACATATTGCTGAGTAAACAGCAACCTACTTAGATTATACGCATACTCTGTAAGCTTATTGGTTTTGCATTTTAGGAAAATTGTGAATTTTTCAATCAAATAAAATGTTCTGAAATAAATTAGCAAAATAAATAATAAATAAATAACTTAGCAAAATAAATTGAACAAAATCAAGTTACTTTTATAATGCTTCAATAGCAATAATATTAATGTAAATAGTAAATTAGGTACATAAACTGTATCGGTAAGTAGTAAACTACTTAAAATACAGTAGTAATAAAGCAATATTTCATTACGCGACATACTTGACATCACCTTCATATGATAAAAGCTGGTAAAGCTAAGGTTAACGTCAGTTTCTTCACTCGAAAGCGATTGAACCCGTACCTACTGATCCGCGGTCGAGTATCTTACCGACTTCGCCACAGGCTCTAGCCAGTGGCAAAGTCGGAATATGAGAAACCAGACTTTATATATTCACTTCATATCATAACAAATATAGTAATCAAGAATTTAAGAGTACCATACATCTTATAGAATTTAAGAGTACCATACACTTTATAACATCCCAAATATAGTAATTAAGAATTTAAGAGTACCATATATATTCACTTTATATCATACCCAATATAGAAATTAAGAATTTAAGAGTACCATATATATTCACTTAGATCATACCAAATATAGTAATTAAGAATTTAAGAGTACCAGCTATATTCGCTTTATATCATACCCAATATAGTAATTAAGAATTTAAGAGTACCATATATATATTAACTTTACAACATAACAATTTTAGCAATCAGAGAACCATTAGAGAATAATCCAACAAACCTGATCACAAGGTAGAGACGTGAACCTGGCAAACTTTGACAGTGGCTGTGGCACGGCGGCGTGACCTCCAGTCGCCGATGAGTCACTGCCCTGGGTCGACGGCACTCCTCTCTTCTGCCAGACTTGACCCTTAGTGTTCCCTGCTATCATACCTGAGCCCTGGGCTCCTGCCGCATTAGTCCCTGGGGAGACAGCGCTCTTTGACTGTCCCTCAAAATGGAAAGCAGTCGTTTGTTGCTCCAACAGCAGCTTGTTCTTCTGCTGCTGCTGAAGCTGCTGCTGTACCTGCAAGTGCAGCTGATGATTCTGCGGTAGCTTCCGTGACGCTGTAATATATAAATTGTATTGTTTCTGAAGAATATGTCTAACAAGCCTTGAAAGCAAATCACTTCGTTACAAACGTTGCATTTTGTTGAACTGCTAATTTGTTTTTTCATCTAACTGTAAGATTTCAGCATTGTATCAGATATCATACAAATAAATACATTATTATTATAAAGTAACATATACATAAAAATCACATAATAACATGTAGAAATATTGTTTTTAAAAACCCACTCAATTTATAAACAATTTTCATTACACCTCCAAGAAGAAGATACGGCTTCAGGAATATAATTTCGCTCTAAAATTACTATAAATTACTTTGTAATTATACAATCAATAAAGTAATTACACAATCAATAAAGTAATTTATAATTACTTTAAAATTACTACACAATCTTAATGATTTGCATACGTCGGGCAAAGACGCGCCCCTGGGTCTGGGTGTTTATCTGTTGGCCTGGGTTCTTGGGTCGAGGCTGAGGCATGGTCGATGGGTCCCTCACAGCTGTTGGCTGGGCGGGGCTTAGAGTCTTCGCCTCACTGCAGCTGCTTGACTGCTGCTTTAACGTAGCAACTAGAAGCTGTTCGTCCTGCTGCTTGTTCAAGAGAAACAGCTGATGCTGATCCAGCTGCTGTTGCTGCATGTCATTGCTCAGTAGATGACTTAGCTGCTGCGGTGACCAGTCTTGCCACTGCAGCGTTGAGTCTGCTTGCATCATCTTCTCTAGCTGCAGCTGCTGCTGGTACAGCTGGTACTGCTGCTGTTGGATGCAGCCTTGCTGCGACATGTGCTGCTGGCAGCTGGCGTCGTCTAAATGCACGTCGGTGAGTAGAACGACTGCGGATAGATCAATGTTAGGATTGTTTACATCGACAATCTCCTGTTGCTCATATGAGCCTTCCACCGAATCCCTTCCCACGTCCAAGTCTAGATTAGCAATCTCATTAGATAGGATATTCAAAGCATCTTCACTTTCTCGATTCGACAACGCATTCGTTGTTTCCTCTCTTCCGTCGCTCGGTTCCTTTCCCGAGTCGTCACAGCTAGAATTCTTTGTCGATGATTTTTCCCTGTCCTCCTCCTCACCAGATGGCGGCACTCGTGCTGCCTCGGTGCTCGACAGAGAACTGGAATCAGAGCTGCTGTTGAATGAAGAGTTTCCAGTGGCTTCAACGCTGGAATTAAGATCATTGACAACGTTAGGCTGGTCCTGGCTTAAATGCCCCGAAGGCTTAAGCGGCGGTGAGCCATCTGTGGATGAATCAATCTGAAAGTAATCAATCAATCAGACAAAGAGGATTTAATGTCTGGTATCTCTTTAGAAGGAAGTCTCACGATTTGTATATCGAATGTATTCAATGTAGAAATTTTGATACATCCTGCCATCAAAAAAGAAACCAGACATTAATACAGATATTTAAATATGTTAATACAAAATTGTTGACATTTAACGAACTAAGCTAAAATGTAAGAGGTAGGTTTATTCTGATGAATAATTTTGTGATAAATGAGAAAAAGCTGAGTAAACTTTAAATTATAATTAGCAAAGTAATTTTTAAAATGTAAGTTTTGACCTAAAGGTGCAACTTTTCTGCTACATCTATAAATAATTATTTTTTAGCGTTAATCCAGGTAACTGCTTCATGGTAAGGCAGCTTAACGTAGACAGATCATCCATTAATTCACTTCAACTTAATAAGAACACCAAAAAGGGTCACTAAATCCTGTTACGGGGTTGAATGTGTTAACATTAAAAACATACAAACAAGCAAATACAACAGGAAACTTACAGTGTTGTGCACTAAAAAGTGAACAGTTGAAGAATTAGCATGTGGCAGACATGAAAATCTAATGTCTAATGTGTGGTAAAACTAGGAAAGACAGAATGGTAAATGAATATGTGACGATGAATAGGGAGACATTGGCTCAGTTGAGATTAAGATGGAATGGGCACAGTGTGAGAAGGACAGATCAGGAGGTAATAAAGACTGGATGTTAAGCTAGAGACAGATAGACCACAATTGACGTGGGATGTGGCAATTAAGAAGGACATGAAAAGTAGACGATTTATTGATGATATGGTGTGGGACAGAGAGGCTTGGAGAAGATCTATTCATATCCCGACCCTATTCAAATCAAACCTGGATTTAAGGGAAAATGCTGATGATGATTAAATACTCTGATTAACAACAACACCACAAGACACTTATAAAGTAGACCTACATTTTTCTGCACGAGCATCTTTCTGATCTGCCGCAGCTCATCAGCTATCTGGCGCTTCTTGGCAGCCTGCTCCTCGTTATTTTCAACAGCCTCAGCGTCCGACCCACCCGTGGGTCCAAGTCGTTGAGCGCTCTCGATGAAGCTGTGGATGAATCCCTTGAGTTCTTCGCTGGACATGACTCGTCTGCCTCCCGTACCCTCTACGTCGCAATCTCTCATCTTGTCGTTCACGCTCAAAATTTCCTCTGCAATTAAGCCAAACATCGTTTCCGTGTCCATGCCTTGGACTAAATTCACCGCACCGCTCCCCTCCACGTTCAGAAGATCGGAGGAGGACGGGTGGTCGTCTAGACCCTCCTCGTTCCTGTCGAAGTCATCGACAGATCTTAACGACAGGCTAGATGTAGAGTGGGTTGAAATCACGGGCGCACCTGAAGCTAGCAGAGATATTGCCGATGATCTGACTGCTGTGACGGCTTTACTACCCACCGTGGCTCGGCCTAGCGGCGTGGGCACGTACGACGACAGGGAAGCACAACTAAGTGACTTGCAGTCGTTGAGCTGATGCTCGTTCATGCACAGGTGCGCGTGATTGGGACATCCCTGGTGCATTCCTGCTAGATCAAGCGCGGCGCTAGACTGGAGGACTGCTGCAAAATCAAAGTCAATTGAAGAGTTAACGGCTGATCAATAAAAACAATACGCAGCTCAAACACTCAAACACATTAAATAAAAGACAGAAAAGACAATATATAATATTATCAACTTATATTATACTTATATTATACATTAAATGCATAGAACTAACATAAAAGAAAAATAGTGCCCATTAACAAGCTATTGCAGATAATTATTGTAGCAAAACTTTGCACTCACTTAAATACTATTAAAATAATTCATTATTTAAACTTAGTGGTAGCCGCTTAGTCTCTATTAGAAACAATTACTTTCACACAGCTTACCTGTATGGCTACACCCTTGCGTCTCGCAGAAGCTGTACTGTATCGGTAAACCATTCCATGAGAGAGCGGCTGTACTGCCCGGCACACCGCCGGCTGATGCAAAGTTACCAATAGCTGCGACAGTGCCGGCTGTAACTGGCATGCAATTGTAGGCCGCAGCCTCGGCGGTTGTTAAACAATCTTGTGAATGAGGAACAAGATTAACCTGACCTGGAACTGGTACTCTAGCTTGCTGCTGCTACAATAAAAGTATTTCATATACATACAATTAACATACAATTAACATTTAAACAGAATAAAGTTAAAAACTTCTATACAAACGAGATTTAAACGAACTTTATTTGAACTATTTGCTATATTGGTATAAATCGCTAGCAATGGTATATTAAAAATTAATTATTTTAAATTTAAAAATATCCAAAGAAGTTCTATAAGGTACAGTCATTTCAGGAACTGCCACCTAACAAGTACCTGTGAAGTAGATTAAATATTTAGCAGTGATGGACATTGATAAATGTGCTGATGAAAAGTAAACAATCATAATTACATACAAAATGTGATTAGCAAAGTGATCATTTCAAATAAATAGATAATTTTATATGGCCAAAGCCGAATTGCTCGTAAGAAATTTAAAGAACCAAAATTAAAACAATCATATCTATACCTCTAAATATATGTAGCAATATTCTCTAGCACATCTTTCACTTTTAAACTTAAAACTGCTTACTAGTTGATCTGAGCACAAGTGTGAACACTAAATCTTTCACAGCAGGCAATAAAAAACACGCTAGCAAACCGAAAGCAATTACAACAGAATGATCTCTGTGAGACAAAACAATAAAACATTTCACGGGTATGAATATGACAGTAAATCATACATAGTAAGGAAAAACATGAAAACAAACCGACAGCAATTACAAGAGAATGGTCTCTGAGAGACAATACAATAAAACATTTCACAGGCATGAATATGACAGTAAATCATACATAATAAGGAAAAAACACGCAAGCAAACCGACAGTAATTACAACAGAATGATTTCTGTGAGACAATACAATATAAAACATTTCACTGGCATGAATATGACAGTAGGTCACACTTAGTAAGAAAAAACACGTTAGCTACAGTAGTTACAACAGAATGGTCTCTGAGAGACAATACAATAAAACATTTCACAGGCAAGAATGTGACAGTAAATCATACATAGTAAGAATAAACACGCAAGCAACAGAGTTATAACACCCGACAGTAGTTACAACAGACTGGTCTGAAATCTGTGAGACAATAAAATATTAGAGAGGCAAGAGCACTGCGAGAGTTACGTACCATCTGTATATCAAGTGAGGACTGAGAGGAGGAGGACTGGTAATCGGATGACGGTGTTCGAGCACCGGTCCAGTCCAGCAGCAGATTAACCACCGGCGTGTGACCTCCTTTAGCTGCTTCTATTAGCATCGTTGAACCATCCTATCAGCCAATCAATCAAGTAATCATCTATAGATCAACAAAGCGTGCAAATCAACCAATGAGTCAACTAACTTGGTCGATTCATTTGATTAAGAGTTGGTTGCCGAATAATTATCTGTACGAACTTATTTTATAGATGTTAATAAATAACTAATAGTTGTAAAGGGCTAAGATCATGGCATATTGGCAAGTTTTCAACAGTAAATGTATGCATGCATGGATAAAATCAGGAAATGCTATACAGAAGTAAACATACATTAACATTTGGCTTTAGCTTTTTTTAAGCAATTACAATCGAGTAGCATTTTATTAACTAAAGTCATTTAGTTCTTAACAAACTATTGAATGCATTTTATATAAAAGTGCAATTAAATTATAGGAGGTCCTTGAAAGAAGTGGCAGGAACCTTTAGCTTAGTGGTAGGATTAGCACCGCTCTTGAGCAGCAGCTCAACGATACTCAGGTGACCCCCGGCACAGGCTACCGACAGAACTGTGTGGTCGCAGTTAGTCGTTGCCTTGTTAACATTCGCTCCTGATGAAAAACAAAATACAATACATAGGAAATTAAATAGTGTGCGACTTCGTCATGTAGTAAACATAGAAAACTACATGGTATACAGCTTCTTCACATATTACACATAGAAAAGCAAATAGTATGCAACTTTTTTCACATATACAATATAATCCTTGACAATATTTTATCACTCTCCAACACCAAACGTTTAATATGCAAATCACTAAAATATCAATTAAAATTCACGTAGCAATCTGCGAACAATTACAATATCAGCAATTTCATTTCAAAATTGAAAAGTAATATATAATTTAATAGATATTAGGAATTAATAGCAACAATAATAGTATTAATAATAATACTCTGTACCCTGATTGATGAGAAACTGAACTGTGCACAAGTGTCCAACACGAGCCGCCTTCATCAGTGCAGTCCTACCACCTTCCGACTCATGCTCCTGAACATCAAATCGATCAATCAATTTAGTCACCATCAATTTAGCTTCTCTATTTTCTGTCTAATCTCTCGAATATATTCAATTTATATTAAATAAAATTAAAATTTAATATAAATATATATTTTTTATATATTTATAGATCAATTTATAAAAGTTAGTGAGTACATCAATACATCTCTCAGTCATCAACTATAACCCTGGAGAGGAAGGAGGAAATGGGTCTTAAACAAGAATCTGTGCTTCCTGACCCAGTGTGCCGTCATATAATTCGTCATATCAGCAGTAAAATTTTAAATATGTTAATATTACTTTATTGAGATTTGTAATTTAATAAAACTGATAATTAATTTGTCAAAGCATGTTCAAGCCAATATATTTTATTTTAACATATATAATATAAAATCAGTTTCATCAAGTTATAAATCTCAGTCGAATGCACTATAAAGTACTATATAATATAATGTGCTGTATGATATAAGTGCTAAATTATAAAAGATTCTGTTTAACAAACCAGTTCGGCTCCAAACTCCAGCAGAATCTCTGCGACATCGGTATGACCGTTCTCACAAGCATACGTCAGCGCCGTGTCTCCTGTCTGAGTCTGTGCGTGCACGTTGGCTCCTGGCAAAAAATCAATCAATTATCATTTCACTTTGCCTTTTCTATAACAATGTGTATAAATAACATCTATACATTGAAGTGCATATAACTCCTGCATGATACCAATACTAATCCATAGATGTGAATTGTGAGAATTAACAAAGGAAATGGAAAAGGAATGAATTCCACCGAAAACAAATGGCAAAGAGAATACTAACAATCACCTAAGAAGAGCATGCAGCAAAAGAGAACATTAGCATAAGGGCAAAACACCAAACGTAAGTGAAATCGTCAAGAAAAGAAGAATGCAATGGGATGACATGTGCTGCCCATGGAAGAAAGCAGAAACCCTTGAAAGGTATTTAACTACAGCGTAGATGGTAAAAGAACACTTGGGAAGACCTAAAAGTAGATGTAAAGACAGCAGCAAAGAAGACCTGAAGGCTGCTGGAATTAGCATTTATGGGAGAACAAAAAGAAGAAAAAGAAAGAACTTCGAGGAAATGGCAAAGAATAGAGTTGAAGAAGGAATATATTGAAATTTTTGGCAGGTACAAGCCTTAAAGATGATCACATGACATATAATCAAGCAATCAATCAATCAATTAAAATCAATCAGTTCTTATATATATATATATACAGCAAGCATAATAGAAACTTAAATTCGTCCTATCATTGTCTTAGCTTTTATAAACAATTGTTCATCAATTAATAAAATTTACCAATCAATCCAATCAATCAGCTATCACATAACTAATTGAGTAAGTGCATAGTACACACTTTTTAACTCTCAATCAGTATTAAAAATCAGACAAGTACAAAAAACTCCTACACATATCTTACATTTAGCACCATTTAGGCTTTGTTTAATATTAAGCACGCATAATATTGCTTTTCTTAAGCTTTTAAATAACATACACGTCAAACATAGAAATCAATCAAAAAAAGTTCAATTACACAATGAATATAATATTAGCCAAAAACACACACACTCTCTCTCTTAGTGCACTGCCTACAGGCAGGTCCATGATATATAATGCCTCCACTCTTCTCTGTCTAAACACATCTAGTCAAAAACACATCCCAGAAAAAAACATTCCTCAAAAACTAATGCATTACTAACAAACACCATATCACACAAATATTGACCACCAGAAATGCATGAACAAATGAAAAATCAGAGATAGAAATACGTACCAGCTTTGAGAAGATACTTGACGAGCTCCATATGACCCTCTTGCGAAGCCTCCATGAGCGGTGTGGAACAGCCGAGCTCTATATCAGCACCGGCTTTGATGAGGAAGTCTGCAACCTCCAGAAACCCTCCGCAGCAAGACAGCGTGAGGGCCGTCTCCTGGGTCTCCTCCGTCTGAGCGTTGATGTCGACCCCTACAGCGTCAACAAAAAGTCTTACAAAGATGTGATAATGTGAAATAATATAATAGCAGTGGTAATAGTATAATAGCCATGGTAATAATATAATAGCAGTGGTAATAGTATAATAGCCATGGTAATAATATAATAGCAGTGGTAATAGTATAATAGCAGTGGTAATAGTATAACAGCAGTGGTAATAGTATAATAGCAGTGGGAATAATATAATAGCAGTGGTAATAATATAATAGCAGTGGTAATAATATAATAGCAGTGGTAATAATATAATAGCAGTGGTAATAATATAATAGCAGTGGTAATAATATAATAGCAGTGGTAATAATATAATAGCAGTGGTAATAATATAATAGCAGTGGTAATAATATAATAGCAGTGGTAATAATATAATAGCAGTGGTAATAATATAATAGACGTCGTAATAATATAATAAAATAATTGTAACAATAACATAGCAGTTCTCTTATTATAATAGCCATAGTAATAATTTAATAGCCGTTGTAGTAACACAATAGCCATTGTAATAATATAATAGTCGAAGTAGCAATATTATAATAGCCATTGCAAAACATCTTCTAACTATGAAATTAGAAAACACATCAACATAACATTTGTGGTAAAAATTAAGAACATTGGAAAGATGTTTAGTGCAGAGCCTATTTATTAATCTATTTTTTATAACTACCAACTACTACAGATATTGAAACACAGAAGTTGCAAGTAAAGTTCATGTTTTAGACAGTAAGCTAGCGACAACAAACTAAACTTATTACCTAAATGAGTATCTACAAAAAGGTTTTTCATTGATTTGTGGGACAACTTTAACAGTATTCCGATTACAACAGCGACATATTATCTCACAATAAATCCCTACATCTATTACTCAATCTAAAACTTCTCTTGAATAGGGTAACAGAAGGAATGAAAGTACCGTACTATACGTTATGTAATTTAAAACTAAGCAACTATAAGCTTATATTAGAAGCTTATAGTTGCTTATATTATATATAAGATTATACTATACTATAAGCTATGTAAATGAGAGCTACATGAAACGCTATAAGCTAGCAACCGAGAGCATAAACGGCCGATTTATTCCTACCGTGAGCGAGCAGCAAAGCACACATTTCCTCATGGCCCTCTCTAGCCGCCTCCATGAGCGGCGTGTAGCCCTCATCGTTAGCCTCTTCTAGGTTAGCCCCTCTCTCTATCAGTAGGTTAGCCAGCTCTACATGACCTCCACAAGCGGCAAGTGTCAGTGGTGACTCAAAGCTATCCGTAGGCATGTTCACCTGCAGAATATAATTCAGTTACAATTCAGCTCTATACCAGCACTATGCCTCCTTAGTATGAGCAGAGAGATCAATCATGGGATAGATTTTAGCAGAGATATCAATAATAGGATATCAATTTTTAACTTTAAAGTATGTTAAACATACCATGTAACCTTTGTTATTATTAGAATTATTATTATTATTATCATTGTTGTTATAGAGCTATAAGGCTCAGTTAACATTCATTTCTCTACAGAAACGTATCATTAGATACGTCATAGTAGTAGGGTTTCTAAACAATTAATTCTCGGATTTCTCACAATTTACAGACATATAAATGGTAAAGGCCTACAACCCTGTCAACCAATGGCAGTACATTCTCTACCTGAGCACCGCTGTCGAGCAGAAGTCTGGCCACGTCTACGTGTCCATCCATTGACGCTTCCATCAACGCCGTGTGCATCTCATCCGTCTTGTGCTCCTGATCAGCGCCAGCCTGCAGCAGAAACTTCACCATCTCCAGATGACCTGATGCAATCAATTCACAAGTATAACTTCTTTAATGTCTCTATATATAATGTCATTATATACTGTCTTTATATAATGTCATTACATAAAATTTCTGTAATAATGCCCGACCGATAAGCCAAGCTTTCCTATATGCAGCAAAGATTTTATAATAGATGCATAGATTGGCTTTCACAAAGCACAAGCTACTTTCAATTGAAATAATCTCAAATTTCTTGTAGCTAATGACGACAACAGCCTATCAAATGTGATCTAAACATAAATATAAATTGTAACAGTTGAAACTAAAAAAAAACGTTTATAGAAAACGTTTATAGCAATTCTGTTACTGTACAATAGAAAACTTCATAGGAATACTGTGACAATAGAAACTTTCACAGCAACACTGCAACAGTATTAGGTTCAAACCTATCAATAAATCAATCAAAATTTAACGTCCGGTTCCTCGCCATAAGCAATGTCAGGGACGTCCTTTAAAGCAAGCCTCTAGAGCAAACCTTTATAGCAAGCCAGCGTAAGAGCGCTCTCTTTGAACTCATTGGAGTGCGTGTTGATGCCGGCCCCAGCATTCAGCAACATCTTGGCTATGGCTACAAAACCAGCACTGGCTGCCTCCATCAGCGGCGTGTGGCCATTCTCGTTGTGCTCCTCGACGTTTGCACCGGCGTCAATCAGCGCGGCTACGACACTCTCGTGTCCAGCGCAGGCGGCATAGTGCAAGGCCGTGTTACCTGAATACACATGCACAAATAGCATAGTGCAGGGTCGTGTTATCTGAATAACAAACCATATGCTCCATATGCAGAAATAGCGTAGTGTAGAGACTTGTTATCTGAATATGTATGCAGTGCACACACAATGTAGTGCAGAGGTGCATCATCAGAGTGCATGTGCACCCAAAACTTATTTTATAAAAGTATCATCAGCTCTCCTGAAAGGGATGATACACTTAATAAAAAGCTCATACAACAGAAACATTTCTAAAAACAGTGAAGACTAAAAAGAGATTGCAAGACAGAAACATACTATAATATACAGACCAACTGAATGCAGTGTTCTTAAGACATACATACTGAAACACAGTCAGAGTACATCAATTGACTGAAACAGATTAAATGAAGTCAGTTAAATGGCTGAAGCATACCGACAGATGACTTTGCATTGACATCAGCACCATTAGCACAGAGTAGCTTAACAATATCGGCGTAACCGGCATTAGCAGCTTCCATCAATGGCGTGCAGTCTCCTTTAACACCTCTATCTTCCACATTTGCATTCATCGCTATCAGCACCTGCATGGGTGTGCGTATTACACTTGAATTATACAATTAATATATTATTTAGAAACGAAGAGGCTCTTACGATCATTTGAAATTCATGGCACAAAGACAAGAATTGAGCCGATTGGTTGTATATTAGAATTGAAAATGCATATATATATAAACAGACTAATACATAGTAGTACTTCACTCACATATACCACCAATGTATCAGTCATACTAATAATAAATAATTATCCATGTTGTGACCATGTTGCTGAAGAATAGACCAACCGGGGACTGTATGTGTCATACAAAGCGACAAAGCACTAATATATGAACAAAAGTCAGAAAGGACACTCAGTTGGTGAGCGCCCAGACTACAAAAGTTGTTACAAAAATTTTCCATTCCAGATCCTAGTTAAGCAGGGATATTAGTTAAGATATTGATAATAATTATAACAGTCATGCTAATATAAATACCACATGGAAATATCACCCCTCATGGCAATATAAATAAAATATGGAACTATTACCACTCACATCAACAGTCAAGGTAATATAGATACTCTCTCTCTCTCTCTCTCTTAGTGCACTGCCTACTGGCAGGTCCATGGTATATAAATACTATAGAGTAGATAATACTGTCCCGCTTTGACAAGTACTACAGGTAGTGAATCAGATAAAATGTCATATTAATTTCTCTCTTAGTGCACTGCCTACTGGCAGGTCCTTGGCATATATAACACCTCCAATCTTTTCTGTCTTCCGCTTTCCTCTTCATGTCCACATATGAGTGGATATTAATTTAGTAATAAATAAAGGTTGACTCCAGCTTTAAATGCTTCAGAAATCACCTAGACTCAGCAGCTTTGATTGACTGACTGAATAGGCACAGTACCTGACAAAGCTCAAAGTAGCCGGCAGACGCTGCAAGCGATAGTAGACTCTCTCCATCTTCTGTTGTCTCGTGAACGCTGCTGCCTTGCTTTAGCAGCATGCGCACCGTATCAATGTCCCCGTTAGTGCATGCTTGAACCAGCGATCTCATTCTACACGAACCAAACAAAAATCAACAATTGCAGAGCTTAGACTTTCAATCTATTTTATTTATATCTATCTATCAATCTATCTATCAATCTATCAATCTATCAATCTATCTATCTATATATATATATATATATATATATATATATATATACACATCAAAAAGCAGAGAAGTGTCTTCGAGAGAATCAGCCGAGATCACGAGAAAGGAGATCTCTTGAAGACAGCAAGGTAGTGACTGGTAAACCAAACAAATCAGTGACAAGAAGCACTGTGAATTTTATGTTAATAATATCTAGTAGCAAATGTGATACATGCCAAAAATAATTTAATAGCCAAATATTATGGTCGGACAGCAAAATTGTCTAACAGTATCTCAAACAAAACCCTCAAGCAGTATCTCATCACAACGTTAAGCATCCTATTAATTAGGAATACTCACAAACAAGTAAAAAATTATTCGTATAAGTACTAACCCGTCGCCGTCGCCGGACGATGAAGTGAGATCAGACTGACTTCTGGATCGACCCGCTTCTCCCATGACACAGTTAACAGATTCCCGCAGTTTTCTAATAACTTCAGGATCTGTTAATATTTTACCATCGACGGCTGCAAATTTAGATATACCTAAAATATATTTATTCGCCTCTGTTACATTTTGAAAATTTTTTAATTCCACTTTGATTCTAGTTTACTTAAATGTTTGCACAATGAATGATTAAATAAATCGCTATTAATAAATATAATTTAATTCTTACATTTATACTCACCAAGTTCAAGCAAATCTAATGACAAAAATTGAAAATTATAATGTATACAACTATACAAGTATATATATTCTGAACATATACACTTGTAAATGTCATATTAAGATCTCAACGTCTTTAAAAATATACATTATTAATGCTAATTTAATATTACTAGTACACAGTCATTTAATCGATAGATATCTGCTGTAGATCAAATTATAATTAATTATTACACTACACTTTGATATTTAAAATAATAATCAGAGTTTAGTACTTTGTGTTTTGATAGACACATTTATATTTGATTCTGTAGATTCATACACCAGGACAATATGCCAATGTTGATGTATATATTGTATAGTTTTCAAGGTGACTGAGATTTCAGTGACAGACTAAACCTTCTGGCCTGACCTACACGTCTATGTACTCTCCCACAATTTCACAGGTTTTTAAAACTAATTTGGTTAATTAATTTTAAATTTAATTAAACTCTGTCGTTGATTTGAGTTTTAAATTAATTTTAGACTACTATTGTTTCTCCTAGCGATGATAAATGCCCTTCTGGAGTAATATATCTCAAAAGTTCCATTTAAATTTCAAAGATGCTGTTGTATGCACTATCGTTAAATTATGGTAAAAGGTAAACTTTCAATTCACACCTGCAGTGTCTAGAAGTTCTTGCAACTGTACCCTTGTCTCTAAATAAAAATAAGAGTAAAATAGCTGAAGCTTCAAGTTAATGTAAGGGATAAATTTGAAATTTCTTTCAGATCTTTTATTCAGGCAAATCTAGATACTCATATGTTACACAAGCCTCAATATGTATATGAAAATGAATTTCCCAATAAATTGGCAATAGTACATAATAAACTGCCATGATCGGTAGAGTTTTTGGTCAGAATTCAGTAGAAACAGGGCTCAAACCTACTCTCGCCTGTCACTGATATCGTTTAAAGAGATGAATGTGACCCAGAAAAAATTTACATAGTTAGCTCATTGTAAAAATACATATGAATTAGAATTTTTTTAAGTACACATAGCATGAAATGGGCTAATCTACATAGATCTAAACACTCAAAATTTTAAAAAAAACTTCAAATCTTACATTGTTACAAGACAACATTGAGTAAATCAAGTAATATTTAAGCACAATAGAATTTTGAAAATGTAGGCAAGACCTAGTCAAACAAAAAACCTCTTTACAAACCTGCGGCGTCTAGAAGTTCTTGCAGTCGCGCTCTTGTTTCAGGGTCGACCGATGAAATCGGTGTACCCATAATGGCGTCGTCGTCAGGATCAGCAAATGATCCAACCTATTAACATACAATTAAATACAACAGCCTTAAATCAATGTTACTGCTAATTTAATCCTATTACAATAGGATGAAATAAAATATCACTGTAAACATACCTGAACTAATGCAGAAATTAATATAATTTAACAAATATATTTATATACATTAATATTAATACAAAATCTATTTTCTACACAGTATATTTATTATGCCACATTACTGCACATCATATAATTTATAACTAACAGTACCATACATAAATATTTTCTATATTAAAATTTTGTAATACAAAAATATATAAAGAATGACAATTTACAGAATTCACAATTTACTTAGTCAATAGAAGTTACAGAAATTAGCTTCCCTAGAATAGGGCGCTCTAGGTTAAGAGGTTAAAGTATAGTTTTAGTTAGATACTGTTACTAATAGTAACTTAGTAAGTAACAAAAGCACAGCATTACTTAGAGCACTATGCTTTAAAAGCGACCTAACATAAAAGCACAGTTTAACATACAACGTCATCATTATCATCATCCCTCAAATCCCAGTTTAACTAGGGTCGAGATATGAATAGACCTTCTCCATTACTCTCTGTCCCACACCATATCATCAGTCAATCCTCTATTTTTCATGCCCCTCTAAATCACCGCATCCGATGTCAGTTATGGTCTACATTTCTCTAGCTTAACGTCCAGCGAAGACTCAAAACTTACTACATCTTCATCTGCCTTCTCACAATATGCCAAAACCATCTCAATCTTGACTGAATCAACCTATAACTAATCCCATCACCACTCAAATTCATCCTCACATATTCATTTTTCAGTCTGCCCTTCTTAGTTTTACCACACATTAGACGTAACATTCTCATTTCTGTCACATGCAAACTCTGCAAATGTTCCCTAAAGTTTGGTGCTCAATACTCCAAACCATACATCCTTGCTGGCATAACACAGAACTATAAAATTTGCCTTTCAACCTTAGTGCAATTTCATTTACTACTACTAACATAAATGAGAAGCAAAATCTGAAAGCCAACAGATTTTGTATTTCATATTTTAGTCATTATTACTTACATTTATGCATCCATTGATTTTTAAAGCGCAAACCACATGTTTTAAAAATAATTGCATAATACAATACACAATAGGCATCATAAAACAAAAGAGGATATAGCACAAATTCATTCACTACTGCTAACACAATTGACTAGCAAAATCTGAAAGTCAACTCTAAATCTAAAAGCAAAGCCAACAGATTTTTTATTTCATATCTTAGTGATTATTAGTTATGTTTATTTATACACTTTACATAAAGCAGACATTCCAATTTCCAAGACATAAAAAATAACTAGAGCCGAAATTACAGAATTATTGGCCAGACTCATCAGATATAGCAAGAAACAACTAAAATAGCTACTACGATATCTGGATTTTGCCATCATAGCATAGATATTGAATTATGGTTGTAAAAAGGTTTTACATTACAATTATAGATATTAAGTTCCACTCATAGCTTACAACAATTCTCGTAATTTATAATTTTTCAATAATTCCGGAAAGCATCTGGAATTATTGTAAAACTTTTTTAGGTTCGTTTATGTTTACAAGAATATTTATTTATAAGATTTTGCAGCGCCAAGTTCAGCTGACAAACACAGTTGGTCATGGATATACAAAACACAAAAAGTTAGCTTAAATGGATCAACAGCCACCATAAGTTTAATCAGTCCAATCAAGCAGAGTCGTCATTGACGATATGATAGTCAGATTAAAGTCAAATAACTATATTATCAGTGAAAATGTGTGCATTACC
The DNA here is from genome assembly GCA_905160935.1 of Enchytraeus crypticus. Lineage (NCBI taxonomy): Eukaryota > Metazoa > Annelida > Clitellata > Enchytraeida > Enchytraeidae > Enchytraeus > Enchytraeus crypticus. Next base: position 547,122 of record CAJHZI010000505.1, read on the forward strand.
TATTCACTTTGGTAAAAATAACCCTACTAAAGAATATGTTGTAAATAATAAGCTACTGCAGATAGTTAGTGAGAAGGATTTAGCGGCTAATATTTAGCCAGGACGTCAAAGTGAGGAAACAATGTACTGTGGCTGATAAAGTAGCATAATAGGACCTTAGGACTAATAAAGAGAACATTCACAAGTAGAGTAAAGGCATTGTTTTCTGATTGTATAAATCTTTGATTAGACCTCATTTGGAGTATTGTATGTCAGTGTGGAGACCACAAAGCAGTGCAAAGAAGAGCATTAAGAACTATTAGGAGATTCAAAGCAGTAAGGTATGAGGAGAGGCTAAGGGCAGTTCAACTGACAAACCTAGAAATCAGGAGAATTAGAGGTGATCTTATGGAGGTTTATAAAATAATGCATGGACCTACCAAATTAAGAGCAACAGAATTTTTCAAATTCTCCAATAATGGTTTAAGAGGTCATAGTTATAACTTATTTTAGCCTAGTGTAAGGCCAGGCTCAGAAAAGTTTTCTTTTTCTCAAAGGGTGATTGATAGGTGGAACTCTTTGAGTGAGGAGGTTGTGAATGCGGTGTCAGTGAATAGTTTTAAAAACAAGCTGGATGTTGTAATCATGTATGATTGTGGATTGGAATAACTAAAGATGGTAGCAGTTCTGGTAAATTGTGGACAATTAAATTACATTTCAAATTTTTAAATGATCTAAAAGAAATTATTTGATCTATTTAGTATGTATCACTTTAAAATTAATAGCATACATCATCGTCTTCCTCATCTTCTTCGCTATCTGAAGGTTCCACATCATAATCTGCACCAGCATTGCCATCTGGAACAATAGGTCCATTTATTCTTCCAGCTAATACTGACGTCGCAGCCGCTGCTTTAGCATTTATAAAATTGGCATTAACTTCAGGAAGCGCGGGGCTGGGGGCCGGAGCAGTTGGTGCAGGGACCGGATGCTGCGTTTTCATCGTCGTCCTTTGACTCTCTGCGGCTGCATCGCCACCTTTCCTTCTCCCTGAAGCTGCATGACTGCTATTTCCTTTATTCATGATCTTGACTTTCTATCTAAACGTTATCCAAAAACAAACGCTTCAGAAATGGGTGCCTAACTTCTAATTCTAGCAGATTTTCTGGCGTTAAATTCGTCTGACAAAAAGGCTATTGTATTGTACAAGAACGCACCATTATACGATTGCTTTCTTGCCTAACACATTCGCACGCTTAAATTTCACTAAATTTACTATAAAATATCGCCACTACTCAGCGACATTTTATCCATACAAATGTTTAATAGTCTTTTCTATGATTAAATGTTCGTATATTTAGGGCAATAATCAACGTAAATGACAATAAAATGACATTTGAAGCGACAAAATGTGCACAATCGACTCCTGTGTGTATGTGTATATGTAAAGTAGAATGGATCATGAAGATCATGGCCGCTTACCCGGATGCTCTTTGCGCGGCTGTGGTAACATATAAGCTACAAAAAAGAATTATTCTACTTTAACAACAACAGTGAAAATAATAGCCCTATTGGTTCTGATTATTCTGAAAGATAGGTCACTCAAATGAAAATTTAAGAGAGCACCGATGCTTGTTAAGACCAATTTCCTCCTTACACTCCATGGTTATACTTACCACAAAGTACATTGTGGGTGACCACCTTTGAAGACCGAGTATTGACAGCTTAAGAAGGGAAAAATCCCAGGATGATGGAAGGTTATTCTTAAATCCACGCCGGCTTCAATTGATGCGCCATGAAATGGAAACGATTACTAATAACCATGGATAAAAAGGAGGAAATGGGCCTTATACTGGCATCAGTCTGTGTTTCCCAAAGATATAGAATTATAAAGATATAGTAAGATATATGTAATTCTTTATTCTATAGTGTTTCCTGACCCGTTGTGCCGTTATGTTGATGTTATGTTATTTGTAATATTTGACTTTTGAAGGCGCATCAATTCAATTGCAGCGGATTTAACAATTAATAATTAACCTTCAATAATTGACAGCAAAAGCGGATTCAGCCGGCACGGATATAAGAATAACCTTCCATCGCCCTGAGAGTTTTCCTTCAAATCTGTCAACACTCGGTTTTCCAAGGTGGTCACCCAACCTTGTACTAACTGAGGCCGATGTAGCTTAAAATCGATTATTGACGCGCAACTAAACCAAGTGCGCTAAACTCCGCCGTCAAAAGTTAATGTTTGGTCGAGTTAAAGTTAATGTTGGAGTTAATGCATGACAGAGTTTTAAATGTGGGTAAACTGCATGCAATTTTAGCTAAGAGCGAATACATTAGTAACTTTTTTTAAATGTAGGCTATGTAGCTATACATCTTGTTCCATATAAAATATAGACAGTTTAAAAAAAATTGTAATAACAATTAACTTGCTTAATTAATTATATGGCTTAACTAATTATATATTACTTATTATAAGTAAGCATTATATAATTATATTAATTAATTATTTATATGATTCCCGGCCGCGGTGATCTGGGAGTAAAATCTCGGCATTCACTGGACTTAACTGGCTACTTTTTGTAGTTCCAAGTATTCATTGTTACGCCTATTTTAAAGTCTTTGCACTGGCTAAAGATTCAAGAGCGTGTCAATTATAAAACAGCTTCGAAAACCTATAATTTCATCACCACCCCTGGGCAAACTTAATTGTATGTCTCACGTTGATTAAAGTAATGCAGCCTGCTGTTACTCGGTCTTCTAAATTATTTACTCTTGTGAGACTTATATGGCTTATCTTCGCGCTTTAATCTATCTAGTAGTTCTTTTCACCATGCTGCACTGCAGGTCTTGACTTCTCCTTCATTCAATCTTCGGAAGACTTCTCTTGAATCATATCGGCCTTTGCTTTCCAATGAGCAATTACATAGGCAGTTGTTGAATGGAGCCAGTGGTGATGTTGGTAAAATACTCGACCGCGGACTAGTTATGTACGGGATTCAAATCCTGGGCTCGCCCCTGACTTACATCGCTTTCGAGTGAGGAAACTGACGTTAACATTAGCTTTTTTATTTGCTTTTATATTTTTTCATCTCTCTTTTCCATTCAGTGTTCATGAGTTGCGACCAGCGCCTAAACCTCCTTTTCTTTAATTCCCTTTCTCTGGACTGATTATCTGGATTCTAGATTATGAAATTTGCACCTGTTTATAGACCTTCTCTTTGCTCGCCGGCTTGATTTGCTCTCAATAGCGCTCGATAAATGTATATATATATATATATATATATATATATATATATATATATATATATATATATATATATATATATATATATATACACACACACACACACACACACACACACACACACACAGACACACACACACACACATACACACGTATATACCTTCCCTATCTAAACGCCCTTCTTACATAATTTTAGGCACACTACAAATTCTATCTTTTTCTATCTTTCTATCTTTTTTATCTTTTCATTAATAATCAGTTGTCTTTTCAACAACTCTTGTTTATTTTGGGCTTGTTTTCTGGATTTTCAAATTTGCATCGTTTTTGATCATCCTTTTGCTCATGGGCTTGCATTTATCTCAATAGTTCCCGATATTGTCATGGGTAGCCAAAGATATAGAATACGAATTCTTTAATTTTTAAAATTAAGAATAGAATTCGGTATTCCATGCGGGTGGCAGTAGCACTGTAATTACTGTTGTTATCATGTGTTTACTTCAAAGAGAAATAAAAATAATCAGTAGTTGTTTTGGTTCTTTTTGCTGTTCTCATAATATTATTGTTTGTCTGAAATTTAGCATTTTAACGATTAATTCTTTTTTTATTATAAAGATACTTTATCAGCGTTTGCAGACTACATATTATAATATAAGAATGTTTTAATATTTCTAATATTATTATATTCTATTGAAATATTGTACAGAATTAAATTTAAATTTGGAACTTTTACATCTAACTTTCTTAATATAGACAGCTAATCGGTGTGAATGTATAAAAATAAATATGAAAATCATAAAATGACTATAATTTATTATTACTACCAAAGTTTTTCTAATAATCCATTTAAATATTTTAGTTAATAAATAGGCTAGGCCTAAAAATTTTTAAATTAATTCGGAACGTTAACACATGAATTTCTTAAACATAACAATTAGAGTGCTACTGTCATCAATGACAACAACGAGCGCTATTGAAACAAACGCAAGCCGGTGAGCAAGAAGAATGTCCTAAAACGGTGCAAATTCCTATATGCAAAAAGGCAGTCCAAAAATAAAGAAAAACCAAGAAAAGTAAGTTTACCTGCAAAACAATTGATCTCTTTCTGTTTAGAAAAATCAACAAAGTGATATTTTATTGCATGATATTTTAAATGTCATAATCATAAGGTGCATTGAAGTTTCTTTGAGTCTGAATTTACTCTTTGTTTAGTGAGCTAATCAAAGATTAAATTTGAAGCCTACTTTCTCTATTGCATTGCAAGGAGCTGGAAATACTCATTGCAGTTAAAAGGCAATTTAGCCTAGCCTATATTTAGATTTAATGTTTTTATATGGTCGCCAAAAGATGAGTAGGGCCTACATTTAGATGATCATGTTACTTGCATGATACGTCTTCGATTTTACAAGTTACGATTTGTGGCTTTTGTGTTAGAGCATATTGCGTTAAAAAATTGATACATAAAACAATGATAGGACTAGAAATAGGACTTGCGCATAAGGACTAAAAAGTGTATGAGTAATTGCTCACCCTGTCCCATAATCTCTGCCTCCAATTACAATATAAGCACTCTATTTGTTATTGCTGCTACTGTTATTGTAACCATTTAAACATGTATTGCTGAAGATGTTATATCAAAATGAATGATCATTGTATTATTACTTATATTTGTAACATTGGGTATTAATTTAAATTTATAATTGAATCGATTAAACATAAATTGTTTTAAAAAGTATCACTACTGAAGTTATTTTTGGGATTGTTATAGATTTTAGTTGATTCTGTTAAATCAGTATTATCGAAAGTAAATATGACTACAAAACTGGCAACAAAGGAAGTTGTAAAAGCAAACAAGCCGAAAACTATTCCTCGTGTTATAACTAGTAAGTAAACTTTTTTAAAAGTTTAGGTCTCAAGATGAAGAGCTCATATGACTAATAGTTATAATGAAAGGTATATTGCCTACAATTATTGTTGACTGAATATGAATTGATTAAATCCTTTTGCATTGGAATCACTGGTGAACTAAAAGGAGAGAGATCTAGTCGCAAAGTAATAACATTAACAAATGAATATTCAACTGATGGACGGAGTCTATTAGTCAGATCTTGGAATATTTGAAGCACTCAAAAAAATATAATGAGCAAAGTAGAGAAAAATAGGTGTCGTTACAACATAGACAAATAATTAATGTGTTAAGAATTAGAAACAAAACTTGATGTGACTTGTTCAAAGTGGTGACGATTTTACTACTAAAAGATATACTAGAAGGAAAAATTGAGAAGGAATTGAAAAAAGAGAAAAAAGGGAAAACAGAAACTTTGAATATTAGATGATTTGATAACAGATTAATTTTTGGGTATGAAAAGATAGACAGAGGATAAATATATTTTAAGTTGTTATATGCCTTGGATCTGCAACTAGACAGTTCACTATTAGAGATAGAGACAATGAGAAAAGACTGGGTCTGACTGCTGAGTTTATTGTTTAATTTTAAAGTGTGCTTAATGTCATCCTCTGTTTTGGACCTTTAATTTCTTTAATATAAATTTTAATGTTCTTATTAATGATATATGAAAGGGATTACCTTTAGATTTGAGATATTAACTCAAATGATACCATGATAGTAAAATTTATCAATATATTATCATTTACGTACCATTAAAAATGTTTAGTATATTTATAAAGCGCTGCTCTATGCTAAATGCCGCAGTAACTCTGAATGGACAGTGAAGTTCAAGTAGCCTGGTTGTATAATGCCACAATCAGTGTAGCGACTAGAACTCTGCAAGTCTGGAGTACGAGCGATTAATAAGTCTAAAACACAGAAATCATCACCACGTGGCTGTAAGTGTCTTCACTGTCATATCTGCGTCAGTTGCCTCATACGAACACGTGCAGTTGTCAGTTGATTCATTCTCAATTTTCTCGAACCTACCGAATGTGCTCAACATTCCTGAACCTACTACCTTAGTCTATATAGTTCTTGGTCCAACAGTAGCCGTAATATGAACTTAAGATCAAATCTTGACTAAATCAGCCAACGAAAAGTCATTAAAATGCACTTGAAAGTCACTTGTTATGAGAATCAAATAAGCTATTAGCCTTTTGCATGGTGTTATTGTTGTCAGCTAAGTCTTTTGTATCTGAATTTCTTGGTAAATTTTGCAACTTATTTAGAGGTGCTGTATTAGCCATATCTGGAATATTTCAAAAAGTGCACCGTGCTCTGTTTGTAACTTTCAAAACTCACTCCATCTTAATTGAAACAATTAACAATATGATATCTTATGCAATATGATGTTTTCGTGGTAATTTGCTAACATATAGAGCCATGGATCATAGATGAAAAAAAACGTTTTTTAACTTTTTTATATCTGTTAAAAAAACGCGTTTTTTTACGTTTTTTATTTTTTATAAAATAAAAAACGTAAAAAAACGTAAACTGTTAACGTCAAAGTCAAATGTAAAAATTAAATTTTCTTGTATTGATAATTATGAACAACTTACAGTGTGGTTGTTTGTGACCTGAAAGTATTTGTTTATATTTGTATGGAGTCTATGGACATACTTTAGAACTTTAGATCAAGTCTAGTTGTAATAAAATTGTTTACTGATATGGAATGAAGGCATGGTAATATATATGCAAGCCTACGTGTATGCTGCTAAGGTTTTTTCAACATTTTTTTACGTTTTTAATTTTTTGGGAAAAAAACGCATGTTTTTTATTTTTGGTAAGAATGTTTTTTTCATCTATGCCATGGATCAATAGAATTTTTCACGTCGCATAATCTATATAATTCTTGTCAGATACGGACTTTGCATGCTTAGATATGTATATTTGAAATGTGTAAAATGTTTGAGATAGAAGTGTAGCTTATTGAAGGAAATATTGTTTTTGATGGCATGAAACATTTCCAGTGAAGTTTTGATTTTAGGCTATGCATCTTATAAGGCAGCTGCTCTTATAATCAGATCATTAGGGCTACGTGAATCTTCTAAATTGACTGTTCAAACCAGATCAGTATTCCTGATCAGTATTAAATGATTTTATAGAATGATAATTTGTTGATAGACTGTATCTGACTAAAAAATTAGAGTTAGAGTCAAGATTAACGGTTTTTCGCTGAAAATTTATATTCAATTTTAGTACTTACATGTACTTAGCTTATCTATAGTCCCTAATTATAGCAGCATTTATTTCGAGTCCTGGATAGATTGCCCTTCAGGCTTTTCTTGAACCTGTTCACCTTTTGACCTCAATTTTAGCGTAGTAAAGAGAGATACTGTAGAAATTAAAAACTGCAGAGATCTGTCAACCTTTACAAATTTGTAACCTTGAGCAAAGAGATATTAGTCTTCAATTCGGATCTCTTTGCATGAATATTAGTCAGAGATAAAGGTGTATTGAATGAAATAAGATTTATTTCATATGTTTATTTTTCCTATTGGATCCACCTTCCATTCAGGAATGTACAATTGTGTATCTAAAAAGGGATCTTCATTTATATTTCTCTTTCTTTGACTTAGTGTATGACATAATTCATTAACCACAGAACTACAATGGTTCACACTTTTACTGTCTGGAAGCTGGAACCCACCAGGGCGCTTGTTTAAATCACACGATTCTACATTGTGATGCATTGACTGAATTTGTCTACAGTCGCATAATGGTTTGTTCCATCTACCCCACTTCTGCTCAAGTTCCCCGCATCTGCCTTGACAAACATAAGGAACTATTTATTTATTATTATGAATCTTTATGGAATTTTTATTCCGCTCTAAAACTGGCAATAATGCTGTAACTTTTATTCACACTAGAACATGTTTGCCTGCCCAAGGATGCCTACAGGAATGTTTGCCATGTGTTATCCTACTAACATACAGGAGTCTTCATCAGACAGAAAGTATCAACTATGCTGGAATGGTTTTGCTTGCAAAAATTATCATCCTTTCTGATATATTCAACCAACTAGAAATTTTCTTTCCTGCAGATACACTTCAGTGCTCTATACAGATCACTGATAAGTACTGTAGCAATTGCCTTAGAATAATTTCAATGCAGAAACTCGAAGTTGCGTTCATGAAAGAAATGATTTCATTGTAAAATCTGTGTCTCATTTGCTTTTATGCTATCCTGTGATAAGAAACTATCAGTTATATTGGTTAGGCCAAAGTTTGTTGTTGAAACTTACTTCTAAATTATGCGAATAATAAATTATAATTGCTATATCTTGAATAGGTGTGAAGTACCCTAATGTGAACCGACTTGAATCTAGCGAGGTCTTTGATAATAAGGGTCGTCCTCGTATTGATGTCTTGAAGAAGCATTTTGAAGTTGAGGGTCGTCTAGCCAATGAATGTGCTGTTCGCATTATTTCCAGTGCTGCTGCCATACTGAGAAGTGAGGGCAATGTCATTGAAGTGCCAGCTCCTATTACAGGTTAAAACACTTTTTCTCAGTAGTTGATTTTCATTTGCTTGCTAGATATTGAATGGATATGCTGAATGTGATACTTTCTGACATTGGAATATGAAATAAATAGGTCTTTTGAGATCTAGATCTTCAGAAATATATGCAGTTTGTACCATACACGTGAACAACTGAACATGGGCCTACTGGACGATTGGCGTGATTGGCAAAGTTTGAAGAACGTTTCCTGTAAGCAAGAGATCTCGATTCGAGCCCCTCAGACTGCCTCTTACAGTGTACTTGTGGTACAGTCTGAAACAGCCTTTATATGTAGCTTCTGCCTATAGGTCTTATGAGCATATACATGTATGATATATACTATCTATAGACATAATATTGTGATTTAAATTCTTTTTACATGCAGATAGAAAAATTTAATTGTAATATCCAACGGTCTCAATATATTATAATCTTTACAAGTAGTTTCTTCATCTAAGAATTGTATCAGAAATGAATTTTGCTCAATATACCTACAGATAGTGATGAAAAAAAACATGTTTTTTTTGGTTTGTGTTTTTTTTTGTTTTTTATGTGTCTTTTTGTTTTTTTGTGTTTTTTTTTGTTTCTTTCGAAATGTATGTTAATTAAATTAATTGTACAAAAGAGTTATAAAATTATTACAATAATAATAATATTATTATTATAATTTATTGCTTTTCTAAGCTGAGATTCAAGGGAAGATAATGATGATTTATCAATAAAATTTTAGTTTAACCACTAAAACTCTGTGCCATCAAATACACCTAGTTATTGACCATGATATTTCACTAATTTTTGACAAAGCTTTCGGAGGATTATTGCAGAATTTATTAATGTCATAATTTCATAATATTAGGAATTAGGTAAGCCTTGTAGATTCCAGGAATTTGGCGTACCAAAACTAATAATAATCTATTCCTTTATTTCCATCATCAATCTGACAAACCGCAAATTGTTACAATAAATAACATAAACAATGTAGAAGATACGGGCAGAAATGATGCAGATAAAACTAAAACAAAATATGAAATGGAGAGTCATATGATATCATATAAAAATTTAAATTTAATTTAAAAAATGAAATTTAATCATTTGATTCTTCTTAGTGGTTGGTACATTCAAGTACATCAGTCTAGGGTAAGGAAAGCATTAAAATGTAAGGGATCATCAGATTCACTTGAGAGATTGAAAGCCATGTGTTAGCCTAGCACATCGTTTATGAATGATAATAGAAGGCTTCATAATGAGGCTACATTGATTTGTCTTAGAAACTGATTAAGTTATTGTTTAAATTGATTTATTCAAATAAAATATGTACATTGTACACTATTGTAGGAAATCAAAATATCTTGAAGTCTTTCAATAATGTGTTAAAATTGTACCTCATTCGTGGTTTATGATATTTTAAATTTCCAAATAAATGCAGAATAACTTTGTTTTTGTTTTTATGACAACAAAAGAACTATTGCAGAATTGGAATAAAAAATAGCCTTATTTCTTAAAATGTTATGAAAAGCTTTTGCTGTGTTTTTTTACGTTTTTTATACGTTTTTTTAATTGTTTTAAAACAAAAAACATGTTTTTTTAAAAAAAAAACAATTGTTTTAAAACAAGCTCACATCTCTACCTACAGAGCACCTATAACATTCTAGTTAAGGTGCACTATTTTGCGAATGCATTACTATTTCTTCAGATTAATGTCTGATTATTATTTGTTCTTAAATAAAATCTATTCCACAATATTGTACCCCGTATACTCAGCACATTTAAGGCTTCTAGAGTCATATTGATTTATATTTCTATTCGATACGTTACAGTGTGTGGTGATATTCATGGGCAGTTCTTTGATTTGCTCAAGTTATTTGAGGTGGGAGGTTCGCCAACGAACACTCGTTATCTCTTCTTGGGAGACTATGTCGACAGAGGATACTTTGGTGTTGAGGTCTGTCAGAAACTCTGTACCGAAGAGTTTAATTTAAATTAAGTTATAAACTAGTACTAAGTAGTAACCTAGAAGATCTACGAGCTTATACATCTTATTAGTAAACTAACTCTGACTAATATTAAATGTTTAATAATACTTATTTAATTTAATAATATTTAATAATATAATGTAATTTGATAACAGTGAATAATTCTATAATAAGAATTCTATTTAAGAAAAAATTAACAACTAAAGCTTCTGAATTATATGAATTAGTAAATTCACTTCCTCTACGCCAACTGTGTAATTTTAAGCTATTAAAACTTGCTCATCTATTTATTCATAGCCCGGAAAAAATTCCAAAAATGTTCATAGACAAGATTAGTTTCGCAAATTCTCTCTCCCATTATAATATGAGGAAACCGTTGAGTTTATACAAACCTTATACAAATACTAACTATGGAAAAAGAACTACCAATTGCATATGTTCCCATTTGTGGAATATGCTCCCTGAAAACATACAGGCGATCAGTTCCACCAATATTTATTTAAGGAAAATTAAGGAATACGTTGAGAACATGAAATAGCTAATTTCCTTTCTTTCGCTTTATCCCACAAGTTTATGTTTTTATGTTATTTTTCTGTTGACTTGCACTAGTTTTAAAATTAATTTGTAAGTTTGCAATTGTATTTTTGAGGTAACCAACTAGATGGCGCTAGTCGCTGTTTTGGTAGCCTCTATTTCTGATCAAATACATAGAACTACTACTACTGATAGAATAGACAAATTATTAGTTATGTGCTGGTTGTGTTTTCGACTGAAATATTTATTCTGATATGAATTCATGCTGTATATTACTTTGGACTTTTTATAACTAGTGTGCAATATTGTAGTGGCGTGTGATTCTGAAATAAACTTAAACTCTCTATTTAATTTTAAACTAGATGTTACATTGTTATATATCATATCTTGTTGCAGTTGAAGTTAATATATATACTAGTGGAGTCTGTATTTTTATACTTGATTTATTTATAGTTATTGCTTTATTTTGAATGTGTATCAGTTATCTCAGTAGGCTACATAAATTGATATTTTATTTCTAATGTATCTGTGCAGCAACTATGTTTGCATAATTTTGGTAATCCTGACTTGTTGAGGTTTTCAAAATGATTTTGATACCTCTGATGATTTATAAATTGTTTCTTTAAAATTCAAATATGTTGTTACCATTAAATGATTTCATTGGTGGAAGGATTGACTGATTGACTGATAATAGGGGATTGACTGATGATATGGTGTGGGACAGGGAGGACTGGTAAAAAAGCTAAGTTTAACGTCAGTTTCCTCGCTTGAAAGCGATGTTAGTGACGGGCGAGCCCAGGATTTGAACCCCGCTCATCCTGATCCGCGGTCGAGTATCTTACCGACTTCGCCACTGGCTTCAGCCAGAAAGTCTATTCTTGTCGCGACCATGGTTAAACTGGGATATAAGGGAAGAGGATGATGATGATTGGTGGAAGTATTGACCTTACAGTATGAAGTGCTATACTGTTTCGTGCTTGTGTTTGCTGTGTACGCAGTGTGTGCTGTACCTGTTCTCACTGAAGATCATCTATCCGCAGAGTTTATTCACTCTGAGAGGAAACCACGAGTGCCATCATTTAACTGAACACTTCACTTATCACGCTGAGTGTATGTGTAACTGTCTCGTCACAAACTCTTCTTGTCGATTCTGTCCACTTGTTAGAATGTCGCCTAGAAGGGATGACAATATCTGTTCTATTTTGTATGTTAAAGCTACCGAAGAAGAGTTGCCTGAACCATTTGCAAAATTGGTAAACTTGTATCCTACTATGTTAGTTGAAACTGAGTAAGACGTAGGGGGCCCACTTCGTCATAATCAGAAACCTCCAAGAATAATGGTATATCAAAAGGAATGCTATAGATGATTTAAAGATCCTGTAAATCTATAATTGTATACTTATGCAGAGGCTCTATTAAATTTGATTTCGTTAATTACATGGGCCATATCTGAGTCCGTTGCATGATGTGTACGAGTGACTAATTGTGCAAAACTTTATGATAATATAATCGCAGATGCATTTCTTATATATTTCATGAATCATCATGATTTCAAATTTTCAATCATTGATCAGCAAATATTATAGGATGAAGGCAAAATGAAAGATGAATGGATTGGTGAACGCGCTAGAAAAAGATACTTCAATAGTTTTGTGCCTTTTCTAGTTTGTGATCTAGATGATGCAATACTTCATGGCTATAAAAAATAATCTAATGTATGATTGATTTGTTTATTGATTAAGTGTCTTACACAGGGTCATGTTTATGACTTTGCGCAGGGTCGTGATAAGTGGAGGCAGAAGGATGAGGAGGCTGCTCTGGTGTCCACCGCGTGACGTTGCGCAGAGCACAGCTGTAGTAGTTGTAGATTAAGTGACTGATTGATTGAAGGTTCTGTGAAGTACGGTGAGGAGGTGTACCTGGCCTCTCTGGAACTCTTCAACTCCCTGCCTATAGCCGCTGTGGTCAACAAGCAGTTCCTCTGTGTGCATGGCGGAATCTCTCCAGATGTCGAGACTGTCAGTGATATCAAGAGGGTATAACTAAATTCTTGTACATTTACTAGTTCCTAAATTATATTTTATTTAATGAATGGTTACTGATTGATTGATTGATCGATCGATTGATTGATTGATTGGTTGGTTGGTTGATTCATTCATTCATTCATTCATTGATGGATTGATCGATTGATTGATCGATTGATTGATTGGTTGATTGATTGTTCGATTGATTGATTGGTTGATTGATTGATGGATTTATCGATTGATTGTTCGATTGATTGATTGATGGATTGATCGATTGATTGATTGATTGATCTATTGATTGTTGTGAATATGATTTATTAGAACTAAAGTATAAAAAAATACAAGAGAAATCACAGTACACAGACACATAATGCAAACATCATAACGATGAACAAATAAATAAATGCATCATACATTTAAATCTCACCAATCGTTCAAGTTAAAATCAAACATCTTATTCATTGAGCCCTGTGGCCATCAGAGAGGGCACAAGGTGCTCTATCTAGCTGACCACCACAGGAAATAAGTCCGAGTAATGATATTGATAGTTTAAAAACTATATGTCTACAGACTTGCAAAAATAGCAAGTATAACAGCAAAATTGCAAAACATCAAAAATAGACAACATACTAGTAAAATTAAAAAAATTAGCAAATATGGACATAAGAAAATTGAACTTATCAAACAGAGCAAAATGGCAAACTATTCCGCCAAGAGCGGCCAGGTGACACTGCTATGAATCTGTAAGAAAACTTTTGTAATATCGTTTGAATGAGACATATGACTTTAAGTTGCGAATTTCAACAGGGATAGAGTTCCATATACAACAACATTCAAAGACATTTGTCAAGTAGTTTGCATGATTCGTAGGGGAAGAGAGATAATAAGTTAATGAAAGCCTGGTATGATACCTACTATTTGATAGGTTTGATCTAATCATATCTCTGATAATCTTAGACATCGAGCCTTCAGAGAAAATACACCTATATATCAAGATGGCAGAGAGGAACTTATATAATTGATATATCGGTAGAGTATTGTAATTAGCATAGAGTAGTTTAGTCTTGCACAGTCTATCGTGGAATTGTAGAATTCTCAGAGCTCTGTTGTTCGCTATGTGTAGAGGATGTAGGGCCTTCTTAGAGTTTTTCCCGTACACTATTAAACCATACGATATTCTACTGTATACAAGAGAGAAATACAAGTTTTTACGGCAATTTATCGGAATATAATCTCTGCGCTTATATAACATTCCACAGATACTATTTAAGAGGAAGGTAACTGATTCAATGTGTTCGGCAAAAGTTAATTTTTCATTGATAAGAACACATAAAAACTTAATTGCCTTTACTCTTGATAGGGATTTACCATCAACTGTAATTGAAAGATTGTTTTCTGATATGTAAGTCTCACAAAATTCATTAGGAAAAAATATCATAAAAGCCGATTTAGAATAATTAATAGTAAGCCTATTACTCTTGCACCAATTACTAATTAGCATGCATTCAATGTTAGCTTTATTAAACAGATCTGGTAGATTTTTGGCACAAACAAAAGAATTAGAATCGTCTGCAAAAAGTTTGAGACACCCTGTGCTCGAGGTATCATATTGATTGAATGATCGATTGATTGATTAGTTGATTGATTGATTGGTTGATTGATCGATTGATTGATTGATTGATACAGATCAATAGATTCAGAGAGCCACCTCCAGCAGGACCAATGTGTGATCTCCTATGGGCTGACCCTGCAGAAGATTTTGGCAAGGAAAACCACAATCAGCATTTCTTCCCGAACAGAACACGGGGCTGCTCCTATAATTACACGTTAGCTACTGTTTTTATCTTTTCTAGTACTTATACTCGAGAAAAAGATAAACAGCTGGCCAAACAAGCTTCTCTTGCTTTCCTTCACATGCTTAGTTAGTTAAGCAATAATTTAATTTGCATTCTAGTCTCTGTATTTAAATGCTGGTATCCTCTTAATTGCATGATTGGATATAGAAGAGTGCAATCTGCGAAATTTAGGATGAAAATTCCTGAAAGAAGGGTTATAATGCTAGGACTTTTCTAATCCAGCTTAATTGGGTTATATTTTAAAACGGGTAGTTTATGAATCATGTTTAGTATTCTGTTTAGTGGATTGACTGATAATATGGTGTGGGACAGAGAGGATTGGAGAAGGTCTATTCGTATCCAGACCTTAGTGAAACTGGGATTCAAGGGAAGATGATGATGAGGATGTTTAATATTCTGTACTTTTACAAAGAAGTGAAATGCGGTAATGAAAACTAAATTTAACTGAATGTATTAAAACTAACTGTACAAGAACTTTAAGTATTTGGTATCTAATGGTCAACTGGCGATGAAATAATTTTGGAAAAAGTACATTGTTAAACTTGTGTTGTGTCCTATTGCCTCATGTTGTGTCCGGGTTGCTTGAAGAATAGACCAACTGTGTACTGCGCGTGTCGTAAAAGGCGACATAAATGAGATCCAAACCAACGTCAGAAAGGGTATTCGGCTGGAGAACGCCTAGGCTCCTGAATTGCTCTACTTTGCCATTTGTTCTACAAAAATTGAACAAATGGAATGATATGGGCATATTGTGATTGAGATCTATTCGTATCCCGACTCTAGTTAAACTGGGACTCTAGAGAAGATGACGATGATGATGATGAGGCTGTAGGCCTACATTGTTAAACTTAAATGATAAAAAGCTGGTCAAGCTAATGTTAACGTCAGTTTCCTCACTCAAAAGCTAGATATGAACACTGATTCAACACAGGCTTTTTAAAAGTTACAGCTAGAAGGCTAAAGCTTAGTTTAGCGTCAGTTTCGTGTCGCAAAAGCTCGTCAGTAGCTGGACAAGCACTGAATTTGAGCCCAGCACCTAGGGCTGCGCAGTCGGTCACCTAACTGATCTTGCAAAAATATCAACAACTGTACGCGAAATAATAAACAATGGTAATGGAAATAATGACGTTGAGATAATTTCTGATAATGTTTTATCTTATTTTCCTTTTATAACATATTTAAACAGTTTTTTATGTTTATCACCTTTCATTTTATAAATCTGTTATATACTCTGATTAATATCATTTCTAGCCAAGAAGGAGCGCAATGTAACTATTGATTAGTCTATAAGTCACTGGTGGATAATCTTTGATAAGGAAGTTTGATGTCTATTAATAGACTAGCCCGGTGTTGAACTTACGACTCCTGCAGTTCCTGATCTCTCTCCAAGCTCTAGATCATCTCCACAGCGAGTGTATGAATTCCCTTAGATAGGCTAATAATTTTTATTAATTGATTATTAATTGAGTGATTAATTGATTGGTTATTGATTTATTGATTTATTAGATATGCTGCCTGCTGTGAGTTTCTGCAGAAGAATAATCTTCTGTCGATAGTGAGAGCCCATGAAGCTCAAGATTTGGGGTTACGACTTTTCTGATTTATATATTTTGTTTTGAAAGTATGTGATTGGGTCATTGTACTACACTTCCTCATATCCTCACTTAGTGCTGGCTCTAGTTCTTCAGTTTGCTGCTACTACAAATCGTAATATGTCATCTGCATTTGTCAATTTTTGTGAATGTGTCGTGTGACAGTCGCTTATATAGAGAGTAATCTACATCACCGTCATCATCCTCTTCGCTTGAATCCCAGTTTAACTATAGTCGGGATTAGAAAATTGTGTAGCAATTTCTGGAGCTTAGGTACTCACTAACCTAGTGCCCTTTCTGTCGTTGATTTGGATCTTAGTGCTTTGTCGCCTCTTACGACACACGCAATCCCCTTTTGGTCTATACTTCAGCAATCCGATTAATTAATATTAGGCATCCAATATTGCTCTAAATTGTATTGATCTGTAGCTAATATTACCACAGGTACAGAATGTATCGAAAGAACGAAGCTACAGGTTTTCCTACCGTCATCACCATCTTCTCTGCCCCCAACTATCTGGATGTGTATAACAACAAGGGTCAGTGATGCTTACTTATTCCTTACTAGTAGAAAGTGCTTATGTTTTATTATATAAAAGCGATAGTTTATAGGTGCTAAGATCTTACTAACGATCGCTGTGTGATTTTAATTGAGTTCTTTCACAACAACCATGATAAGGAAATTAGTAGGCCTAACTGAACGCTAGTTTTTACAAGATTGATTATTGGCTACGGTATTAGTTATAGGCAAACTACTTTGATTTTATTCTCTATTTTGTATTACATGCTTTCATTCTATTCTGTCCAGTATGGTAAGTTTTGCTGCAGCTTGTTGAGATGTTCTGATGTTGCTTATTACCTTTCATTATAATTGTTAATTGTTTATAGTTTAAGGTTAATGATAAGGCTTTTGCACTGACTGAACGTTTGGTTGGACATATTTAACTATGTCAACTTATGAACTTTATCAACTTATTTAACTATGTTTTCTATATTTTTATAGTTGTCTTGTTTTTATGGGCTGTAATTAATATGTATGTTTGCCATAGCTAGGTTCTACAGTAGTCGGTAGCATTGAAGATAATTAATAAACAAATTTGTTATAATTATTCTTAGTAGCTGCTACTGACTGTATTACCTCACAGAGCTTAGGCTCTTTCATGATAACACTCTTCTTTTTGATTATTTGTTTATTTTGTTTATTGCTAAGCTGCCATTCTGAAGTACGAGGGTGGAGTACTGAACATACGTCAGTTCAATTACATGCCTCATCCTTATTGGCTGCCCAATTTCATGGATGCATTCACCTGGTCTCTGCCTTTCATCGGTGAAAAAGGTTATTCTTAAATTGTAATTTGTACAATTGGTTATTAGCTCATTTTGCCATCACGTCTATTTTTTCTGCTCCTTTTTGAGTTTTTGTATATTACTTTAAAGACTTTCATGAACTTTGTTTTTTACATAGTTGAACTATTAGCGATTTTTTGACTATTGCCTGCTACTTTATGGAACTTTTTATCTACGTGTATTGTTTTAGTCAACTGCTCTTCTAGCATTTTATAGTAGTAATTTTGGAAATTAAAAATGGAACTTTTTTGTCTGCTGAATTAGTGATGATCAGCAATTTTTTAATTTATAATCGAACTTAAATATCTATTGAATGATTTCGTGGGCTTTTTTGATGGTGTAATTGTGCTTGTAAAGTGATCAGAAATATATATGTAGAACATTCTATTTAAGAGAATTCTGAAAAGAGCCTATGTGTTTACTCTCTCTTTCTCTAGTGTTATGATTCCAAGTTACAAGTCCAAGGTACGTATTTTTACTCACATGATGCTTTCAGGCTCAAACAAAGAGCACTCCATCGATTAACGAGCTAATCCCTTCAGAAAAGGCTATGCCCTTTTTACACCTTAATGTGGCTTATGGCATGCCTGGGAATAATATATGGATATTTCCATTGCCTTCCTCAGTTCTTGTTCAGGTGCCTCTTATAACATCCCTGACATCATCACTGGATGAAGAAACGGACGTTAAACCTTTATTATATTATTATTATAATTATAACATGTGTAATTTACAGTTGGTCTATTCTTCAGTGTCCTGGACACAACTCGGGGGTGCACAATATGTATTTAGATGTTTTGTTGTTGCTGCAGTTACAGATTTGCTGCTCAATGTGCTCAATGTTTGCTCAGATGAAGAACTTGAAGGACGTATGTATGGCTTTCTTGTTTAAATGTGACCTTAATAAGTTCAGTTCTCTTTTCCTTAGTCTATCTGACGACAACTATTTCATAAAGAATTAATTCACTCAGTCATGAAACTACTTCGAAGGATATCTTAGGCTATCAGCTACGATCAGGAGCATACATGAATGAAGAATGTGAGAAGAGTATATAATAGTCATTCTGTATTATTTCACAAGATAAACCCAATTTATACTATAATTCTGTCATTGTTTAAGGGATCCACTGCCAAATAATTTTTACTCAAATAAAAATACATCGATAAATTTTCGTATGCAGTAGTTTAATGAGCAATTGTGATTTATTCAATTAGCGCTTTCTGGCACTTTTTAGCTGCTGATATTCATCATCATCATCTTCCCTTGAATCCTAGTTTAACTACGGTCGGGAAAATTATTGGCATATAGGTTATTTAGTGAAAAATATAACATGTTGCACGGGAGCTTGACTATTTATCTCAACATAATTTTGCCATTGTTGTATAAAAAGTGGGTAATCGCATATATTGAAAAAATTACTTAAAATAAGTTACATCTAATATCATCAAATGTACTGTCATCAAATGTTTGTTGTCAACATTGCTATTAATATGTGTAAAATAAGTTATAAAGTCAGTCATTTTCTTTTGAGAATGATTCAAAATTTTTGTTATGAATTAGGGTTGTTGCTAAAACGTTGTGTATCTATACTGCTAAATCGCAAGGCTAATTTTAGGCTATTCTATACTCATTTCACAATAAAAGTAAACTAAGGATTTTACGTTTTATTTACTTTTCAGTGCCTGACGAAGGAGAAGGTACGTACTTTATTCTAATAATTGTTATAATATTTTCTAATGACCCTGTAATAGTTTTGTCACTGATACTGCTCCCAGATTGAGAAATGAATGGTTTTATTACGCCAGCTCTGTAATGTAATGTATTTTTTAGACTGGCGTAGTGCCTATTTAATTGTAGTGTTGTCGAATGTGACCAACAGCGGCATGTCCTATGTAATATATATCTCTAGGTGAGATGAGACACCCTATTAAGTGGATGTTAATATGAGCAACTTATACTTGGAGATATAGTTTTGAAATCAAAGAAGAAGAATGCTTTTCCTCCTCTTTCTTGAAATGTCACGAAACGAACCATTACATTATTACTGTATATTATTATACCTTTACGAGATGAACCGCATTATAGTTATTTATCCTACTAAATTTTTAAAAATCTCTTAATAGATAAACCAGCATATAGCATTGTAATATGCTGACGCCATTAGATAAACATCTGTAAAGTTGTTAACATTTTTATTGTAATTAGATGAAGCTACTACATGAACTTGTATGTAGTTTATTAACATTGACTTGCAAGTAGATTATTCAGCTAGATAAGCATGTGTATGGTTGTTTACTACTATGTTGTTATCAGATGAGGCCACTAAAGCTGTCAGGCAGGAGCTTGTGAAGAAGAAGATCAGAGCCATTGGCAAGATGAGCAAAATCTTTCAAGTCTTGCGGTCAGAAAATTACTCTAAATACTTAACATGCCACGATGCATAGGACGTCCCTGATATTACTTCAGGTCCCGGATAAAAATCGTTGAATCCTTACTTACAAAATGATTGATTGGTTGATAGCTGGAATGGTTGATTGTTATTTAACTTAATTAATTAATTAATTAATTAATTGAATATATGTTTGATTGATACAATTCGTGTAGGATAGTTAGTGCTAAATATCAAATGCTGTTATTTCAACTATGTAGGTTACAACAATGCTTATTGGTTTTTATTATGACATCTGAAGTCATAAGTGTAATTTGCATATAAATTGATTTCTAACAATTAGTATTATGTTATGTGTACCAGGATGAAATATGCCTATTGACGATATTCGTATTAATTTTTGCTATGTCATGTGAAGTTATGTGCTTATAACGTGATGATTCTTATTGTTTGTCATTATGTGATGTGAAGCTGTGTTTGTAATGTGTATACAACCTGATGCATGCGTGTATTAATTCTTTTTTCTCTTTGACTTTTCCTATCCACCAAACGTCCACTAACTCAGACCAACACGTAAAGCTCCATTCTGCTACTACCCTTTCTTGGACTGACTACCCGGATTTTGGCTCGCACCGTTTATGGACCCCTCACTCTGCTCATTGGCTTTAATTTGGTTCCACAGTACTCAATGTTGTCATGGACAACAGTAGCACTCTAATCGTATTGTTGTTGTTGTTGTTGTAAAAGAATGATGTAAACGTATGTTAGAGAGGACAGTCAAAGCATACTGGAGTTAAAGGGGTTGACCCCGGCTGGACATGCTCCTATAGGATCTATAACTAGTTCTAAGGGCTCCGTCTCTCATGGTATATTTACTATTAACTAGTAGTAATACTCTACTTCTTATGTATCTCAACATCAGTCATATGTAGTATATGTTGCGTTTAAATATGAGTGTCTTGTTAACACAGGGCACGTAATACATTGTGACTATTTGTATTTGTATAGATATCCAGTTGATTGTGTCAGCACTATGAATGGGCAGTTGGACACTAAGTTCTTTGAACTTAGTGTCTTTATTTCAACTATTTGTAGTTTAGAGTTCAGACGTGACCTATACGTGCTAAATACGAAAAGATGCAGTGGATTGGAGTTACTATAAGTGCATAATCCGGGAATATAAGACTGAGCAGCTATAATTTCAAAGTTAATTAATTAAATGTAAACTATTTTCGGTATTATTTGTCTCTAAAATTGAGCTTTCTTGCTGAAAATCGCTTTTTCATTAGCACATTCTACTTATAGTAATCTAAGCTTGTAAAGCCTTAACTGATCCTTAAGTCTTTGCATTCGATATCAAGTTTCTGATCAAAATCACTTGTGAAATTGTCAGTAACTGATTTTCATTTTTTAAATATTTTTATATTAATATACCCATCATCGTCATCATCTTCCCTTCATTCCCAGTTTATGTAGGGTTGCGATTGGATAATATAATTAATATTTTAATATATTGAATGCATTATTTATTATCATTATTATTATTGTTGTTATTGCTACAAAAATGTAAACAAATAGAATGGCATTATCATATTGTGATTGGTGTGGGACAGAGAGGAGTGGAAGTCTATTCGTATCCCGACACGGGTTATAACGTAAACTGGGATTCTAGGGAAGATGATGATGATGATGATGATGATCATTGTTGCTATTGTTTAAGGACTGATTGCTTGATTACTGTAGCGTTGAACCAGGCAGTACGTGAAAATAAGATACAGAATTTTGGTGAGGCTAAGAGTCTAGACCGACAGAACGAGCGCTGGCCCGCGAACAAGCCTCCTGTAGTCAGTCCGGTCCACTCGGCGCCTAACGTCAAGTACTCGTCGTCACCTAGGTCTCCCTCCTCCTCCTCGAGTCCACCCAGTCCTAAGAAGAAGATGTAGAACATTGGGATCTGCTTACACTGGCTAGGAGTCTTCGGTTTCAACCGAAGATGAACTTTTAAGTTTGAAACTTTTCTATGAAATTTTGAGTCTGATGGAAGAGTGTCATGCAGTAAATTAGGTAGTGATTAGGTGAGAATTAGGTATTGTGATGTTACGGACAGCGTGTGGCATGTGTGATATGAATGGTACGTCAAATGTGATGAGTATGTGAAATCTGCGAGGACTGAAAATGAACTAGTGTGATTCGCACTTCAGAGCTGTGATCAACAACGAATGAGTAATAGTTGTGAAAAGCTCATTCTAAACGTTAAATTTTATTGATTGAATGAGATGTTGAAAATTGTAATCAGCACATATGTGATATGTGTTATGACATCATAACACATATGTGATATGACATCAGTCATATGTGTTGAATAATGTGTTATATACACTGTATATGACTAAGAAGTTTAACGGTGACTGATACATGTTAAGTATAGAATAAATTAAGTGACCAGTACTTTCGAGCTGTGATAAGATATGCATATGAAATATTGATTTGATTCTTTTACTGAATATATTGAAGTATAGATTTGAACTGGTATAGGGTCTTCTGTATGACTAATGTATATGAACTATGTTCAGTAGTTGTGAACTGAGTTTTACGCATGTGAACTGCGTGATCAACACACAAAAACTGTATTCAACACATGTGAACTGTGTTCTACACATGTGAACTGTGTTCAACACATGTGAACTGTGTTCAACACACTTGAACTGAGTTCAAGATACATTATGAGTTGTAAAATACATTAATTGTAGTAACATTTCTGCACGGGTCTAGTCTACTGTAATTATTAGTAATTATCTATGATATGTGATGAATCGATGATATCACATAGCTATCAATGAGTTGCGTGAAATTTGTAATATGAATTGTTATTATCGATATGAAGTATTAAAGTTTATTTGACACCATTACGTAGTTAACTTGTATAATTGCTGTATGTTCATTACCTGGTGTAGTTAACTTGTATAATTGCTGTATGTTCATTACCTGGTGTAGTTAACTTGTATAATTGCTGTATGTTCATTACCTGGTGTAGTTAACTTGTGCAATTGCTGTATGTTCATTACCTGGTGTAGTTAACTTGTATAATAGCTGTATGTTCATTACCTGGTGTAGTTAACTTGTATAATAGCTGTATGTTCATTACCTGGTGTAGTTAACTTGTATAATAGCTGTATGTTCATTACCTGGTTAAAATCTTCGACTTTTGAGAAGCAGAACTCGTAACTATTTTTGTTTTAAGTTTTCTTCATTAAAAAGTGACAACACATCTCTTCCCACCATAGACTTATTTCATCTTGCCTGTTTTTTTAATCACCGGATAATCACCGGACCGGCACCGTTTAGGATCTTTTTCTTTCTCTTCAGCATATGTTTTTATAGATAGTTTTGGGTGAATCGATTTGTAGTGACATGTAGGCTTAATGGGGACGTCCCTGACATCATCCTTGTATGAGGAAACGGACTTTAAACCTTTATTATTATTAACCTTAGAAATGTTATTTTTAGTTATGTTGAAGCACATGTTACTGTTATTTGCCTTTCCATTGTTTCTGTTTTAATGTATTTAAAAATGTTATTGACAACTATAGTGAACGTTTATGGACTTTTTGAAATGAGTATAATTAAGAATGTGAAAAAATATATTTTCCCTGTCACCGAAATGCTTTCCTGACAAAAAACTGACGGTTACGGTAAGCTCCTAAAGTCTTCTAATTATTATTTACATTTAGATATAATTACTTGATAACACTATAATGATATAGTAATAGTATAATTATTATAAATACTATTAATGTTATTATATTCATTAAATTTTTTGGCGCCGGTTATTTTATCAGATACAAAATAAATATATTTACTAGTTTAAATGAAATCATAAGAATTTGTTTCATTTTCTAGTCAACCAAAACGTTTTGGTCAACCAAAAATGTTTGGTTGACCAAAAATTAGTGTTGTGAATATCTATACGGTCTGAAGTCTTCTTTATGGTTCACTAAAAGTCTCGCTTTCATAAACTCGAATTGATGCGTTTTTCTATCAGTTGACAACTGACAGTTGTTAACTGAAAGTTTATATAAATTACTCTCCACAGGTTTTAATTCAATTCCTTGACTCAATGCTGCATTCAACTAACTCGAATCTACATGTATGTTCTGTTGCCCTGCAGTCTAATATTGTAATCATTTCATCGATCGGCGTCCTTGTTATAATTAAGTTGTTATAATTGTAATATCATTACAATTTATGTTTTGATATATCTAAAAAGAATATTGTTTTAATTAAAGTGTTACAATTTCAATATAATTTAAATTTTTGTATTAAAATATTCTCGTCGTTGTGGGTATTCGAGTTAGTGTAAAGCAAACTTACAACATCTGTAACATGCATGTCTCGCTAGATTTAACAGACTAGACTGTATATCAGAAGGGTTTTGCCAGATGCTAAGTGAAATTTACTACTAATCGTATGCTCTTACGGATCTGTACAACGGGTTGATAGTTGCACCCATCCCACGGCTCTCTTTACTACAAAAATAATATCCATCTGCATTTAGTTATGTTGCTTCTGAGGTTGTTTCTCATTGCCTTACTCGGCTAGCGCTTAGCACGCGAAAACTAGCATGGTCTATTCTGAAGTGGCATGAACAAAGAAGCATATTAACCCAACCTCGTAGAAATATATACAATAATTTATTAAACATTCAAAATTCACAACAAAAATGAAACACTATCTAACAGTATATAATAGCAGGTATTTCTATAACCTTTTCATTCTGTGCGTGCTGTCAGAACTTTCAGATACGATGTTACAGCCGAAAGTATCAAAATGAAGAATTCTGAATAAATTAAAGAAACAAATTTTAATAAGGTACTCACATAAGAGGGCATATTCATGTAGTTTGAGTGAATATATGTTTTTCAGTTTCCCAAAAAACCGTGTAACACTAGATGTTTATACTCAAAGTTCTCACACTGAATACCTTTACTGCCCTCAACTTGATATACAAAGTCAAAAAACAACTGTGCACTTTAATATAAACGAGTCATCAGTGGTTGCTAGTATCATCGCTTACATAATAATCCTTTAAATAAATACTTTTAGAAATAGCTACCTAATAAATCACTGGCCAGATGGAAACTAGTATAATTTAAACGCCAGAAATTTTAGAATATCAATGCTATAATTAGTGGATCTCGTTCTATTCTATCAGCAGCCAACACTTTTAATATAAGATCTATTCACACTAAAAAGAAATAGAATAACTGTCAAATTTCAATGAGAATAATTCTGATGAACTAGACTATGACAATACAGATTCCACAAAATGCTCAGTATACAAATACAGCTTAGTCGTTCACACACACACACACAAACATACGAACACACACAAACACATACACGCATAACCCGTCTGACTACATGACAAATACAACGGCAGTTCTCAAGCTGGCATTCACTCGAATATATTACAAGTGAACGAACACGTCGAGTCTTGGCTTATCAGACAATAATGGCACTTTTAGTATCCAAAAACGAAGTTGGATTTACCTATGTCTGTCTCACTCAAGCAAGCGGATGTAATCATACTCATAGTGTAACGAGTCAACATATTGATGTGTACACGTGTAATGAATCATCATGCTGGTGAATATATATGCATTCAATCACACACATTACGACAGAGCACTCACAGTTCAGCGTCCACTTCATCAAATGATGAAGATTTTGAGGACAACGAGTTACATAAACACGAGATAGATTAGATTACGGCCAATTGTCCTTCTCACAGTTACTTAATTAATTAATTAGTTAATTAGCTCCAAGAGGCAAGCCACACATTGAGCAGGTAGCAGTGGCAGATTGATTAATGTAAGTGCAATGAGCACAAGCAATTGTAGCTGATCTCCCAGTGCCATCAAACTTTCCAGGGCCACCGTTACCCATAGAAGCACCTCCGCCCAAGTACTGCCCCATCGGTCCTGAACAACACAATAATAACAATAATAGTCATCATCATCTTCCCTTAAATCCCAGTTTAACTTTAACCAAGGTCGGGGGGATACGAATAGACTTTCTCTTTGCGACTTTTGAAGATTATCCATTCGTTTAAGTTTTGTGGCAATTACTGGAGCCTAGGCGCTCACCAACTGAATGCCCTTTCTGACGTTAGTATGGATCTTAGTGCTTTAGTCGCCTTCTACGACACGTGCAGTCACCGGTTGGTCAAATTCTTCAAACGACCCGGACAAAACACGGGGAAAATAATAATAATAATAATAGTAAAGGTTTAGTGTTTTCGTCCGATTCCTCATACAAGAATGATGTCAGGGACGAAAAACATTTCAGTGTGAATAGTAATTAATGCTTGAATAGTACAAACAATGCAAGTAAGAATTCGTAACATTACCGATTAATTAAACGTTAGCACAGCAGTGCCAACTTATGCTGCAAAAAAACACATGAGTACAAATCGCAAAGTAATTAATCAAAATGGATTTACTTTCACAGACCAGTTTGCATTAGTTGATGTGAATTTCATGCGACTGCTGCAGTCGAATAACTGATACAGTAACTTATTCGCATTAATTATTTTATAAACTTTAGAATGGACTAGACTGTTGAATGACAGAGAGCACAGACCTGAGTTAGATTCGAGCAGCTGTTCCACAGTAGCCCACGCCTCTGACTTGAACCAGCCGTGGAGCTTAGCCTCGTCCTTACGATACATCGCGTCCAACAGCTCTCCCAAATCATCCTATCAACATCACACAATCGTCTATGATGATATCTTGCACTAAAGAAATAAACAAGAGATAGCGTCTGCGTTGAAAGAAAGCTCAACACTGCTAGTGGAGTAACGCTAGAATGTCAATGAAGTGTGGAAAATATATTGAAAAAAGATAAAATGTTTAATGTACGACTCTCGTTTCTGTACTAAAATGCAGGGACCGGTTTCAAGTACTCGTGATAACCTCGTGTGGTTGTGCATTTTGACAAAGCTGTAAACTGCTTACAAACAGCGGCTGATCTTCATCTAGCAAGTAAGTCATATGAAGCTAGAGAAACAGATCAATCAATGAACACGGATCCAGACATCTTTCCTGTCCAAGAAGTGCTAGTACGAAAAATTCACAAATAATAACATTAACGCGCAGCATGCGCTGGCTAAGCCTATATATGCCGGTTTAGAGTCAAGAGGTGTGCACTGGACTAACAAACTAATAAAACAGATAGACTAATAAACGGCCAGCAAATGTCAACAGATTCAGAGGTTCAGAAGTAGAGACGAGAATAATATGAGAAAGAAAACACATCGTAATTGATCGCTCTACAGACGTTTGGTCAGTGTTTGGTAGTAAAATATCCAGGATTAAAGATTAAATACGCACATGTGGGTATAGGCCACTAACGGAATATATCTGACTAGTTTTAAAAGACAATTATCTGCGACCACTGAAAGAAGTAGATCAATAGAGAGATAGATTGGCGCTTAAGATGTTCTTATACATCTTAAGTACTCAAGTTGTAGGGTATTTCTCCAGACTAAGTCTCAACGTCAAAAACTGCCTCAAGCGGTCGCTAATAACTTAAGAAAACAATCTGCGCCTTCACCTACCTAATTCTGTAGAACATGTGACTGAAATGCAAGAGGAATACGCAAAACTTGCGTTTAGTATTTATATAGGGCTTAATCATGCCAAATTTGAGTTCCTTGCTTCCAATACTTAAACACACTAAATAAATTTAAAATAGAAATAAAACCAAATAACATAAAACCACATAAATAAAATAGGCAAGCTATGCTATGCTGTTTGATGGCAGTCAACAAAGGCTATTTTCTGGTTCTTCCTGTCACAGCCATTCTACAATGCAGTATGATTCTGCAGCATACTTGCTGAGGGGGTAATCAGGTCCCAGAAGCTTCATATTATCTTCATTCCTAGAAGATAATATGATATCATCTCCATTCCTAGGAGACAACATGATAGTATCTTCATTCCTAGGAGACAACATGATACTATCTTCATTCCTAGGAGATAATATCATACTATCGCCATTCCTAGGAGATAACATGATATTATCTCCATTCCTAGGAGATAATATCATATTATCGCCATTCCTAGGAGATAATATGATATCATCTCCATTCCTAGGAGATAACATGACATTATCTCCATTCCTAGGAGATAATATGATATTATCTCTATACCTATTCATCAAAGCCACATTTTATCTTACCCAGGATGTACTTCAGTCTCGGTGGATTGACTGATGATATGGTATGCAAGGAGAGAAAATGGAGTGGAGGTCAACTCATCTCCCGACCCTTGTTAAACTGGGATTCAGGGGAAGATGATGATGATGATGTGGGTATCCTACTACCCAACAGACAATAACTAGAATTTCTACTAGGTCGCTACTTAGAGAGATCTAATAAATAGCAAAACCTTGAGCGGCAGGACATCACAAGTAGCAATGAACGCCAGCACATGCAGATCACTCAATGCCAGCGCATATCTGCTGCGTGAGAACTGCTGAATGTACACGCAGAACGCGTTGAAATCCTGCACACAGCAATGTACAGTTTACAACGGCTGTTACAGAATAGTTGCATTATCCTATCAATAAAACCCAAGCTTATACTAGTAACTGTCAAGATCAATAAAAACGAGACACTCTTAAACTGTCTTACTAAGTTATGTCATGACAAATGTTCATATATTTATAGCTTATGCTGCAGAATTATCATAGAATATAAGAGTTCCAGAATTAGTTGACTAGCAATGACTCAGGAATTGAAAATTAATAAGAGCCTTTGAATTTTTGACATTCTGCCATGGGGCGAGCCAGCAGCATGTAGGTTGAGCCGATAGCCCATCTTGTTAATATTTAGTACGCTATGTCTCCGTTAGCTCCCATCTCGTTAGTATGTTATGTCATCCGTTAGCTCGCTCCCATCTCGTTAGTATGTTATGCCATCCGTTTGCTCCCATCTCGTTAGTGTTTAGCATGTTATGTCATCCGTTAGCTCCCATCTCGTTAGAATGTTATGTCATCCGTTAGCTCCCATCTCGTTAGAATGTTATGTCATCCGTTAGCTCCTATCTCGTAAGTACGTTATGTTATCCGTTAGCTTCCATCTCGTTAGTACGTTATGTCATCAGTTAGCTCCCATCTCTTTAGAATGTTAGGTCATCCGACTATAGATCAGTAGGCGCAGGGTTCAGTTGCATAGCTTGTTAGCTTGTTCAATCACTGACACGCTTTCGAAACAGGAAACTGACATTAAACTTGACTTTAGCTTTTAAATGCATGTGTAAATGCCTTACGTCACAAAAATAAAACAAATAAATTCTAGGATAGCATTAGATTGAGGTGACCTATTACCTGCATTTCTCCAATCATATCTCGGTGTTCAACACTGAACGGCTTGATGTCTGGCGAGGCGTAGAACGTCAGCAGGGGTTCAACAGGAAACGCTGCCGGTAGATCAACGAGAAGATACTCCACAGGGAGTGGTCGAGCTAACCGAGTCACCTCATTACCGTAGTCATCAATACCCTGCGTAAAACATCGCACAAATATGGTCTTTAGTAGTTTAGTAACATGTAACTTAGTAACTTTCATTTAGTAACATGTAACTTTGTAACATGCTAGATGCTACTACTACTAATAATAGTGCTACCACTACTACTACTCATCATCATCTTCCTTTGAGTTCCAGTTTAACTAGGATCAGGATACGAATAGACCTTCTCCATCGCTATCTGTTCCACACCATAAAAACTTTTAAAATTGTTTTAAAAAATTTTATAGACATTTTTGGAGACTAGGCGCTCACCAGCCGAAAGCCCTTTCTGACGTTGGTATGGACCTTAGTGCTTTGTCAACTTTACGACAAGTGCAGTCTACAATTGGTGTATGCTTCAGAAACACGGACAAAACATGGTTAACTACTACTATTATTACTACTATTACTAATAATAAATATCATTATTATTAATATTATAATACTAAGGATTTAACGTCCATTTCATTTTCAAGTATGATATTACGGACAAAATAGTAAGATAGGAGCTGTCATTCGCACATCTATACTGTAAGGCATCTCAACTGAGTTCTTATTAGTCTGCCTGCATTCTGGAAAACGAATGCTAAACCTAACAATAATACTTAAACTATCAAAATGCAGCAATCAGACAGGAACACATCAGAGAATCTGTCAGCTAAATAATGCCACTTATATGCAAAAATTGAGATCAAACAGAATTTTAATAAAATTCCCCAAAATACCCACTAGCACAAATGATGCATCAAGCCCGACACTATTTAAATAAATCTTACCCAGTAGTTCAAGTAACATAATAGAGAGAATCCATAGTATGAGAAATAAGTGCTGCAAAATAGCCTACTGTCCAGATAACAAAATGGTCGGCCTCATCTCAAAGCTAACGCTGAACGAGTACTGCTAATACTAGACCAGCTAAAACAAATACACACAGTAATAAATAAAAGGAATACAAGTAACGTAGAGAATACCTTGTAGAAAACATCAGGCACGTACTGCTCATTGCTCGACTCCTTGATGTAGCCGAGCTCCGGAGCATCCTTGGTTGGAATGAGGCAGTCATCTCTGACGAGGGCCATGCACTGGTTTGACACCTGATAGCCCTCAAAGTGGATCTGATTGCTCGAGTCACCTGACAGCAACAACAATCGATTTAGTAGATAAATAAGAAATATATCAAATAAGAATAAATATAAATAAATCACAAATAAGAAGTATATCCTGCTTAATAAAACAGCATAGTTTGATTGAAACATTACATACATAGATATTAATTTCTCATTTTCCACATAAAATAATACTGCTATTTTTGATACATTCTAAATCCTGACGTAAGAGCATAGACCAAATACAAATGGTACAAGTAGTAAATAGCATTTATGTTAAAACTCATAAAACAGCAGAAAACTACTACAGTAGCCATATTCTTCCCAAGCTAAATGATCTGCTACAGTTCAACAATGGCATGTAACTGATGTGATGGAAAGTTTTGGCTGAAGAAGTGCATTCCAGTGAATGGCAGTGGAGACTGTGTGCAGGAATGATATCTCACACATGCCACTTGGCACAATAATAGAGACAGAAATCAGAATATATAATTTCTAAAACAATAACAACTAATGAGAGCTTTTAAGTGCTTACCAGTGACGACCACAGTGACAAACTTGGAGCCGAAGTGGCCCTCGGGTGAGAGTTTACAAGGGTTAGGATGACGATTCTGCAGATATGCGGCAGTGATGCATTCCTCCGCTGACAGAAAGTGAGAGTTCTGCAGAATATACAATGATTTTATTATAAAAATACTATCAATCAGTACCAACGCCAAAGACTGGTACTGATTGATAGTATTTTTATTATATATTCTATAATAACAACATAATTACTAAAAACTCAAACACATAACTAACGTTCTCCTGTATATGTACTGGTCATTACAGAATAGGTCAACTGTGAAATGCTCGCCTTAATAGATGACTAGGCAGAAACTGAGGGAAGGCAATGGGAAACCAGCTCATAAGTCATATCCTCTCGTGTTAAAAAAGATACATATGGTTTTAGAAATGCTTAGCCTTTGAGATACACAACTTTTTGGTCAACTGAGAGCTATTGCAGAGCATGAAAGAAGACTTTCAATAGGGATAAATACAATGGACCAACAACAGGTCAGAAAGAGAGAGAGAGAGAGAGAGAGAGAGAGAGAGAGAAAGTTAATTTAACCATATAGCTTTAATTCATCGCATTAGTACAATCATTTGCATTACATTATTTTTATTTTTTATTTTCTCACAAAGAAAGTCAGCAAACTTAAAATTACAAATGTAAACGTGTTTCCATTTTAATTAACTATGTAATCTCAGTCTTTAAGCTTTTGATGATCCTTAGCGGATCATTCAAATTATAGGTTAAATTGCAAAGTTTTAACTTTTTAAAACATCTTGAACACTAAAGATAAATTTTTAGATTTCAATTTATCTAAACAATATAAACATACTCTTAAAATTAAAATCTATTATAAGTACTAGATTAAAAAAAAATAATATAACATAACATAACTGCACACTGGGTCAGGAAGCACAGATGCTTGTTTAAGACCCATTTCCTCCTTCCTCTCCATGGTTATTAGTAATCGTTGACTTTTGATGGCGCATCAATTGCAGCCGGCGCGGATTTAAGAATAACCTTCCATCATCCTGGGATTTTTTCCTTCCTAAGCGTTTACCAACACTCGGTCTTCCAAGATGGTCACCCACAAAGTACTAACCGAGGTTGATGCAGCTTAACATCGATAATTGACGCGCAACTAAACCAAGTGCGCTAATCCCGCCGTGATTAGCGTGATTAGTATTAAAAACATATTCTAAAAAAGAACTAAAAAATTAATAATATTTAGTAAACATGAATGTTGAAAAATCCTGACTAGATTACCACATCGCCACGGCACTGTTTCACTGTTCCGTTAGAGAGATCAAGAGGAAGCAGGTCGGTGAATATCCAGCCGATCTTCTGTAGGTGAAGTTTAGCTGCAATCTGATTAACTGTTTCATCTTCATCCTCCACCAACTCTATACTAGACATCGTTCCTATCTAATAATAATAATAATAATAATAAAGGTTTTACGTCCGTTTCCTCATACAAGAATGATATCAGGGACGTCAACACAACACATAAAATAACACAACAAAACACAATGCGATCCACTATAACACAAAAAAATACTTAATATGCATTTTATGAGGTCATTTTATGAGGTGGCCATAAAATATGCAGTACTCTTTATATAGTGGTTAAAGTATTCTATTAAGGGGTATGTTATTTTCATATTGAGGTTTACAAATTGGAACTTAATTTATAACAAATTCCCAAGCAATCAGTTGGTCTATTTCAGCTTGCCCATAAAGAGTAAATAAACAGTTAGTAGGACTACAACGACATGGTTCAAGGCATTAAATTCTAAAGCAGCATTAACACCGAGGATATACCTACCAAAAGCACTTAAAAGGTATGTTAGAAATTAGATTTTAAAAAGCCAACTTAATGAAAGAAATTACGAGACAGAAATCAGAATATATAATTTCTAAAACAATAACAACTAATGAGAGCTTTTAAGTGCTTACCAGTGACGACCACAGTGACAAACTTGGAGCCTTTTACTCGTAATTAACTAAAGTTAATTACAAGTAAAAAAGCCATACTAAAATAGCATCTGTATTAAATATTTTCTAAACCTGTCGTGGTTCGTAGATGGCAGTGACTACAGCTTTAATACCAAGAGGCACGTCTTTGTGAGGCTCGTAGCGACCATACAGGTAGCCCATGCGCTGGTCTCCCGTCTTACGCCAGTAGTCGAGAAAACGCTCAACTATGAACGGATTCTCAAACTGTACGTAATCCACGTGACGATATTTCTAAACATACAAAATCATTTTTAAACAATCACGTTTACATGGGTCTAATTTATGTACACAAAACATAGTGATAATGCTAGTCACACATTTTCGAACAGTGCGCAGTAATTTACACACTCGTGTAACTTTTACAAGTGCATTCATAAAAAAGATGTAATATTTAGACCAACAATTGCTTAATTGTAATAACATAACATCACTCTCCTATCCAACAAATTTCATAAACTGTGCTTTACTATTAAAATCTAACAATTGAAAGTTATCAATATCTATTAGTATTTCAACAGTAGATAGTGCAATATATAACGTACTTAGAGTAAATTTTTCAGCTAATGAATATGATTGCTAAATATCTTAAATCTACAGCATTATATACATTTCGATATACATTTTTCCCGTGTTGTGTCCGGGTTTTTGAAGAATTGACCAACCGGTGACTGCATGTGTCGTAGAAGGCGACTAAAGCACTAAGATCCATACCAACGTCAGAAAGGGCATTCGGTTGGTGAGCACCTAGGCTCCAGAAATTGCTACAAAAATTTAAACGAATGGAAGTCTCAAATAGGGGATTGACTGGTAATGTGGTGTAGGACAGAGAGGATTAGAGACAGTCTATTTGTATCCCGACCCTGGTTAAAATAGGATTCATGGGAGGATGATGATGATGATGATGATGATTACATACATTTTGAGATGTCACTAAATGAGATATGTCACAATCAATTATCATATATCGTCAACTTAGTGCATGACTAATGTGTCTCGATAAAGAATCTTTTCAGGAGAGGATTTATGTGATGGTGAAATAAAAAACACAAATAAATCTGTTTTTTAGATTGCTCATGATATCAGCTACTGTAAAAAATCGAAAACTTCTGCGGATCAGCAAACTTAGTTTGTTTTTATTTATAAATTAATCAAATGAAGTGTATTTAATTTCATACTGTTAGATTTTGCATCAACTTCTAGGTACATTTGTGTTGCAAAGAAGATCATAAACTATGATACTTACGTATAATTACTATGATAATCATAAACAAATTTATTGCGTTTTTCAAATCCTACACAAAAATGAAGTGTTAGCAGCATACGGGAGTAATTACCACCAACATCCAGTGGTTATGTCAGTAAGATACTCGACCGCAGATCAGTATGTGCAGGGTTCAAATCCTGGGCTCGCCCATCACTGACATCGCTTTCGAGTGAGGAGACTGACGTTAACCTTAGCTTTACTTTTTTACTACAGATCAATGCGAAATGAAAAGAAGCTGCTAGCTATACAAAAATGTCATTACGGCCAAAAATCGAGAAACAACGGTCTTGCACTAAGTTGACCATATAGATGAAAGCCGACTAATAGCAGTAGTACGGCACTAACCTGTCTCATAAGCGTGACAGCATTGGGCTGACACTTGGTGCAGATACCACCTGGCCATGGAAGATGTTCCGTGCAGCCAGACTTTATCTTACAACTGATATTCTCTAGAATTGCAAACTTCCCTCTGTACAAGCATTCACATTACATTATTAAGTGCATAATATAATGTATGCTCCCCGTGTTGTGCTCGGGTGTGGTTGGACCACTGCAGATTAGGGCAACTACAAACAATCTGCCGCGTGTATGTAAGAGGCGACTAAAGGCAGGAGCTGAGGATGGCAAGAGGGGACCCACCTCACCATGAAATATTATTTTCCCCCAGGATTAAATGGTAATTAATCCACAGAACTGAGGAAGGCAATGGGAAACCACCTCAGAAGCCATAATTTTCTCAAGCTATAGGCTACATAAGGTATGGATAAGGCATAGACTTTGTGAAGGGATTAACTTGTTTATCTAAGGATGCTCTTATGGACTGAGAAAACAGATTTTGAGTATGAATATGTACCTTGAACCTGCCATTTGGCAGTGCACTGAAGAAGATTATAATGTAAACAATAGAAAAAATAGATTAATAAATCATGACATATAAAATAAGAAAAATAATCAAATAAATATGAGTGAATTAACTCTCTCTCTCGTCTCTCTAAATGGCAGGTCCCATGTTCATATTTCTAATCACAATCTACATTGATGTCTTCAAAAATGAAGTCCATTAACCAAACAAAAAGTTGATCACGTCACAAAAGTCATAAATGGTATGCTTAAACCTTACAATAGCATTTAACTTGTAAACAATGTACATGTAGTTTCTAACGTTATATTCAATAGTATTCTTCAGATTCTTCATAGTTAAGTAAAAGACACATAACGTGTACAGTAGGTGTGTCCTAGTGATATAAGCAGAACACGACTATCATATACTAAAATAAATTTAACTGCACTACAACCAATTACATTTAAACACATTTTATATTCAAAATGAACTTAAAATGTGAGAATTTATACAGAAATTCATGATATAATAGTTAGTAAAAATAGTTAGTTATAGGGAATTGACTGATGATATGATGTGGGACAGATATGAATAGAGAAAGTCTATCCGTATCATGACCCTAGTTAAACTGGGATTCAAGGGAAGATATTGATGATGAATGATAAAATAATTATAATTAGTAGATAAATTACGACACAAGTAAATAAATTTTTGCAATTCAATAGGAAAGGCTTACAGGACACAAAAAGAGAACAGCAGTATAAAATATAATAGTTTGTTGCTACAAGACACGACAAATTCCGGTCACACTTAAAACTACAGCCTATAAAAAATTGACAGAAAAGCCGACAGTACTAACTTGTCTGCACCTCCCTTTAGCTTCCTCATGTACGAGTGAAACGAAAGAAATTTTATTGGTGGATTCACTTTAGCCAAATATTCTTCATCATATGGCTGAAACAATCAATCATCTAATGAAAACTCAACAACCGACTAACAACTGTAAAAATGGTACAAACTGTATCAGACTTAACTAAATATGCATATCCTAATCAGCACATAGGAGACATGAATTACATTATTCAACTTTTAATCGATAGTAATCATAACATTATGCATTTATGATTATAAAAACTAATAGATTTATAGAAATAACAGAGGAGAAATTTAATACAGGCAGATTTAAAACAAGTGTTGGCTTAAACGCAGATCTATCAACATTTCAATATAGTTAAACAAAACTGATGATTTTACCTCGTATGGTACGCAGTGAACGCACTTGCTATTTGATCCATGTCGACAACTGCTCACAAACAATATTAGCTATATCATAATGCCGTTTAATAATAATAATAATAATAATAATAATAATAATCCTTTTAAGCATCTAGAAGACCTCGAGTAGCCGGGCAGTGATTCAGCATGTATTGCTCGAATCGTTTTTATCAAACCTAGGGTTCTTTACACCCGGGGTAAAAATAGTAATAATCATAATATTAGAAGTAGTATTAATAATAATATTATATCAACTCTATGGAGTCGCTTTGTGGACACTAGAGTAGTCTCTTACAACCTTCCTCCTCCACTAATCACGAACCCTGGCAAGATCATATACTTCACAACCCGCAAGATTAAATTTAGTATGTATTAAACTTAAATCTTTATTATATTGTCTTAATAAATTAAGCATATTTCCCACACCTATCCTTAATTTATTATTTGTTAATCTATGTTTAAGAGCTTTCCTTATTGGTGTGTTTTTGGATAATCTTATCATACGTCCTATCCAACCTAACCTTTTTTCTCTTATGATTTTCACTCCAAGGAGTTTCTTTAGTCCTTTCATATATTTCTTCATTTTTTATTATGCATGGATAGTATATATTTAATAGATTTCTTAGTAATTTTCTGTGAAATACATCTATTTCATTTTCTAAAGTCTTTGTTAATACCCACAATTCAGTACTGTATATAAAAATGGGTTTTATATACAAATTGAATATTTTTATACTAACTTTTATATTTAGTTATCTATCTGTTAATTTTGATTTATATTTATTATATGCCATCACTGTTCATTGTTTTCTAGGATTTATATCTTTATTAGTATCTAACATACTTCCTAAATATTTTGTACTTTTCCATTTTTGATCCTCATTATTATTTGTTAGTGTTATTTTTTCTGTTTTATCTTTGTTTATTATCAAATCTCTACTATTTAATTTGTTTTCAACATATCTCATTAGTTCATCAGAGTTTTTATTTCCAAAAAAAAGTATCCACCCTATATCATCTGCAAATTGTTGATCTATTAATAAAAAGTTGAATAATAATATTAATAAAGTAATAGTACTAATAATAACGACTTAATATCTGTTTCCTATCTTTAAATGATGCCATGGATGACCCTGCATCAAATATCACTACAAATGATTTATCCCATGTGATTTACAAACACCATTCAAATTTTATATAAACACAAACTTCAACCAAAAACCAAATAAACAATTTTTTTAAAATTATATTACTTCACAATATGTAATAATATTAGCAAGAAAATACAAACAAAAGCCTTAGAAAGATTATGTCCACTAATTTAAACAATATTTGCTACACAAGAAACCAGTTATTTAAAAATAAAGAAATCACATATATTGGCACTATATTTTTAATGACAATAGAAGTTCATTGAACGAAATTACAACTGTATCCATACTACTAACGCTACAACATCACTTGCTTTCTTTCGTGTTCTGATAGATTAGAAATATTTTTAGAAAATATTTATATTTAAACAATAATATAATATTAATATTAATCAAATATAATATAATATTTATAATTTATATTTAAAATACAAATTTCTACTCAACTTTTTAACAAGCTCACTAAACATCACTGTACTGCCACAAGTGTTGATTGCATTACAACTGCTAACAATGATCATGCCGTTATGAGAGTTAAATATTGCAGCCTTTATGTTGATATTTTAATTAGCATTGCCTTCCACAATTTAATATATCCATCTGTCTAGTTTTCTGTCAAGTGGCAGGTCTAAGGAACATATTAAACGTTCTATCTTCTTTCATGCTCCACAAGAGTGCTTTATCAATCAACAAGTCAATCCATCACAAAGGACCTTATTCATGAAATACAGAGAAACTTCATATGCCTTATCCAGTCCTTACGTACACCTACAGCTTAGAAAATAACATAATAATGGCACACTGGGTCAGGAAGCACAGATGCTAGTTTAAGGTCCATTTCCTACTTCCTCTCCATGGTTATTAGTAATCGTTGCCTTTTTGTGGCGCATCAGTTGTAGCCGGCGCAGATTTAAGAATAATCTTCCATCACCCTGGGATTTTTTCCTTCCTAAGCTGTCAACACTCGGTCTTCCAAGGTGGTCATCCGCAAAGTACATCAACTAAACCAAACTTGTGCGCTACATCCCGCCGTGATGGGCTGTGTGATTGAAAATGATAGGCTTCTGTTGTTTCGCTAAAGTTGCCATCCTCACTTCATGCCCAGCTACATTTTATACATATTATTACATGTGCAGTTTACGTTTGATCTATTCTTCAGTGCCCGGGAACTAATAAAGAATACAATCATATATACAAATACACAACTATTACTCACTATTTGTCATCTCGCTGTCTCTCAATCCTTCCATCCAGTTTAGAGAGACACTTATCCACCTCATCCTCTATCACTGACCCATCGTGGTTTCTGCTGATGGCTTTGGCTGCCTCGTCACTGTCTCCAGTGAGAAGAGCTCCAGCGGCTGCTGCCGCCGATACCGCCATCTTACCGGCTACGGCACTCTGAGAGACTGAGCCGGGCTGGATAGCGTTAGAGTCAAGCATGAGATACAGCTGATGACCATTTCTGAAATCAGTCAATTTAGCGAGATAAAATTAAATAATTATAATTAATTGAGCTTCTATTTTAATTAAATGTCAATCAATCAATCACCTAACAAGTCGATAAAAAGAAGACGTTTACAAAACCACACACATCAATCTAATCTCTTACTAGTATCACTGATCTAATAGCACATATGATATAGCAATTACTCTATCAAAACTTTTAATTCAACTAATCAAAAATTCAACTTGTTCAATAGTATAGTTTACATTCACCAGCATAATTTTTCTAATCATGAATTAATTGAAATTTATGAATCTTTGAATCAATCAACAAAGTTTCAATAAATGATAAAAGACTTTGCCAAGATATTGAAGTAGAGCTAGAGATAAAATGACAAGATTAATATTTGTTTTCACAGAAAAACATGTTATCACGGATGCTCTGGTTTAGATTGAAATATGGCATCGTGTTTATCAGACAAGTGTGCAGTCAACTTGGCCATTCAACTAGTAACAGGAACAAAGGTTTTGCCTGAACTAACGCGAAATTGTACGTAGATAGTTGTTTAGATGCATTAGATAGAAGCTGACCCGAGCCACCTCTCTCTGTGCAAATCTTCCATCCTCCTTCTGGCAGCTGAAACTCGCTCTGTACCTACGAGTGCATTCATTAAAATATACACACTATTGTTTAAAATACATATCAATGTATCTATGATAATCATCATTGTTGTAAATAGTGCAGCTTAAAGCTGTTATCCATTCTGAGCTGGTTTAATGAGACACTCCAAGGAATTTGTAGTATTAAAAGAATAATATAACTTATTTTTCTTTTGATTTTTTTAAGCTCTGAGTTCATATAATTTTCAATATCCATCCAAGTTCATCATTCCTTTTCATTCCAAAATGAGTTTATGCTAATGAATGAATGAACGAAAATGAATGAAGTATGCTAATGAATGTAAGACTGTACGCAAAGCGTAATATGCAGGAATAGCAGGAAATGACCGCCATACTTCAACAATCTATTACCATTTAAAATTAAGCTGACCTAAACTATCTCTCTTAGTGCACTTCCTACTGGCAGGTCATTTTGGCAGTGACCTGTACATATAT
Organism: Enchytraeus crypticus; assembly: GCA_905160935.1. Classification (NCBI taxonomy): domain Eukaryota; kingdom Metazoa; phylum Annelida; class Clitellata; order Enchytraeida; family Enchytraeidae; genus Enchytraeus; species Enchytraeus crypticus. The sequence goes on from CAJHZI010000505.1 coordinate 587,855, forward strand.
AGTATAAAGAGATATAGTTGACTCAGAGTGCAGATTTGTTTTATATATACCTTCGCCAAGAACTCTCCTACTTTCATACTCGAGCTGACCTGTAGCCGTTTAGTGCCCTCATTGGGTGAAAACACCCGCAGTGTCTACAAAAAACAAAACAAAATATATCACACAAGTTCTCTGCACAAGAAAACTTTCTTACACATGATCCCAGAGCTTCAAATGATAAAATAAATTTAAAAAAATAATAATAGAGGTTTAACGTCCGTTTTCTCGTACAAGCTCGTAAGGGGCGTCCCCCATCACATGTCACTACAAATCGATTCACCACAAACTATCTGAAAAACATGTGCTGAAAAGAAAGAAAAAGATTCTAAACAGTGGCAGTCTGGTGAAAAATTAGAAAAACTTACAAGTAGTTTTGTTTGAAGAGAAACTACTAGAAAACAAATGCATACAAAATTATTAATTGACCCGTTAATCGAGTAGAGAAAGAGGTCTTACAGTACCTCAAGACTTAATCATTGACAGATACTTGGTAATTATCCAACTGTCACACATCTAATCACCATATAGTGACGCATTGCAAGTTTCAGTGTTAGATTTTTAATTCTTATTTACACTAATCATTTATGGGTGAGAATAACTTAAATATTGTGCAGCTAGTCAAAAGCTTTGTAAATCAAACAAGAAATGATCAAATACATTCTCACAATTTTGATTGCTTTACATGAATATTCTTGGCAAGGCTTTAATTTTTCAATGCTATCAAACAATTATAAACAGCCATTTATTTCAAACAGAAAAAAATAATGGCCATACTCATTAAGTGATGCAAGCAAAATCACTTTACTTGCCAAGCATGGGTGTTTTTGTAGATAACATCTTATGAATTATTGAACAATAAATATATATATATATATATATATATATATATATATATATACTGAGAATTGAGAAAAGAAAGGATCTAATACTTAAATTTATTAGATGCTTCACCTATATATATATAGCAACTTGCAAGCTAGGAATGTCATAATTATTTAATTTGAATTGCAACTGATAAAATAAAAATTTAAGTACTGCATTAAGGCAATGAGACCTTCTACAAAATGACATTTATAAAGTTCATCAGGCAAAGCCAGTTTATTTTCAAAGATTCATCCTTTATTATTCTTAATCTTTACCATATATTACTTTTACTGCTAGTGTTACTTCCAGCGCTATTGCATAATAAATTTGAAATGTCACTGTCATTCTATTACAATACCACACAGAATATAGTAAAGTAATTTTAAGGAATCGTTATCTAAATTAGAGAAATTTCTAACATTATTAGCAATCAAATGTTTAAAATCTTATTACATCTTACTTTATTTTTATTTAAAATTCTATCCATAGTCACTAGAAAACCAAAGTCTTTCAAACTTGATATATTAGAAATGCAAGTGAAAGTCCTTCATATACTGGTTCTATTTTTAATATTCTATAAGATTCTAGTAGAAGATTGCGCCTGCAAGAATATACATTTTAGTAATATTGTATATGACGTCGCATTTTAGAAGATTGGTTATATAAATGAGCACCATCATACGTAAAATTTGCATAAATTACACAAATATACTATGTATAATTAAACAGAGCTTACCAATTCCTTTTTAGACATCAGAATCAATCTGTCAGCGCAAATAATGAAAATAAATCAATAACGGACATGAAATGAAAAACTTTTCAGCCTTTATTTCTTTATTTTTAATGTTTACGATAAAAACATTCAAGAACAGCAACTAAGTTACTGTTACGGTGCTACCAACTATTGTTTTTTACACTTCAAGAAACAAAGAAATAGTATTTCGTTTTAGTCAGAGTGCTGTGCTTATTGCTCGTAAATTATATCTAATTATAGTTACTAGTTACTTGAGTGAAAAACGAACTAGTTGCTCCATTTAGTTACTTTTTGCAAAAAAGTAACTAGTTACTTCACTATTTACTTGAGCCACAAGAAAAATAGTTACTATACAATGTCGCTTAATAATGGAATTTATTATATATGGAAATTGCAAAGCTATCAATAAACTGAAGCTAGTAGTAAGTGCAGAGTATCTGATCCAGTGTATAAGATGCAGTCACATCATTTCAATTAGTAGCTTCAAATGCTCTTTTATGTAAGCAGAAGAAGCATTTGAAGCGCTCATCAGTCAGAATGATTTTCTTGGTGTCAGTATCTCCCCGCCAATGCCGAACTGTCTCTCTACTAGTGCACTAGACGGAAAGGTTGTGTTTTTGAGAACAAAAACTTTTTTACAAGTGGAAATATCGCAGGAGGCTGGGCATTTCAGGTGAAGGATCCCTCAATTTTACAGTCTGTGTAGCGTTAATCACTAAATTAGTAATAACTATAACAATTAAGCAAGTTTAAACCAACTTAAACGATAGTGTCTGATAGTATCCTAATTGTCACCTTAACTGTATCACCAAAAAAGACGTTTGTCTTGCCTTTTTTCAAGTAAATAGTGTCCATGACAACATTGAGCACTATGGTATCATATCTAATCCGATTAGCAGAGTGTGGGGTTCAAAAACGGTGCAAACCAAAATCCGGGAATTCGGTCCGAGGCAGGGTACTAGTGGAATGGAGGTTTACGTGTTGATCTCAGTTCCTGTGCAAAAGCTGGATAGGAGAGGACGAGAGGTTAAAGGGAAAAGCCTTCAACCGTCTAGGAAACTTGTCATACAGAAGGAATGACACTCATAATCTTCTGATGATCAGAAGATTATGAGGGAGTGCGTAAAGTAGAAGGAGGAGAATTGCAGATCTGTGAAGCAATGGAAGGAGTGCTTTAAGAGCTTACCGCAATAAGGAATGTTCGGTCTCTCTAAAGTAATTAACTTAGAGGAACTGTAGTAGAGGACTGCAAAAATGAGACGAATTTAAATACTCGCCAGAAAGTAATAGTGGGCAAATGACAGATGTAATGAACACGCCTTGTTCACAATTTATACATGTATATTAAGAAATCTATCTTATAGAAAGAAAGCAGATCTATGTAGCAGTTATTTATAAATAAAAGGTGACGCAGGGTTTTTCCGCAAAGATTTATAGTAGATGATATAAGCCGAGGTTATAGGTGAGCATAGCTAGATTATTATGAAGGGTATTTCCAAAGTGACGCAGCTGGCGCGTAAATCGACTAAGCTAGAAATGCTGTGATTGGCTGAAGTCGATCGCTCGAGTAGTATACAAAGCGGCCATCGATAAATACAAAATCAGAGGCAAAAGTACGATTAGTATACAGAAATCTGGTCTTGGTCTAGCCGAAAGCTTTCAAGCTCGCTTGTTAGCCTTGGCTCGTAGCCCCCGGTAATTGTCTTGTGGTTGTATCGATTTGTTGTATTGTGGTGTTAGCGTCCCCCTGGGTAGGCCCAGGTAAGAGGCTGGTAGTCCACGGCGATACCCGGGTCGTATCCGTCTCTGCGGATATTCGATAAGCGGCTGGGTCGAGTGTGTCTCTGCACGCGGGAGGCTGGTAGTCCATGCCGATACCCGGTTCGAGTCCGTCTCTGCGGGTATTCGCTAAGCGCCTGCGTAGAGTGTGTCTCTGCAGGCCGGAGACTAGCGACGGCATTGCCGGGGTCGAATTCATCTCTGCAGCTATTTGCTAAGCGCCTGGGACGAGTTCGTCTCTGCAGGCGGGAGCAGGATCACCAATTCCCAGTTGACTGTCAACGAATTTCTCATCTACACGAAAGGCCAATTATACTACCTTCAGCAACGGCGAGAGTAGAAACTACGGAAAGACCAAAGTAGGAAAAGAGATAGGGAAGAATAAATCTAAAAAGGATATAGGGAAATATGAATAGGGTGAAAAAGAATAAAGTTCGTCGCAGTTAAAACAATCAATCGTATAATTAACTACCACTACAAGTTTGAAGGCTAAGAGGCAGGGCAGAAACTAAATCGTAACGCCTAAATATATAGCAGATGTGGAGTACGCTTCCACTCCCGGTTCGGGTCACCATATCACTTGGCCCCGAGAACCACGAATATTACGGAATAAAATCTACCAAGGAAGCATGGCGGAAACTCAACCGTCGTCGCCTAAATACGTAGACGTGGAGTACGCTTCTACTTCCTACTCGGGCCAGCGCGGACGCTGTGCATCGGGTCCCGAGAACCCAATTACGAAGTAAGCAAGGGGGTTGGACCCTAGCCTACTCAGTCGGAAATGAACAAGAAAGGCTTATCGAGACGGATGATACCAGGAAAGAAGTATCATTTGAAGACGCAGCACCTCGGTTCCTCCTGACAAGCGGTACCCTTAGTTAAACAGTAGATGAAAAAGTTGCCGTCTCGAAGTACTGCCGGCCGGTGAGCGAGTCCAGAAATAGACAACCGCTTGAGGACGAGCAGGCAGCAAAGCTGTTCATGACAACAGAGCTGCAATTAGTTTTAATATTTAGGAATTATAAATATGACGCTGTGATTAAATTAAAATATATAGGGCCTACTCGCCGTAATTTATGGTCGTCAAATGACAGAGCCGTAATTAGGAATTAATGAGTTAGAAATATGACATATAAGGGCAGCGTTACTTCAGAAAGACCGATGGACAGAACTGGCTTATTATATTAGACGAATTTCAGGAAAACTCTTTGTGGAAAAATTTAAACATCTAGGAAATATTGGCTTTTTTAACTGAGCCTGGATTTGAACAAGAGTATCTCAATCCTAAGACGGACGTTCTAGCAATTTACCATTCGATGCTAAATAAACCAATATAATTATTGATATTTCTTATATATGAAAGGAAAGTGCTGTTTTAATTAGAAATTAGAAATATGACGATTCGCCATAACTTTATAATAATCAAATGACATAGCTGTGATTAGCGTAGCTATTAAGAAATAAGGAGCTAGAGGAACGCCAGGTAACTGCTTTCCCTAGCTCACATTTTCTCTGAGGTGCGTTCCCCTGCCAGGGGCCCACATTAGATGGGCTACTACAGGAGTTCTGTAAATTCGTACATTACATGTCATGTCATCATCCTGGGGCTGGTTCTAGACAGAGATTTCTCTATGATGTTCCTCCACAAAGCTCAATTCTTTGCCATTTCCTCGACGTTCATTCTTTTTCTTCCTTCCTTTCCTTCATAAATGCTAAATCCAGCGGCCTTCAAGTCTTCTTCGAGGCGGTCCTTCCATCTTCTTTTAGGTCTTCCTAAAAGAAGATGAAAGGATCGATGGTTGAAGAAAATGGTTGTTCTCTTGCGGTCTGCTTTATAGTTAAATATCTTTCGATTGTTTCGTACATTACAGTGGGTCCGAACTAATCTTACGGTTCCCCTGACCAGGGGCGGATCCAGGAATTTTTAAGGGTGGCCCGAAATTTTTTTTGAGAGTGTACACATTTTTTTTCCTTACGCCCCGCCTTCTTCGGGACATGTAACGCAACCAGAAAAAATGCTGTTGGGGGGAGGGGGGCTCAACATTTTTCAGTGTACTGCACGTGGCTCATAGAGTGAGTGTATCCCCGTATCTTACCCCCCCCCCCCATTCATACCCATACTTAAGTCAGGAGAAAACCTAATATCCTACATTTATTTTGGGAAAAAGTAGGTTAATTTTTTCAACTCTGAAGAAACTCAGCAGATCTGGACTAATTGCAAAACTGACCAAATTATGGCGGTAGGGGGCGAGGCCTTACGATGAGGCAGCCAAGACTGTTTGCACAACTGCTCCTGGATAGAGTTCACATTTTGATCCAGAGGTGGGAGGCCGGGTCCCCTGACTCAATTCCCACTTTAACACCACTGTAAAATACATGTATAGGCCTAGGGCCTATATAGTGTATAATTAGTAGGCCCTAAAAATTTCCCCGTGTTGTGCTCGGCTGTGGTTGGACCAGTGCAGAATAAGGCAACTGCAAACAATCTGCCGCGTGTACGTAAGAGGCGACTAAAGGCAGGAGCTGAGGATTGTTAAGAGGGGACCCACCTCACCATGAAAAAATTTTCCTCAGGATTAAATTGTAATTAATCTACCTAACTGAGGAAGGCAACGGGAAACCACCTCAGAAGTCATATATTTCCCAAGCTATAGGCTACACAAGGCAGGGTAAGGCATAGACTTTGTGAAAGGATTATATTGTTCATATGCTATAGGGAGTGTTCTTATGGAGCGAGAAAACAGACTTTGATTATGAATATGTACCTTGAACCTGCCACTCGGCAGTGCACTGAAGAAGAAGAAAGATATTCCTTGACTATATCAACGATATGGAAGGCTATATATATATATATATATATATATATATATATATATATATGCACTGCGAGTCATAAAAAAACATGTGCGCAGTATTTCATCCACAACTTTGACACTTGTGAACCGATTTTGAAAATAATTTCAGAATTATAAAGAAGAAGAAAAGTATTAATATTAAATCTAGTTTTAGGGACACTTCTTTTTAATGTAAAGAATAACAGACAATTTTACAAACATAGTCTGATTTTATTGAAATTTTAAAATGGTATTTACTAATGAAGATAAAGCGCTCATAAAAAACTTGTACCTCTTAAAGGGTTATGGAGCACATCGATTGATTGCGAATTTCCAACAAAAAACTGGGCGCTTGGAGGGCTAGATTGCTTATTAAAGAAATTACGCCGGACTGGGAGCACCGATAGAAAGGACGGCAGTGGACGACCGAAGAGCATAACAGAAGAGAATGTCAGAGCAGTGGAGGAGTTGAATCTGAGTCAGGAGAACAAGCCACAGACGCATAGCACTGCTTCAACGCAAAAATAAAAAGTAACAGATTCACTTAACATTATGTTATAGCAAATGTTATCCTGATTATACCCATGCAAGAAGTTAAAAAATCGGTTCACTATTACCAAAGTTATGGGCGAGAGAGACTGCGCACATGTTTTTTTTACTCACAGTGTATATATATATATATATATATATATATATATATATATATATATATATATATATATATATATATATATATATATATATATAGATACATAGGCTGTATAAAATTATAGATTTATAGATTAATGGAATTAATATTGCCTTCCATATCGTTGATATAGTCAAGGAATATCTTTTAGAAATTTTCTCTGCATACGAATAACCATTCCATGCGAGTAAGTTGGAGTATGTTAGGCTTTATTTAGGTCATTGAATTGTGGAAAACTACAGCATAGCACTTCTCGAGTCACTCGTTGCAGCACTACATTGTAGCCTAGCAGTCTAGCACTATATACTTGTAGTAGCCTATATAACGAACACCTTGAATAAAAACTTAGAATCGACTGGATATTCGACCGTCGGGCGTTTTGCTACCTCGATTAACTATAAAGCCGCCAACCTTGTACTATAGGCCTACTTGCGTACTGTATAATTATATAAATGAGCTAGGCGCTAACAAGCTGTACGAGACTACGAGTATACCAGTACGAGTAATATTTGTATCATTTTCATATGCATAATGGAAGTCCGTGGCATTGAGAAAGGGGAAGAGGTCCTGCAAAAGGATCTTGCGCTCTGCATAATGCCGAGTGAGAGCCCTTTTCTGGGACATAAGGAGCATTATGGAAGCTCAGTGCCAACTCTTTAAATTTGTGAAAGCCGAAATGGATAAATAGCTTCTTAGAAGTAGTGTGCCTGCATGTGTGTGTGTGTGTGTGTGTGTGTGTGTGTGTGTGTGTGTGTGTGCGCGCAGGGGCGGATCCAGGAATTTTTTAAGGGAATTTTTTTTGCTTACCTTGCAAAAAATGCACATTTTGTGCTTACCTTCTTCGGGACATATGACGTTACCAGAAAAAATGCTGTGTGGGGGCTCAAAATTTTTCAGCTTACTGATCTCGGCTCATAGAGTGAGTATATCCCATTACCTTACCCCCCCCCCCCACTCATACATGCACTGAAGTGAGAGGAAAACCTTAAATGCCTAAAATCCTACATTTGTTGAGGAAAAAAGTAGGTTAATTTTTTCATCTCTGAATTTTTTTCACCTTTTTTCAAATAAGGGTGCCCCACTAAACAACTAAGGGGCCCCTAACAAAATTCCAGGTAGTCGGACTGTTAGAGTTCCCTCTCGTACCCCCCCCCCCCCACCCCCATATTGCCCTTAAAATATATTTACACCTAGCTAGAAATTGCCATAGAAACAATGAAAATATAGTATAAAATTTTTATCGTCGGGCCTAAAGGGGGGGCCCGTGCCCCTGGGCCCCCCCTGGATCCGCCACTGTGTGTGTGTGTATGTGTGTGTGTGTGTGTGTGCACTGTGCAAAATCGCCAGAGCGCGTAAAAGATTGTGCATGTAGAAATCACAATAAGAACTATAGATAACAGGTATAAACACTATATAGTCTATATACATGTATATATATATATATATATATATATATATATATATATATATATATATATATATATATATATATATATATATATATATATATATATATATATATATATATATATATATATATATATATATATATATATATATATAGATATAGTTTATATATAGATATATATATATATATATATATATAGATATATATATATATATATATATATACATGTATACACACACACACATACACATATATATATTTATATATATATATTATATATATACTGTACACACAGCCCACTACAACAATGAACACTTACATGTAAGTTGAGATATACATGTTTTTACATGTTCACGCAATACATTTAAGCTTACATTTGGAGAATCTATCAATTATGCAATTATAATTTAAAGGTTTTGAAAAAAACATGTTATGTGCAATTAGTTTCTATAAATTTCACTCTATTTGATAACGTAGGGGGCCTGGGCCTACCTACCTAGCTTATTTCCTGGTTAAGACTCCCAAGCCCATGGTAGGCACGCTTATCACGATATGACCTATAGGTCTACACTCAAAAACTTCTAAGCAGTGATGGGCGCCAAAATGCGATTTAATGTTTTATGGTTTAGAACCCCATAAATAAGCTTAATTATTGTTAATGTTGAAGCCCTTTTCAAATCTGAGTTTTCTGAAACTTAAAAAAATTATTAACCTAATTTTTAAAACGTAGTTCCATTTCAAAAGAATTGCGATACTTTTTAACTAAGTTCAAACTAAAATTCAGAGCTTGCAATGTTTAGCCTAAACCAGAGGCGGATCCAGTAATTTTTAAGGAGAGGGCGTAGGCTTATCCATCTTTCAAAATCTGGGGGGGTGGGCAAAACATTTGCGAGCGAAACGAGCCAAGAAATTGTTACGTCCCCCGCAGTGGGGGACTCAAATTTTCATCTACCCCACTGCAGGAGACATTAATGTTGTTGCTGTACCCCCCACCCCTTCCTGGAGCCTACAGCGGTCAATTAAATTATGTGTGCCAATTTGGTCGTTTTGGTAAAGTAAATGAATTTTAAGCGTCTGACCTACTTCCATATGGATAATTAATGCAGTTGGCCTATTACGCCTATCCAAATTTGACAAAATTGCATGAAGGCATGTTTTTGTTCATACGGTTCACGGAGTAAGGACGGATACAGGATTCGTTGGCGGAGGGGTATGGGGGTCTGTCAAAAATGTTTTGAGAGTTACATGTAGTTACGGGATAGTTTAAGTTAGTTATAAGTAAGTTTCGAGAAGTGTTAGATTTCACGTAGATCCCAGTGGGGGAGGTTTTAATGGAACAAAAAATCTATAGATCGAGTACAAGCCGAAACAAGGAGGCCCGGCGGTGTCCAGGGGAGAAGCCCTAGTAGGGGGTCTGGGACTTAGTCCCCCAGAAGCTGAAGCACTTGTGTAAATAATGTCTTCAAATTGATAGTATTTGATAGCATACTGAACTCAAACAGTAATACTATAATAGTTACTGAAATTACTGGTGATGCAAATTATAGGCTACAATAGTTTGCTTTACAAAAGTTGTAAGCATTTGTCCCTCTTTATCTGAAACTTTCCATGATCCCAACGTTAATTGAAATCTCCCAACAGAGGGGTAGAACAACAACAACAACACTGTAACTATAGTGCTACTGTTGTCTGTGACAACACTGAGCACTATGGAATCACTTTCAGCGCTGATGAATGTGGGGGGGGGGCGGGGTGGGGCAATAAGCAGTGCGAGACAAACTCATCGTATTCAGTTCGAGGAAGGGTACTAGAGGAATAGAGGCTTACAGGGGTGGATCTAGGAATTTTTTAAACGGGGGGCCTTTGACTCTTTAGAGAGTACACATTTTTTGCTTACGCCCCGCCTTTTGGGGACATGGGACGCAAGCTGAAAAATGCTGTGAATGGGGGGCTCAATATTTTTTCACTACTGCATTCGGCTCATAGAGAGTGTATCCCCGTATCTTACCCTTCCCCCCAATCATACCTGTACTAAAGTCAGGGGAAAACCTAAAATCCTATATTTGTTTTGGAAAAAGTAGGCTAATTTTTTCACCTATGAAGAAACTCTGCGGATCTGGACGAATTGCAAAAGTGACCTAATTTTGGCGATAGGGAGGTGGTTTAGGCCCCTCCCAGCTAAGGCTGTTTGCACGACTGCTCCGGGACAAAGTTCACATGTTTTACACCCTTTTTTCATCTAATAGGCGCTAATAGGCCTACTTACGGTGGTTAAAGTGAAAATTGAGATTTAGTGAAACGGTCAACATTTTCAGGCCCCCTTCCATTATACTGTGGACTCCTAGTATTTCAAATCGAGAAAAAATCGAGCTAATGGAAACTGAGTTACCTCTCGCACCCCCCCCCCACCCCCCCAACCACTTCCCTTACAAACATATTTACACATCAAAATTGCCATAGAAACAATATAGTTAAAAAATATATTTCAAACATTTTTATGGGCGGACCTGGGGGAGGGGCAGGGACCCCTGGGCCACTGGGCGAAAGTATCCTTTCGCCCTCCCCCCCCCAATAATGACAACAAAGTTAGAAATTTCCCTTGACATTTATATTATGACAACGGCTCTTTAATATCCGTTTCTGTATGTAAAAGAGAAGTTTACTCTAGAAATATACATAATAATTATATTACTCATTCAAAATGAATGAAGAAAACACATAGAAAGGAAAGGTTATTTTGACAAATCTAACATGTTTGTCCTACGCATCCGCCAATAGCAATCGATAATTCTACTGCGCACGCCCTAAACCTGACCAATCATAGCTCTCGTCCTTGAAACTCCTCCAAATATCCAAAATCTGACGTAAATAAATAGAGCACTAAATTCAACGCTAAACTGAGACTTCGTTCTGGCATAATATAATAGAGGAGACATTTGGTTGTTGAAACTCATGAAAATATTCATAAAGTGTTACATTTATTTAATTATTTTACTAATATATGTGATTATTTAAAATCTTCATTTGTTAAGTCAAATTTCAATTAAGAGAGCTTGGAAATGGCTATGGATAAGGTTTCGGCCAAAACTCTAGATCTACACTTCATTGTCCATTTTTATAAGAAAAGAGCTAGTACAGTCAAATATCTCATATTTGGCTATACAAAATTTTAACTTCAGCCAATCATATGACTCGTGATGAAATGCCTGCCTGTATTACTCTAAGCACATTTCTGCTTACAAAGGCTCGTGCGCAGATTCTTTTTCCCATCTAGTACCAGCGCTTAACTAACAAACAAGTAAAAGTGACCACGCGTTATAGTGAAATGATCTACTATGTTGATATCTATCACTTTTTAAAACTACATGTTTAAATCGTTATGAAATTTATTCCATTTTCCGTGTAACCAGTCCAGTGAATGTCCGAGATTTTATTCTCAGTTCAGCGCGGCTGGGATTTGAATCTACGAGGGTTCAATTCACCTCAGGATCTGTCATTTAAAACTTCATGACGTTACTCCTAAGCTATTAAGACATTTTAGTAATTTTAATCTTAGACATTCAATGTTAAAACAGTTACACTGTCACAAAATTAATTTACCAAAAGTAAAAAGAATGATTAAAAAAAACAATTGCATGTAGAAAGAAAGATATAGTGGTAAGGCTAAATAAGGCTCTTGTACGCCCCAAACTTGAATACTGCGTTCAGGCTTGGTGCCCATATCTTAAGAAAGATATCGATAAATTAGAACTGGTACAAGCCAGCGCAACAAGGCTGGTATTTGTCTGTCAAAAACTTTGTTATGAGACTAGATTAAAATTTGTAGGATTAACCACTTTTAAGTAAGAGAAGAACTTGAGGAGATTGATAGAAGTAAACTGCACAAAGGCTTTGGCAAAGTTAATCATAGTATTTGGTTTAATTTATCAAACAACAGAAACACTAGGGGACATATTTATAAACTTAGTAAATGTAGAAGTAGACTAGATTTAAGGAAATTTTTCTTTAGTTAGAGAGTTATAAATGCTACGAATAATTTGCCAGCGAAGTTGTGGAAACAGAATCAATGAATTCTTTTATAAACAAATATGATAAATATGTAAATTAGATACTAATTACAAGTTCAGTGTTATATATATGTATAAATTTGACATGTTGACATGAAGTTTGTATGATTTGATTTTTTAAAATAGGCCTAATTAAGTATTTCACCGTGTATAGATAGGTGAAATTAGACCTAAATAGAAATACAGATTTGGAAATTTCATACAAATAGTAATAGGCCTAGCAAGGGCCGATCCAGGAATTTCTTTAAGGGTGGACCAGAAATTTTTTGTGAGTGTAGGCATTTTCTGCTTACGCCCCCGCCTTCATCGGGACATGTGAGACAACCAGAAAAAATATGCTTCCTGACTGTAATGTTATGTTATGTTTTGTTATATTTTAGTAAGCTTAAGCTAGATATCATGCCGATGCTGAGTCATCCAGGAATTTGAAAATCGCCAGGCTGAATTTAAATTATGTGCGTTATGGAAATTTTAAGTCAGTGAAGTTGCTATAGAAAAAATTAAGCAGAATCAGAAGCTAAATGTGAAACTTAACGTGGTATACTGGTAATAGATATAATTGTGGGTAATGAATTTACTAGTTTGCGTATTTAAAATATATTATTTAACATTTTAAAATCATATTTATACTTAATTGGATCATGATCATTGTACAACAACAACAACAGCAGCAACAACAACAACAACAACAAATAGAGTGCTACAGTCATCAATGACAACATCGAGCACTATTGAGACAAAATCAAGCCGGCGAACAAAAAGAAGGTCCAAAAACGGTGCAAATTACAAAATTCAAATAATTAGTCCAAAGTAAAGGGAATTAAAGAAAAGGAGGTTTAGGCGCAGGTCGCTGCTCGTGGACACTGGATGGAAAAGAGAAATGGGAAAGATAGGTCTTCAACTGCCTATGGAACTGCTCATAGGAAAGCAAAGGCCGATGTGCTTCAAATGAAGATTTCTGATGAATGGATGGCAGAGAATTCCAGATCTGCGGTGCAGCATGCTGGAAGGAACGATTAGATAGCTTACAGCGCGAAGGTAAGCTAGGTCTCACAAGAGTAATTAATTTAGAAGACCGAGCAACAGCAGGCTGCATTACTTTAATCAAGCGAGACATTCAAGTTTGTCCAGGGATGGTGATGGACTTATAGGTTAACGAAGCTGTTTTGTAAATGATACGCTCTTTAATCTTTAGCCAATGCAAAGACTTTAAAATGGGCGTAACATGTGAGTACTTGGAACTACAAAAATTTGCTCGCGCAAGAGAATTCTGAACAACCTGCAATCGATTTATCTCACAGCCAGGGAGATTTAAAAACAGGGAATTGCAGTAGTCCAATTTCGATTGCACAAGAGCAGCACCAATTGTAGCAGCTGTTTCACGTGACAAATATAGACGCATTCGACGAAGCTCTCGGATATAAAAGAAACATGCTTGTGAAGTTTTATTTATGTGTTCGTGGAAGGTTAGGAGTTTATCATGGATATACCGAGATTTCTCACAGAAGAGCCAGGTGATATTGTAATACCCGAAGATAACGAAAGAGTTTTTCCATTCAGCTTCAAAAGCTGTTGAGGTGTTCTAACCAATAAGAATTCAGTCTTAGATGGATTAAGTGCCAAAAAATTAGCAGACATCCAAGAGGATATAGACTGAAAACTTTGTTGCAGGAGGATTTCAGCATCAGAGTAGGAGTTAGGGGCGAAACAAGTGTACATTTGAGTGTCATCAGCATATAGATACATGCAATTAATATTCATAATGTACATGGATATATTTCCTATCAATAAATCTATTATGATTACTCTTTTTATTCCTAAAATATTTAGAAATTTAAAGTATGACTTTATAATTTACTAAGGTGACCCGGATTTTATGTTTCTTGAGGATATTCACACGGAATGTGATGTTTCTTGAGGCTGTTGTGGTTACATTGCAAATTCAGCTGCTGTGCGGAAAGTGAATTATGCATTTTTATCATCTAGACCATGTTTACATATTTTACTGGGGCATCGGAACATCGAGTCATTGTGAAATTTGATTTTGTTGATTTTATTTCAGTCGATCTTTTAGTTGATAAAAATTTGCGATAATTCTCACCTAATCAAAAGTAAATCAGAATTTAACTGGTCGAATTCTGTGTCAATTTTACGTGAATTCTGTTAGGTAAGTTTTTCCATAATTTTATCGGCTTTGCACTATGTACCTAATTTTGTACCTATATATGTACCGCGCTGATGAGAGTAAAATCTCGGAACATTCGTTGGATTGGTTATACGGAAAATGGTCTAAATTGCCTAACGGTTTAAACATGTGGTATTAAAAGTAATAGTTATCAACATGGTGCATCATTTCCCTATACTACGTGTTAAATCGGTATTATTATTTTCTAACAAGTTTAGCTTGATGTAATTTTAGATTTAGAGATGATAGGATTATGAGTGTCGTTGTGATATAATCTATGAAAAAGCTAAACATTTATAATTATCAGGTGAATCCGAAAGTCCATCCACGAAACCAGTTGAAGCCCTTTCAGGTTCTTAAACATATAGGGGTACTTGAAATTTGAGAAATAAAGCTATCGACAACTGTAAGCAGTCTCTAGAAGAGGAAAACCAAAATATAACTCAATGGAAAGATGTAGCTGTAATAATTATAGCAATATGGTTTATTTGATTTTTGTGCAACTGTGGGACTTAAATTTTGGATGATGCAGCATCACAATATAGCTTTGACTAATTCCTCTCAATGGGACTTTTGGCAGAAATGTTAAAAAGAGAATTGACCGAAATAACAAAAATTAAATTAAATTTCGATCTCAAAACTGTTAAGACATAGGTATGCTGATGAGCCAAACAATATTTATTGGATGCTGTCAATTCAAATTCTAGACAATAAGTTCCTTGAAATGGAATATTTGGCTTAATTAGATAAAAACTCAATTAGACTCCTGGTTTATATTTTTGCTGTGCTCAATATTATCGTGGGTTAATAGTAGCAGTTTATTTTGTAGAGTTTCTGTTATTTCTGAAAAGCCATTTTTAGCAATAGTTCATCCCTCAAATTTTGAAATTGCATGGTTTAGCTTCTTTACTGCTATGACTTATTCTGCAGTTGTTAATGCTACTGTGATATTTTACAGTGAGTGACTCTTTATAAATATGTTCGATTAATTGAAAGGTGGTTAACAAATTATAAATTGAAAAAATTATTTAGATATAAATTAAAGTAGAAATTTTATGGCTTTATAGCCTGTGAGGCTGGGCCTGTAAAGCCTATATACAGGTACATGCAAACCTTTATTATACAGTATGCATACTATAAGTGTATAGTCACGTAAGTATTTATTATGTATATATTATTGATTAAATTGAAGATGGTATTCCAAATGAAGAGGCTTAAACTTTTGATAAAAGTGCTAACATTAAAACAAAGACTGAGGCAAAGCAAAAAGTGGTCAGAAGAGCTTTTTTAAGTTTGGGATTTATTTATTTAAATATTTAATTTAAAAATTACTATTTAATATTCAATAATTCTATATAATTTTATGCAAGCTTGATGATTATCCGTAATAAATGATCTTGCTAGCTGTGTATTCTTTATATGCTGGTCTATAAATGCAATTGATGTTGTATGCAATTCTATTATGGGACTCTAAAGGCTTAAGAATGAACAAGGAAACGATAAGCTTAAGAATTGTTCAGAATTTTCAGAAATTCAGAACTTTGTAATTAATGATATTGTAAACATGTCACCAAGTGATATTGTAAACATATCCATAACCTGGTATTAAGAACTAAGGTCTCATATATGTTATAATCACGCTCTACCTGTACATAAAATCCTATATCATCAAACTATTTTGATAGAACAGTGAGCACTTTGAGCATGTATCTTCAATAGGTGCTAGTATTTTAATGATTGGTAAAATGTCTATGTTGTGTCCTGCTCATTAGTTTATTGGCTGAGCCAGTGGCTTGTTGGGAAGTTGTTTGACAGCAGATCCATAGGTGCTAGGTGCAGATCCATTGCTCTCCCCTTCACTGATGGGCTATTGGAGTAGGAAACTCATAAACTGCATGTGTCCTAAAAGGTTACTGGTCAGGAACTGAGGAAGGCAATTAGAATCCACCTTATTAGCCATATTTTCTCCAACCATGTCTGCATAAAGTATCAGAAAAGGGTTAGCCGTTGTGGTGAGATCAACTTGTTGATCAGGCAATTGTACTGAACACGAAAGCAGAATTTTATTAGGAATATGTGCCTTGGACCTGTCACTTGACAGAAAACGTAAGGGAAAAATTATATTTATAAATAATTATAAAAATAGTGCTTACATAATTTGGCTTCTAATTTAAGTGGGGTTGTTAATTTTCTATTTGAGCCTCTAATAATATTTTAAATATAGACTGACTTTAAATTAAAATATATTTCTATTTATTTAGGATAAATGTGTTTATATTGATTAATTTTGTTTCACTGTGCAATGGATGTGTGCTGTTTGTCCAAGTGGCGAAATAAAGATATATATTAAAATGTAAAAAATGCTTAAACTATTTTATTAAATGGCGTTTATTCTAAGTTACACATATGTTGTTCTGAAAAATTAATGTAATTGATTTCTGTATTTCGAACAGTAATAAAGTTCAATTGAGCTTAAATCTTACTTGTTTATCTTTGCTAGAACTCTTTTTTATTTTTCTAATAATATTTTGTGCATTTCTAAATTTCCCAAAATTAAACGTCATTAGAATATTTGTACCCTATTAGTATTTCAGTTAATTTGAGTTGAAAGTTCAGTAGCTTTTGTTGTTTAACTCTTGGCTGACTTTTTTCTCAACATGAAGTTTATAAATATCAAGTTACTGATGTCTACATTATGCATTGGATTTTGATCTCGCCTCTTGAATACATTTAACCCAAGCATGCCAAATTGTAGACCTATCATATATATGTAGAGGTATAATCTGTTGACCCACAACGTCATTTTGCATGGTATATTGGCCTGTTGTGTTTCTCTTTGCAACACTTGCTAATATAATTCATATACTCTGGACACTGATGGACTTTGAATTGTTTGCAGAATGACTTTGCACATACTAGAACAAGTTTAGATCTGACTCTGCTTATGTAGCCCTACTGTCTATTTATGTCTTAGTTTTCATGATTAAAACCTAGTGCATTTATTGTACCATGCACTGCATTGTATTTTTTGCATGTTGACATCGATTGATTAAATTAAATTCAAAATAAACAAAAAACCGAAAAGAGAGTAGGAACAAAGAGCGTCAGTATAAACAGCAAGGATGGTGAGCTGAAGACAGAGATGAGTGATATATAGGAAAGGTGGAAAGAATATGTTGAGGATTCATATGACAAAGATGGAAAACCAAAAGTAATTGTTTTTGAACTAGAAAAAGAAACCATGGTAGGGAATGATGAAAAGACCAGAGATAAAGAAAGAAAAAATTCTTGAGGCAATTAGAAATATGAAAAATGGAAAGCGGCGGGATAGATAACGTACAAGCATAATTTCTGAAAATGATTGAGGGAGTTTCGTTACTGAAGCTTGTAGAATTATGCATAGAAGTGTACGAGACTGGTATCTGGCCAGAAGTTTTCATGAAGACAGTGATAATTCCAATTCCTAAAAAACCTGATGCTATTGAATTTTCAGACTACAGAACAATAAGCTTAATAGCACATGTGCCTAAAATTTCATTTAAAATATTAAATAATCATATTCAGTCAAAATCCGATGCAATACTGAGTAACTCAGTTTTGCTTTCAAAATGGATATGGTACTTGAGAAGCAACAGGAGTTATACGAGCTATGTGTGAACGTAGCTTGGAACATAGAACTGATGTCTTCATGTTTTGTAGATTTTGAAAAGGCTTTTGATAGAATAGACTGGATAATAATGTTAAGCATCTTGAGGAGGATTGGAGTTGACTAGAGAGATAGAAGATTGATCTTATATTTGTACATGAATCAGAAAGCAATAGTCAAATTTTAAAATTGTATATATTTTCACCTTCATCAGAGAACCCAGCAAGGGTTCTCTGATGAGGGTGAAAAAGGATAGGGAGTATCTAATAATAAAGAAATATCTAATATTATATCTAACAGAGTAATAGGACTGGGATGTCATATTTCATCATGAGTGTTTAGTCTCTATGCCGAGACGGTAATGGTTGAGGCAATGGAAGATATTGAGGAAGGAATGATTATTGAAGGTAAATTGATGAAGGATGTGAGGTTCGCAGATGATCAAGGTAGTAGTGAAGTAAGATTGCAAAGGGTTATGGATGGTCTGAATGTCACAGCATTGAGATTATGGCGTGAAGATTAATATAAAGAAAATTAAGGTTATGAGAGTGTCTACAAATTACAGGGATGTAAATGTTACATTGAATAATGTGCGATTGGAACAGGTAAGAAGCTTCAAGTATTTGGGCCACACCAAAATGGATAATGGGAAGTGTGAAACAGAAATAAAATGTAGAATTGCAGTAACGAAAGTGGCTTTCAGAAAAAGAAAGAAACTACTAACAAAAGGCAATGGGAATAACACAAAGATAAAGATTATGAAAACATTGGTGTGGTGTAGGCTTCTGTATGGATGTGAAACATGGACATAAAAGAAAGAAGATATCAAGAAACTAGAGGCATTGGAAATATAGTTATGGAGAAGGCTGGAAAAGATTAGTTAGACTGACAAATGAATTACAAATGAAGAAATTCTTTGAAGAGTCCGTACATATAGACAGTTAATATGTTATAAGAAATAGAAAGAAAGGCTGGCTAGGACATATTGTAAGGGGGATGGTTTGTAAAGGATGTAATAGAAGGAAGAATGCAAGGGAAAAGAGTTGAATTATTTGATAGCAAATTCATATATAGAGATTAAAAGGAAGGCTGAGGATAGAATTGGTTGGAAGAGTTAAATGCCATGGACCTGCCTTTGGGCAGTGTACCAAAAGGAAAAGAAAGCTTTAAATAGCTGAATTTTGCTGTAATTTGCTTCTGTTTGTTTAGTTAGAAAGTGAAACATTTTTGCCTTTGTGCTACATTTGTCATAAAAACTGACTTCTCACTTTCAGAAAGATTTCTTATGGAAAATGCTATTTTGGTGTGATTGTTGTTGCTAATCTTACAAAAACTCCCGTGATGCTGATCTCATAAACCCTTCCATTAGGTGCATGACTCATGTCTATGCCTAAGGCTGCTTTGCAGTTGTTGCCTCTCTGTATTCTAACAATAAACTGGATATGAGTTTGTGCACTTAATGTGCTGGCTTAGCCAGTGGATTGAGTGGGTATCTTGAGCCAGTGGCTTGATTGGTTGGGTTTCTATCTGCACATCAGGAAATGCAGAGAGGGCTCCAATCGTAGGCCCGCCCATCATCAGTAAATTAATAATAATAATATCAAAGGTTTAACATCCTTTTTCTCGTACAAGGATGATGTCAGAGACGCGGGTCACTACAAATCGATTCACCCCAAATGATATGAAAAACATGTGCTGAAGAGAAGAAAAAGATCCTAAACGGTGCCGGTTCGGTGATCAAAAAATAATTAAGTAAAGAAACTAACGATAAACTTGACTTTTAGTGAACCTGTACTGTGGACTGGACTTCAAATAGCAGTGTGCTTCTAGCCAACTGTAAAAAATTATAAAAATTGAGATTCTATTTTTTCTATCTTTTAATGGTGTATTTGGGGTTCCTGATGCATCATCTGTTAAGAAACCATGGGCTAACTAATCCATGATCTATAGTTACTATTTATTGTGTTCTACAAGTTCTGAAATGTTCTATCTATTTTCTTTGATGTGCTTTAGATTTGTAATGAAACCGAGTTTCTGTCGTGAGATAGCTGCGAGGGCTAGCAGTGCTAAATTTTCCTTTGACTTAAAATCTTCGTTAGAATTTCTTTCCAGCCCCAAGCGTCTCTACACCACCGAGGCAGCCGCCCAACCTCTGCCCGATGGAAACCTGAACCCTGAGGACCAGCGTGAGGTGAGTCCTACTCTCAGCGTCGTTAATGCTATCACTAAGAAAAGCTTCAAATGGCCCTCGGTGACTTACGATGGAGCTGCACCGTCTCTGGCTTCAACTCCATCTGCCGATCCTGTCACAAGAGAATCCAAGAAAACATCGAGCTATCTCAGTGATCCGGAAAACTCTGGCAGAAGAACGCGCGGAGTGAATTTTGATACATTGGGTTCCTGGAATAATCGCCTGCAGTTGAAGATAGACATTGACGAGAGTATAAAACGAGGAACAATTGTTCCTATGATCGCTCTGTCGTCGATCGGTAAAAACAGTTTGATTGGACGACGACCGACCAATGAGGATAGAATTATTTCGGTAGAAATCAAGCCGAATATTCTGCTGTTCGGCATTCTTGATGGTCACGGAGGGGCAGCCGCAGTGGATCACGTTCACGAGCAGCTGCCGAAGACAATCCTGCAGTGGTTGGACAGGGGCGAGTCCAGGCTGGAGGAAGTCCTCAGAAAATCCTACATCGAAGTCAACAACAGCTTCACCAAGCTGCACCAACAGAATTCTAAAGGTAGGATTCATCATCATCATCATCTTCCTTTAATTTCCAGTTTAACCAGTTTTAAAGGTAGGATCAATTCCGCTATTTAAATAGTTTATATAAATTTAATGGGTCGACGTTATTAAATATTATAAACTTAATAAGCAAGTAATAATAACTTATAGCTTTTAAACAAAAGAATTGCCAAATGTTAAGTTTCAACTTACAGGTAAGTTTAAGTTGAACTTCATTTTTTTGCATAGGCGTGTACAAGTGATTTTAAATTTTCATTATGTAATATTAAAGTGTATTGCTATACATGCATGTTGAATTTGATAGTGTACCACAAAACCTACAATTTAAATACAAACTGACTGATAGAGTTATTCTTGAGTCTATGTTAAAATAGAACTTGTGTACATAAGATTTATAGCATATCATTATATAAGTTCTCAACTTCGGGGTTACTATGTTTATTGCTTGTATATTGTTCTTGATACATTAGAAGCATTTAAAGTCTTAAGATAATTATAATGTATGAATTCTTTTGTGAGAATAAATATATAACTTATTCTCCAGAAAAATTTATAAATTGTTTCATTTACACGATATTTAATATTAGTCATGTCATTAGTTGTGTCATGCAGTCTACAGAAAAGTCTACAGTTTTTTTAGCTATTCCGGACGCTGTTGTTTGTCCGAACAGCTGAGCTATTTTAATGTATTATTTATTCTAATATAATTTATTCTATCATTTATTCTGTTATTTATAACTATTATTGCCCAGGAGACGAACTGCCTTTATCTCGTCACAGTGAATTAGATGATTAGGTGATATTAATGTATGAGTATATTATTATTATAACACAATATATTATTATTAGAGAGAGAGTGTGTGTGTGAGAGAGAGAGAAAGATCTATGTGTTTATTTCAGCATCAAATTAATGCAACAGTGTATTAGGCGATGAAATATTCTGCATTTGGAGACAGTCTATCTAACCACACAATTGATTGGTATATCTATTTTTTAATTATTATAATAATTGTGAGAGCAGGAGGAGACGAGCAGTCTATATCTAGCGGCACGACGGCCACGGTGTGTCTGATACGTGACGGTGTGGAGCTGACCATCGCTCACGTGGGTGACAGCCGAGCCATCCTCTGCCGTAACAACACCTGCGTGCGGCTCACCGTCGACCATCTTCCCTCCGAGCAGAGCGAGGCTGCGCGCATCATCAAGTGCAAGGGTCATCTGACGTGGAGCAGTCTGGGCAGGTCAAGGGTCAACGGTCGCCTGGAGATGACGAGGAGCATAGGTGACGTGGAGCTGAAGAGCTACGGAGTCATCGCTGACCCTGACGTCACCACCGTTAAGGTTCTGCCATTAGATCTGATCACTTGTTTTGTCGATTATAATTTTATTTTTATGTTTTATTATTTGATTTTGTCCTTTTTGTTATAAATGTGTTTTATATCAATGTCTGTTTTGTTGCTTGTGGATCTAGATAACTTATATCTCACTCTCCCTTTCTGTCGAAATATTTTATCTTTATAAGAAGAGATTATATATATATATATATATATCTTGCACATATTTGTGCATCCTTAAAGCCGGATGGTCTCGGATACCAGATTGCAGGTCGTAGGAACATAAGTGATTGCTAAAATTGAAAAAAGGTGCACATGCAGTGTACTGTACTGCCAATACCCCATAGTAGATATGCCATTTATCAATCTGTCCTAGTTTATCGAAAGACCCTGTATTCCTTGTCTTTCTGTGTATGAAATGTATTTTCATAGGAAACAGTTTGATTCAGATTATGCTTATTTGTATTTCTCGACTTGAAAATCATCAATCTACTTAATATATACATACATGTATCAATATACAGATAACAGCATAAATGTTTTGCATTCTTTGTAAAGCAGTTAATGATGTTCTAAATGTCTAGAGCCTTCATCATTCAATGATGTCGCAAAAGATAATGTTTAAAGATGAGCCGACAGGAGAAACTTTTTGATTTATTTATCAATTCATTGGTTGATATTCTAAATACTTTTTCATTCCAGATTAAAAACGGCTCGGATTCATTTCTCGCACTAACCACAGATGGCATACACAACCGACTCAACTCGTCCGAGATTGTTCAGTTGATCGGTTCCTGTGCCACTCCACACGAGGCTGCGGAGTTTCTAACCGACCAGGCTCTGCTGTTTGGCTCTGAGGACAACTGCAGCATTGTCGTTATACCATTCGGAGCATGGGGAAAGTTTGCGGAGACAGCTCGTCAGGTCCACTTCGGTCGCACGCGTAATCCCGGCCTAGGCTGGCACAGTTAGATAGATGTTGTTGTTGTCAACTGATGAGTGGCAACGCTGCGGTGAGGCTTTGCTGTTGCTGTTGTTGTCTATCTGATCAGTGATGAGTGGCAGCACTGCAGTGAGGCTTAGCTGTTGTTTTTGTTGTCTATCTGATCACTGATGAGTGACAACACTGCAGTGAGGCTTTGCTGTTGTTGTTGTAGTCTAACTGATCACTGATGAGTGGCAACACTGCTGTGAGGCTTTGCTGCTGTTGTTGTTGTCTATCTGATCACTGATTAGTGGCAACACTGCAGTAAGACTTTTGCTGCTGTTGTTGTTCCACTTCCAGGATGCCAGATGTGGTGCTGACATCTTTTTCGTATAAATAAAACTGTTTCTAAGAGTTAAACTCAGAGATTTTATGACTCTAAACCAGGTTGTTATGTTTCGACTGCCACAGGTTTGAACACTTTGAATAAATTTTCTACTGCCGTGTAAATCTGTTTTATAACTGTGAAAATGGCTTCATATTAATTAGGTTTCATTTTCTATGATACTAGAAATTAACCACTCGTGTTTGGCCTAAATTATCCTTTGATTTTTATTAATTATACACCTCTGTATGTTATGCTTAGTATTTCTCCTTGTGAAATACAGAATTCCTTCTTTTGTGTTTTCTATGGTGAGGCTTTGCTGTGATTATTGTTGTCTATCTGATCACTGATGAGTGGCAACACTGCAGTGAGGCTTCGCTGTTGTTGTGTTGTCTATGTGATCACTGATGAGTGGCAACCCTGGCAGTGAGGCTTCACTCTTGTTGTTGTTTATCTGATCACTGATGAGTGGCAACATTGCAGTGAGGCTTCGCTGTTGTTGTTGTTGTCTGTCTGATCTCTGATAAACGAACTTTGAAGTTTGGTGTAAACATCTTAAAAATTAGAATTGTATGGGAAAAATTGTCATATTAGAAAATGTTGAAATTTTATCTAATTATGGGATGATGTTGAAACAATCAGCACTGTACCAGTAGTACCTGATGAGAAATTTCTCAGTTGTTTACAGTTCCTTTATATTGCAGATTCTATTTGATTATAAGAAGTCTGTGTGGGTCTGACTTTCAAAAGTTTTATAAAGTTCTTTTATTTACCTAAATACCAAACTAAAGAAATGTTCTAAAAATTACTGATTGCCAGTGTCGTGTCAAATTTTCTATTCGTTAAGAGGGCGATATATACTGCAGTGTGCTATTTAAAGTTATTTATATGGACAGCTATTGTTAGAACAGTATTGATGAAGCTTCTCTTATTTCTTGCATTGAATATATTGAACAGTATTTTGTTAACTGTGCGCTTTGTTTGACTCGATGCCATTGCACGTCTAAGTCTAAACCAGCTGAAAGCAGTGGTTTTTAGAGTGTAGCTGGTTTATTATGTTATTAAGATTAATATTAATTACGCTAATAAAAATATTTTTTCCACTGTTTTTGTATTTAAAAAACTCAGAAAGAGTTTTATAGCCCTATGAGAATCGCTATAAATACTACATGGCTCAGAATTACATTTAATAATATCTAATAGCAATTCTTGGTGTCTATTTATTAACTAAATATACGGAACAAGGAACAGTGCGAGAATGAAATCAATTCTAATTGCTGTTTGATGAATATTAATCCGCTAATGTTAATTTTTAATTAAAATTGTCTTGCTGTCAGTTTAAAAGGACTTGATAAACCTTTAACTTGTGCTTACTAAAGATAGTCTTAAAGAACCTAACTATAGGCAACTGTTGTCGGTGCCTTCTAACATTCAGATTAAAATTTATACTTAAATGTTATCTAAACTTACGCACTGCTGGTCAATTCTAAGTTGGGAGTATCAGAGAAAGAAAGATTGTTACTAATGGTGCATTTAGTTTATTGTTACTTTATTTTGGCACAAGCTCTGCATCAATCGAGCAGAATTAGCTGTAATGTATTGGTGGAATAAATAACATAATGTTATTCAATCTTAGTAAATATCCAACTCACTCTCCACTCACTCAATCTTAGTAAATATCCAACTCACTCTCCAATTGAGTATCCAACTCACTCTCTGCTCACTCAATCTTAGTAAATATCCAACTCACTCTCCAACATAATATCGACATTGTCCCATACAATATAATATATCCAACAAAAAAGAAGAAATAAAGATATTGGACCTACTTTGTGAAGACACATTGTACTGTCATATTAACTGCTGTCTCTTTAATTATCAATTATCCAATATATATATATATATATATATATATATATATATATATATATATATATATATATATATATATATATATTATGCTGTTCTAGACATCGGTTAGTGTATATTGTACTGTCCTACATTTAGTATACTGTTATGTACTTTGTTCAATTTGGTGTCGAGTATACTGTATAACCCTAATACACTCTCAATTATGCAGTTTAGTATCTAGTAAACTACCTTATGTTAAGGATACTGTACAGTGTAGTAACGATATATTGTTTTATACACTGTTTAGTGCATGTCTAATGCTCTGATATATGAGCGAGTCAAAACGATCCAATTTAATATTCAATACGATGTGTGCATGTGACATCAGATGTCCCGTTTAACGCAACAAATAACGACGTTTGGTTTGCTTTTACTGCACGGGATGTATAGACTTAATATAATTAAGATTATTCCATAATGGATTATCTATTAATTTAATCTGCGGATTATTAATTAGGTTAAACTGCGGATTTCTAACTAGTTTTTCTTGCGGATTACTAATTGGGTTAACCCTGACTCTAATATTTTATGAATTTGTTTAAAGAAAACATCTATTTGCACTTAGAATATGGTTTGTATATAAATGTTACTATGCTACTCCATTGCGTGTGTAATTGTATGTTCGTGCATTCTGGTTTATGCACATGTTTGCATTCTAAATTTTCTAATATAACGAATTTACAGAGGGATTTCTGAGTTTTCTTTATTGCATCGTTGGAGTGGACTTGAAATAATTCTGTGCAGTCTCGTTCATATTGCAAAGATAACGAGAAGCTAACGTGTGATCATGTTAATAACACGGTGTATTTCGCTAATTAATGTATAACTTCGCTAATTTGAAGGTGAATAAGGGATCTTATGCATGTGCAATTTGATAAAGTTTTTAGAATTTTTTTCCAGAAATCCCACAGATCGGGTCTAAAGTTGGAAAATGATTAAATGTTTATGTTGGCTGCACTTCAGTGCTAGATTGACGTGAAAGTTTCGTATCCTATAATCAGGATTTCCTGTGACCAGCTAGCAATATCGGCAGCGTCTATCTGCCTACTATGTGTGTCGCCATTGTGACAAGTGACGATGAATTTAGTCAACATTGATTACAGACTGGGGCCAAAACAATAGTCCCCTAGCGAAATCTCAATAACTTCAAGAAAACTCAAAATTTCTTTATCAAATTTTCAGAGCTTGTAGGGGAGGAACTTCTGCGTATAATCTGCAAAAATTTTGTGAAAATATTATAAGCAGTTGCGAAATTACAGCATTTCTACGAGAAAAGTACAAAAATCAATTTCAACAAGGCTTTTCGAAATGTCAGTTGTTCCTTTTTAACAAAATAACGACACTGAAAAGGGCCGTTTACTTAAGTGGTGGAGTATAAGCTTACACTACCTTGTTAGCTGCTCCAATAAAAGATGCTTAAAAGTCGTTCCTCTGTTAAAATTATTCCTTAATTTTGAAGACAATTTCCGGTAGTTTTGTTTAAATAAGCCTTGTTAAAATTGATTTTAACACTTTTTCCCGAGAAACTCTGTATTTTTGTTATTTCTGAATATATTTTCACCAAATTTGCAGGACATAGCGTATGCAGAAATTCTTTCTTTAGAAGCTCCGAAAATTTTTTAAAATTATTTTGAGTTTTGTCGAAGTTATTAAGACTTTTAGTAAAATAAGCCTTGTTAAATTGATTTTTGCATTTTTTTCGTAGAAACGCTGTAATTTTGTTACTACTCAAAATATTTTAACCAAATTTGCAGGTTATACGCAGAAATTCTTCCTCTAGAAGATCTGAAATTTTAGTAAAGATATTTTGAGGTTTCTTGAAGTTATTGAGATTTCGCTAGGGGTTTATTTATTTTTGCCTCAGTCTGTATTCCCCTTTCCTCGTTCAAAAGCATATTTTCATCCACTGATTCAATATTTTTAACGCAGTAACTTTGTTTTATTATATCTTGGAAGGACTTGAAACAAATTATGTAAATTCTGTTCTCTTGCATTTTATGAATTGTCTGCTGTAGATTGTTGTGTTAAAGATAGTAAAATTTAAACTTATTTGAATGCCATTTACTTGATATTGCCATCAGTAGTTAGGCTTAATACTAATTAAAATCCAGACTTTTGAAGGTTGTCTTTGTAAATCTAATGCTAGTATTTCGAATAAGACGTATTGAATTAGCAATAATTATTTTTGTTATATGAAACTAGTTCATTCGGAACAAAACCTATATCACTACTTGATCTATTTATGTCATTTATAATTGTCATGTAATTTATCTGTTTTAGATACTTAAAAGATTGAAATAGACTGTAATTGTAAACTGTTAACAAGTAACTGGTGTCCTGTAGGCTGTATATTAAAATAATTATTAAACTTTTCTTATTGATTTAGTATGGCTCACTCTACTCTTAAATAATAGTATTTCTTAATATTAAAAATGCAACTATAACGAAAGAAAGAAATAATTAATACAATTGTATTCTCTTGTCAGAACAATACTAAGCTATATCAAGGGGTTAGTAGCGAATAATACGCTCAACCTTGAAATCGTTATTTTGTAGAAATCACTCAAATCTTATAATATAGAACATCTGATTTCTAAGGTTTTCTCTTCGAATCGTTTAAATTCTTGTACATGCAATGTACACACTCAATTGATGTAATTTCATCTCTTCTATCATAAGTCATAACGTAATTTTTATTTAATTACTTGACATGCTTCTTCTCCGTGTTAACTTTTAAGTAAGTTTACATGTTTCTTCAAACTTTTGAGGTTGAAGCCGCGAATATTCTGATATGGAACCCTTGTGATCACTTGATGGAACAGCGTATTAAGAACACATTTCCCACATTTCTTTGATATGCAGTTGATATCACCAAATGACAACACTCCGATAATGTGTATTTAGCTTTGAGCAGCTTTCTGCTTACTTCAGAAATATATTTGTTGACGTGATATGGTGAACTTTCGCTTTACAAACTTTGTTGTTGCTTTATCGTGATTTGTGAAATAAAAATTTTTCTGGGTATTTGTTGATGTTTATTGTACTGTATTTAGTGTTTAGTCCCTTAATGGTCACGCAGATTACATGTGCAGATGTTTTCAGACTATTTAATCTCTACTCCCATGCGGCTTTACGTTTAATTATTCTGTAATTTCTAGGTTCTAAGGTAGATCGACGTCCAAGTTTCTCGAAATAAGCAATAAAGCTAAAGTTAACGTCAGTTTCCTCATTCGAAAGCGATGTCCGTGACGGGCGAGCCCAGGATTTGAACCCGCACATACTGATCCGCGGTCGAGTATCTTACCGACTTCACCAGTGGTAAAGTCGGTAATAATTACTTAAACAATCCAAATTAATGTGATCCTCCGCAAGAGAACCTTAAAATTTCGACGCAAAATATCAATTATTGGCTAAGCTATCCTAATTTTGCTAGGGGGATATTTTTAATGCGCAGCCTGTATATTAAATACCAATGGAATGCTACCTGTAGTTGTGCTCTGGCAACGGTATGCCTACTACACAAATAAATTAAAATACTAAATATTAATTTTTAATAATTTTTTATGCACGCTATACAGTTGAAAAATTCATTACAGCAACAGCTTGACGTCAGTACAGAGTTTTCATCTTAAGCAATTTACTTTCTCTTTGAATGCTTTTAGAGTTTCCTACTGGATTTCCTCAGAGTGGCATTCAATTATTTCAATTACAGAGAAATTTTATCTCAATTTTGGGAAATCTGTGGTATTGATTGGGTGTACCCCAACCCGGGTGGGGGCACACTCACCCGGGTGGGGGGTGCACCCACCCGAGGTGGGTGCACCCTCCCGGGGTGGGGGGTGGGTGCACTCCCCACCCCGGATGAGTGGGGGTGTACCCACCCGGGGTGTGGGTGCACCCAGGGTGTGGATGCACCCGGGGTGGGGGTACACTCACCCGGGTTGGGGTACACCCATCCGGGGTGTTATACCCACTGGGGTGTGGGTGCACCCAGGGTGTGGGGACCCTGGGCGCACCCACACCCTGGGTGTTACCACGCGGGTGCACCATTCCTGACCCGGGGTGCGGATTCCTACCCCGGGGTGGGAGATATTGGTGGAGTAGGGATGCCTGCACCCGGAATGGATGGCAACACCCTTGTTGGTGCAGCAACCCAATGAGGCAGGCGGGATGGACAGGAACCCCCACTCGCGGGGGTGCTCACTCTGCCAAAGGTTGCTGCTTTACCCACCTGCCGCCGGGGTGGGTGGTTGTTCCTGTCCCCGGGGTGGGTGGTACGCCCCCGGGGTGATGCATTTGAAATTGTCTTTCATTTAAAAACAAATAACATAATAACAATTAGTGTGCTACTGTCATCCATGACGACATCGTGCACTATTGAGGCAAATCCAGGACAGGAGCAAAAACTAGGAAAAGAACGGTGCAAATGGGTTTTGTAGCAACGCTTTTCGAAGGAGTTGTTACTAATTCTAATTTATAAAAATGGAATAAAGTTATATAAGAGTCTGAACATCTCTCTCTCTCTTAGTGCACTGCCTACTGGCAGGTCAGTGGTATATAACGCCTTCACTCTTCTCTGTGTTCCGCCTTCCTCTTCATTTTCACATATGAGTGGGTCTTTAAATCATCTAACATACTCTGCTTGCCCCTGACTCTTTTTCCTTTCATTCTATCTTGTATGACCTCTTTTAATAGACCTTCCACCTTAGAATGTGTCCTATCCATCTCTTCTTCCTATTTCTTAATACATTTATCAACTGGCTATCTGTGCCAACTCTCTCCAGGACTTCCTCATTTGTAACCTTTTGAGTCCAGCTAATCCTCTCCATTCTTCTCCAAATCCACATTTCCAATGCCTCCAGTTTCCTAATATCTTCCTTCCTTAAGGTCCATGTTTCACATCCATACAATAGCGTGGTCCAAACCAAAGTTTTCACTATCTTTATCTTTGTGTCTTTCTTTAGACTTTTGTTAATAGTTCTTTTCTACTACCAAAGGCCGCTTTTGCTTGTGCAATCCTACTGCATATTTCTGTCTCACATTTCCCATCATCGGTTATAGTATGACCCAAATATTTGAAACTCCTTACCTGTTCCAATTTCGTACCATTTATTGTGATATTAACTTGACCTTTATTATTGGACACTCTCATAACCTTGGTCTTTTTTATATTAATCTTCATGCCATATCTCAAAGCCGTATCATTCATTCATTATCTTCATCAATCCAATCTCGCTGCCCGCTACCATTCCTTGGTCATCTGCAAGGTCATCTTAACATCAAATAAGACATTTAGTTAACTTATACCCAATATTGTAATCGGAAAGATATTCTCGCCGATAGTAATCTCTACCATTTGACTTTATCCGCGAGATAACTACCAATCTGCTTTTTGCATCTTATGAAACTTCTCTATTCTCACCTTTATCTTGCGTCTGTAAGGTCACATTTCCAAGAATTCTAACCATTTAAGCGGATTTCGGGCTTTGCTATTGGCTGGAGCCACCTGCGACGGTTGAGTATCAGCCCCTGGCGACGACTTTTGTTTTAATCTACCGGTGAGAATAACCGCCCGATCTCGAAACAATAACTATCCCGTCACATGTAGCTGAAATCAGCTCATATACCGATCGACATCTTGTTCATAAGATGCAAAAGCGACTTACGGCGACGATATCGTTCTGATTGAAGCTTTATAAGACCGGCGGTTAGTCGTTTTAGGTAAGTTATATTCCACCCCTAGAGCTAGATCTTTCTCATATAAGACGTGAGCTGATGCCGGGTTAAATAGCCCCATCCTTGAGTCATTCATTACTGGAAAATATCTACGAATTTGCCCTATAAGGTTTTCAGGTAGAAATAAATTTAACTCTTTTTGTTCCTCAGCTAATTTGACCCTCCGGTTCATTTCGCAAGGGACCGCTTTAACTTATGATATATGTGTTTTTGTAGAGCTCAGGAATCTGTCTGATCTTAAGTAGGATTAACGCACGCATTCGTGACAGTGGTGTGAGTGAATCTGAGAAGGAATATTGCATAGGAACTTTTCGGTGGGGAATGGAATAACAAATACACACAAATCCTTCTAAAGTACTATTTTAAAATAATTAAAATTTCTGCTTTTGGTGAATGATATTTAAAGGGGGCATTTTGCCATTCACCCCCAGGCAAGCAGTTGCGGTTGCGAGAGGAGGGGGGATAAAGGCATGACGCAATAGCATTGCTTAAAAATGTAACCGGAATGGTGCATGACACACTGTCTGCAGAAATCTTTACTGTACTCTTTGATGAGGCTAAGATGCATGTAGTTAAAATTAGAAAATTAAAAATAATCGTATCCGTACCATAGCTATACTGGGTTGAAACCTAGTAAATCTAGGGTACGGACACGATTACTACGATTACTGTGAATATGATGATGATGATGATGATGAGAATGATGAGTATAGTCTTACAATACGGGTTACCTGTAACAAATCCTACAATATAGTCGCCACTATCTTATTACAACACAGTTTAATCAGGGGCGGATCCAGGAATTTTTACAGGAGGGGCTCGAAATTGTTTTTGAGAATGTACACATTTTTTACCTTCTTCGGGACATGTGGCGCAACCAGAAAATATGCACAGGGAGGGGGGCTCAAATGTTTTCACTACTGCGCTCGGCTAGTAGAGTGAGTGTACCTTCCCCCCACCCCACCACTCATACCCGTACTAAAGTGAGAGGAAAACCTAAAATGCCTAAAATCCTACATTTGTTTTGGAAAAAGTAGGTTAATTTTTTCACCTCTGAAGAAACTCAACGGATCTGGATGAATTGCAAAAGTGATTTAATTTTGGCGGTGGGGGCTTAAGCCCTTCCCAGTCAAGTTTGCTTGCAATACTGCTCCGGGACAGAGTTCATATTTTATACTTACACCCTTTTTTCCTCTTATACAGTGATTTAAGCGAAAATTGTGAGCTAGTGAAATGGTCAACATTTTTCAGACTCCCTTTCATTTACAGGATTCCTAGGATATCAAATATGGGCCCCTGGTCCCATTTAAAAAAAATTGATCTAGTAGAACTGAGTTCCCTCTCCTATCCCCCCCCCCTCCCCACCCTAATTACTACCCATACACACATACCGACACATAGAAATTGCCATAGAAACAATGAAAATATAGTTTTTAAAATTTTATAGCCGGGCTAAGGGAGGCCCCGGGCCCCCTGGCCTCCCTGGATCTGCCACTGAGTTCAACATTTATTACAATGCAATTACTTTTAACTGACAATAAGTTAACTTAGGTCTGAGAATGTAGTCGAAATATAGTCTTACATACATGCTCTATAGGCCTTGCAGAGCAATGTTTTCATAGTCAGAATGAATTCAATTACGTTTCAGTATATCTGCGGGTGCTTCGCGATAATAAGTCTATGATCAACCATTATATCTCGACATCTTAAAAGTTAATTCAGTTCTGGCCATGAGATGTATCCTAAACCCTTATCTCTATGCCCTTATACCGCTCTTACTTGAATGTCTCAATAGCGTAGCGGTAACATCATGAGCTCTTAAGTGACAGATCCCGAGGTGAATTGAACCCTCGTTGGTTCGAATCCAAGCCGCACTGATCTGATAGTAAAATCTCGGACATTCATTGGATTGGTTTTACGGAAAATGGAATAAATTGCCTAACGGTTTAAACATGTGGTGGTACAAGTGATAGATATCAACTTAGTTTATCATTTCACTATAATGCGTGTTTTTTTACTCTATTAACTCTAATCTTATATGCCATCAGTATTCAATGCCTTAAACCATTTGAATACTGAAAACTAATGATACAGCAAGAAAGTTAATAAAATCTTGAACAGCGTCGATATTTAATATTCGATAACGTAAACACGTTAGGCTGATGTATGACACTAGAAAAAGATGAATGAGTGGCTGAAGGAAAAGCTGGATTGATGGCTCCGGATGAGTTTAGCTGAGTGACTGTGCATCCATATAGAAAGTCGAACGATTGCAGATGAAGTCGTGTGCCATAGAAAAAGATCAAATCAGAAGAGAGTAAGCGGAAATAACTCAATAAGTGTAAGGTCATTATAAGCATATTTTTTGTTTTACTCCTTCACTCCATGGTAAATAACGCCTCCACTCTCCTTTGTCTTCCTCTTTCCTCTTCATGTGGAAATGAAGAGGAGAACGGAAGACAGAGAAGAGTGGAGGCGTTATATAGCATTGACCTGCCAGTAGGCAGTGCACTAAGATAAAGAGAGAGAGAGAGAGAGAGAGAGAGAGGCTCCTTCACGTCGATAACGGTTTTCTTGTAAAACTTTCTTTTTACAAAATTACTAGATATGCAAAAGCATATAGCATAGGCCTAGCATGACTTAACTATGCACTAATAGTAGCCTACTAGTTGTAAGTCTAAAACAGTGACAAAATTCACGTAGATTATTTCTTCACTCTGTCTGACAGTTCTATTAGTTCTTAAGAATGCTAATTATGCACATGAATCGTAAGTTGTTTCGAAACCAAATCTTTCTATCACCTCCCTTCTTTCTTTCTTTCTTTCTTTCTTTCTTTCTTTCTTTCTTCCTTACTTTCTTTCTCTCTTTCTTTCTCTCTCTCTCTCTCTCTCTCTCTCTCTCTCTTTATGATTTTGTCTATCTACCTATCACTGCCTCCTTCTCCCTCTCTAAAATTTCTTTACTGAAGAGTCTCTCATCGACGAATATTCCAAACAATTCAACTTTTCGCCTATAGGTGGTCTTCAATAGGTGGTGATAGGTGGTCTTCAAGACGTGGTCAAGTTTCTTTAGCCGGCGTTCCTGCCACACGACTCAATGTGAAGTATTAATACCCGCTCTTATAAACGGAAAGATATTCTCGCCGATATCAATCTCTACCATTTGACTTTATCCTCGAGATAACTACAAATCTGCTTCTTGCATCTTATGAAACTTTTCTATTCTCAACTTTATCTTGAGCCTGTTATGTCACATTTCCAAGAATTCAAAACGTTTGCGCGGATTTCGCGCTCTTCTATTGGCTGGAGCCACATGCGACGGTTGAGTATCAGCCCCTGGCGACGACTTTTGTTTTAATCTAACGGTGACATTATCCGCCCGATCTCGACAAGATATAGTTCCGTCACATGTAGCTGAAATCAGCTCAGATGCCGAGCGACATCTCGTTCATAGTTCATAGTTCAAAAGCGACTTTCGGCGTCGATATCGTTCGGATTGAAGCTTTATAGGATTGCACATAATACCCAATATTATAAACGGAAAGATATTCTCGCCGATAGCAATCTCTACCATTTGACTTTATCCGCGAGATAACTACCAATCTGCTTTTTGCATCTTATGAAACTTCTCTATTCTCACCTTTATCTTGAATCTGTAAGGTCACATTTCCAAGAATTCTAACCATTTAAGCGGATTTCGCGCTTTGCTATTGGCTGGAGCCACCTGCGACGGTTGAGTATCAGCCCCTGGCGACGACTTTTGTTTTAATCTACCGGTGAGAATAACCGCCCGAACTCTAGAACTTATCTTGCCCGTCGCATGTAGCTGAAATCAGCTCAGATACCGACCGACATCTCGTTCATAATATGTAAAAGCGACTTACGGCGACGATATCGTTCTGATCTTCGCTTTATAAGATAGCGGGTAAGTGTGTTAAGTGTTAAGTGTGTTAAGTGTTTAGTGTTAAGTGTGTTAAGTGTTTTGTGTTAAGTTTTAACTAAGTGTGGATTTGTGTCAACCTTCAAGCCTGTTTCGCTTCTGACATTATTCTTTAACAAACTAAAAGTGGAATCCCTGTAAGGTCTAATCATCATACTGAAAAATTAAACGTTACTTATAGAAAATGTTCTTGCAATGTTTTTGCAATTGAAATGTCAGACCAAAATCTGTTCCTTTTCTTCACTGTTCTGTTGAAGTACCTTACGCATGTCTGATATAGTCTACGCGTACGTTGTCGTGTAATTCATTCAAAGCTCTGATAACACGTTTTACTGGTGAAGTTGTCATCTGTTTAAACGGACGTAAATCTTTTTTTTGTATTACGCTTGTTGCATTTAGTGGAGCTAAATATTAATAAAAACTAAACTATGCACGTTTAACTAATATAATAGACATTTGTATATGGAGAATAAAGTAGTCTAGACCTGACATCGATCAGAACCGATGTGGCCTTTGAATGTCTGATAGATCTATTTCAGCTATCTACTGTTTAAGAACCCCTTGTAAGAACAAAGAAATGTTGACTCACGTAACTTAAACTCCTTTACTTTATTATCTGCCTTACTTTAGATTATCTCTTTTATTCAGTTTTTTAGTGATCTCTTCTCAGTTTTTTTATACAACTCGTACCGTGCGGAAGCCTGTCTGCGCATTGCTGTTATCAGGTAGGATTGATATTGCGCGGAGAGGAAGCTCCAGCAGAGTTTGTGTAACATCGAATCGCTTCATCGCATTCAACCGTTCCTCTCCGCTCAGTTCTAGTTGTAATAGAAACAATACACAACTCAGTTATCAATACAGTCCTTCAGTATGTGTAGAGTCTAGTATAATCAGTACAGTATAGTACAGTATGTGTAGTGTATTCACAGTACAATGAATGTCTCAATAGCGTAGGGGTAACGTCATGAAGTTTTAAGTGACAGATCCTGAGGTGAATTGAACTCTCGTTGGTTCGAATTCCGGCCGCGCTGATCTGAGAGCAAAATCTCGGACATTCACTGGACTGGTTACACGGAAAATGGACTATAAATTGCCTAACGGTTTAAACATATGGTATTAAAAAGTGATAGATATCAACATCGTTGATCATTTCAGTATAATGCGTGTTTACTTTTACTTTTTTACAGTGTAGTACAGTATGTGTAGTGTATTCACAGTATAGTACAGTTGTAATAGAAACAATACACAACTCAGTTAACAGTACAGTACAGTATAGTACAGTACAGTAAGTACAGTATGGTACAGAATGCTTAGAGTATTCAAAGTACAGTGTAGTATATGTTGTGTATTCACAGTATATTGCAATATAGTAATTGAACTCTATTCCCAGTATAGAACAAAATAGTATGTGTACTGTATTCTGAATTCACAGTATAGTACAATATAGTATGTTTACTGTATTCACAGTATAGAACAATGTAGTATATGTACTGTATTCACAGTATAGTATAATATAGTATACAGTGCAGTATATATAATATATACACAGTACCACAGTATAGTACAATGAATTATGCGTACTAATGTATATTCACAGTATCACAGCATAGTACAATGTGGTATGTGGGCTGTATCCGCAGTATAGTGCAATGTAGTATGCATACTGTATTCACAGTATAGTGTAATACAGTATTCATACTGTATTTACAATATAGTGTAAGTTTATAAAGATATACAGTATAGTGTATGTTCATTCAACTCGACGGAATGAAGCTATAAAAGTTAAGTTAAGCTTGCGAGACATTGCTACTAGCCTAAAAATCAAATCTTTAAGTTTGCGCTATTGAGAAAAGTCGGGTAATACGATTTTTATTTAATATTGTTTAATTTCACCAACATAAGGCATCATTATTGTATAATTGCGTGTAATTTAAGAATAATTATTGCAGTGTATTTATTTTGGAATTGATATATTAATGCTGAATTATTATTCTGTATTATTATGTATTACTATTCAGATTACTTTGACAATTTCTAGATATCCACCTCCATAAATACTATAAAAATTAATTTATTATTACTTTATTCCAATATCTCTCATGTGCGATTAATATATGCAGCTGTTGCACTTAATGCATGCATTGAACAATTAATATAAATTTATTTCATATTCAGTCTTATATATGTATAATTGCTATATATAATTTACACAATCACTATAATAATAGTAATTATTATTACTAATAATAATTTCCAATAAAATATAACGTGTCAATACAGTTAATGTGTCAAATTAGACAAACACAAGTTACTGCATAGTTCAATTTAGACGAATATTATTATTGTTATTATGATTCTCATTAATAGTATTTATAATAGTAATAATAATAATAATAATAATAATAATAATAATAATAATATTTAATATTGCTACTATTATTATTACTACTACTAATAGGCCTACTGATGTCAGTAGTTTTATTAGTAGCAGTATTATTAAACAGTTTGGGAAGGAGAAGTAGTTCAAAAAGCGAATACCAGTGTACAAACGATGAAGAGGTTCATCCAGTACTTCAATGGTCATAAAGTTGACCATATTCTTCACCGCAACATATCCATATTCGCTTCTTTAAATTTACTATAAATTTCAAAATAAATTAAAGTTAAAATTAGCAGCAATTAATCTGTTGAATCTAATTATCAAAGTTCTGATAACTCATCTGTAATAGACAATTATAATTATTGTTGTAAGAAAGCTAGATTTATTTATTCGTAAATTACCAGTTATTGCTTCGTGAACAGGTTCTAATATAGGACCTAATGCTCTGTTTATCCGAACATTTAGTAAAAAGTAAATCTTTGCAACTGGTAATAAATTCTACTATTGAATTACTTTTAATTGCTCTGAATTAGACTATGTATTATTTGTATAAATGTTTAAATTTTAAGTTCAGTGAAAATCACGGTGAAAACAAAATGGCCGGATATTCAATACGGATTGATTTGTATACATCTTCTCTGCTCTTATCGTACTCTATATTATTGATATTACCGGTAAATCCAACAATTTCATTTGGATTATCATCAAAAGGTAGGTATAGCAAATGTCAGTTCTGTATTCATAGGTTATGAAATTAAGGAAAGCAAAGGCTGAAAAAGTAACTTTGACTATATTTAATTACAGTACACTAAGAGAGAGAGAGAGAGAGATAGAGAGAGAAATCATGAGTATGTTACATTGAATTACTTGCAATTTATAGAAATCATGTGTATTAATTTAATACATAGAATTATTCGTACGCCCTAAGTAGAGAAATTATGTTACATTGCGGCATGAACATGAGCGGGGTAGTTAGTAGGATCGACCTTGACATTGGCAGAGGAGGGAAGTGTTTAGATGAGGGCGTCTTAATAAATAACACGGCCTTGGCTTTGAAAATATGGACTGAATATTTTTAAATTAACTATACACAATTCCTTCCAAGTAGAACAATTTTTGCATAAAGTAACTACAATTTGTATTGTTATTTCTTCTTTATTTATTTCATATTGATTCTTTCTAAAATATGTATTAATTCGACCTCCCTGACATCATCCCTGATGAGGAAACGGACGTTAAACCTTTATTATTATTATTATTATTATCATTAAATTCTACAATTTTTAAAGGATATTTTCATCTTCATTAGACTATACTTACACCGGAGCGCTCTTCTCTCTCAGTTAAATATAGTCCTACAATATTTTTAATAGCACATATTATATATACAGCATAGGCCTATACATGTGCATATATATACATGTATACATATAATTATAATATACAGTAATTTATAATTCAAATTAGGTAATTTATATACTTAAAATAATATTAAATTATTTATTATATAATATTAGCAAAAATATTATATATGGGCCTAGCTATATATATATATATATATATATATATATATATATATATATATATATATACATAGGCCTATATATATATATATATAAAGTGCGGGGTTCAAATCCTGAGCTGTCTCGTCACTGACACTGCTTTATCGCTTTCGAGTGAGGAAACTAACGTTAACAGTAGCTTTATCAGAGAGAGAGAGAGAGAGAGAGAGAGAGAGAGAGAGAGAGAGATAGAGAGTGAGAGAGAGGAAAACAAATAAACAAAGAATGAGAAGAGAGGGGGAGGTGGAGAGCTAAAAGTCAGATTGACCTTTAGGATAGGACCATTTAATGTAATAAGTTAGTAACAGTAGTAGTTAAAGAAATAAAAAAAACATTTTGCAATTGCTCAGTGGACAGACACATCGTATGAGATGTTGATCTATAAAAAGTAACGTGCACAGAGTTCTTTTTAAACATTTTAAATGTGTTGTTTCGCGAGAGTAGAATCATTACGGCATCAGACATTAGCTTACCTAAGCTAATGCTAGAGACAGATGTTTAGCACGAGGCTGAAGTAAAAACGATCTCGTTTCTCGCGTCTACATTCGTTGTGTAAATTGAAAGAACTCTTCCGCATTTTCTTCATCACACAATCGTAGAAATCCTTTGCTTCTGTTGGTTCAAAATCATAGTTTGAACGTTCGGTCGATTGGTACTGGTTGCATTACATTAGAAAAGCTGATAATTATAATCAGAATGTATAGTTGTATAGAATAATATTGCTAAGATCAAATTTATGAACTTAGTCTTCTGTTACCATTGAAGATCTGTGGTAGCCCTTTGATAATAATTCTCTAACACGCAGCATCAGAATCCAAAGGCAAATGCTTTCCCACTGTCGTCACAGCTGGTGTTTAAGAACTGTCGCTTTGAAAGTGTTTTAAAGTGCAAATTACAGTGAAATAGATACCGCTTTGACTTGCAACTCTACAGTGTATGTTTGTTTAATAGTCTAGCCTTAGAATTAGACCTAAACCCAATTCTAATCATAAACATGCACTGCCTACTTGCCTACTACATAGTATTTAACGCCTCCACTCTTCTCTGTTTATTGTATTGCATTCATTTATTTAGTCAATTCATTGACCTACCTATTTATTGCATTAATGTATTAAGTCAATTAATTGACCTACGTATTGTACTGCATTCATGTATTAAGTCAATTCCTTGATTATGGCTTACCTAATGTTTTGTATGCTTACATGTACGTAAATTCCTCGACTACAACTCTATCACTGTACAATCCTATCAGAGGCCAGTTTTCTTCCACTGTTCCTCTAGACTTCGTCGAGCAAGAGGCGCCGTAAAATTCCTATAAAACTTAATTGACTCGGAGGATTAACTTGTTGCTCCCGCTGAGTTACTCTCCTATTCTCTTACATACTAAAATAAATGCATGCGTTACGCAAGACAATAATTTTCTTCCACTATAATAAAGTAAAGCCTAGTGTACAGCAGCTCTACTTTCATCAACCATGAAGTGACCAATTTATAAAATATGGGGTTACTCTGAATCTCTATTAAATATTTTCTGTACGTTATAGATTTTTGTTCAGCATGTTATTCTAAAAAGTATAAACTTAACATCACTCTCAGTGTGTTATTATTTTTATATTCAACGCATGTATTAGAATTCTCTTCTTAATTATGCATAAACATGCAAACTATACAATAACTATTTCTAATAACTAATCGTGCAGGTAAAATTACGAAAATGTCTCAATAGCGTAGGGGTAACGTCGTGACATTTTAAATGACAGATCCTGAGGTGAATTGAACCCTCGTGGGTTCGAATCCCAGTCGCACTTATCTGAGAGTAAAATCTCGGACATTCACTGGACTGGCTACACGGAAAATGGACAAAATTGCCTAACGGATTTAACATGCGGTATTAAAAGTGATAGATATCAACGTAGTTGATCATTTCGCTATAATGTGTGTTATTATTATTATTATTATTATTAACTTCCAGTAGACATTAGGAACTTGAGTCAAAATAATGTTGGCTGAGCCAGTAGAATGCTAAGTTAGGTATTCGACTACGAATTTGTGGAATTCAACTACTGAGGTCCCCATCAAATACACTTTGGTATAGATTTGAATGTTCAAAATTGGAGAGCGACTAGTAACTCTATACTGAAAATATCTAGGATAGTCACATCAGGGCTCGTAAATGGATAGTGAAATGTAAACCATCTAATATTTAAGAACTTAAAGTATGACATTAATAGTCATAAATAGTAATTCAAATATAAATTTTTAAAAAATCATTTACTTCATTTCGCTAAACATCTTTAACTATTGTGTAAGCCATGATTTAGACCATGAAATACTCATTCGTGCCCTATCAAAAGATGACTATAACATAATACTGGAAGTCTATTATGAATTTGCTAGACTTGTGTAACAATTTTTAAATTTTTGTGAGAACTTAACTATAAATTGCATTAAATAAAAAAAGATTGTATAATGTAAATAAATAAAGTTAATGAGGGCATTCCAATGTATTAGCATTAATCAGTGTAGGAAATGGAAAATGCAACCATTTAAGTCTTCTAAGTCATGCACTCCCGGATATTGCGAAATATTGCTTCAATACTATTTCATTGAATACATATTAATCAATATTTTTAAAACTTCTTACTCTTTCAGCTGAACTCTTCAACTCTCAGTGTTCAACTCGTTTATTTCAGCCGTTGACTGGATGATCCATGGGATTTGTCAACTTACCACTTCTAGATTACCGGAGGTGATAATCCCTTGTCAGACTGTTTCACAATTTCAACTGGGATTTTCTGTGAGACGTGAAAAACCGTCAACTAAAAACGTATCGATTTCTAACCCGAATAGGTTCAATGATCGATAGCAGTTCAATAAACTTAAACAAAAATAGTATATACGATTAATTGTACTATATATACATGTATATACATGTATATATATATATATACTGCATATATATATACTACTATACATATACTGCATATATACTATAATACATCTATATATATATATATATATATATATATATATATATATCTTAGTGCACTGCCTATTGGCAGGTCCATGGTACATAACGCCTTCACTCTTCTCTGTGTTCCGCCTTCCTCTTCATTTCCACATATGAGTGGGTCTCTAAATCATCTAACATACCTAATCTCGGCCTGCCCCTGCCTCTTTTTCCTTCCATTCTACCTTCTATGACCTCTTTTAATAGACCTTCCCCCCTTAGAATGTGTCCTATCCATCTCTTCTTCCTATTTCTTAATTCATTTATCAACTGTCTATCTGTGCCAACTCTCTCCAGGACTTCCTCATTTGTAACCTTTTGAGTCCAGCTAATCCTCTCCATTCTTCTCCAAATCCACATTTCCAATGCCTCCAGTTTCCTAATATCTTCCTTCCTTAAGGTTCATGTTTCACATCCATACAATAGCATGGTCCAAACCAAAGTTTTCACTATCTTCATCTTTGTGTCTTTCTTTAGACTTTTTGTTAATAGTTCTTTTCAACTACCAAAGGCCGCTTTTGCTTGTGCAATCCTACTGCATATTTCCTTCTCACATTTCCCGTAATCGGTTATAGTATGACCAAAATATTTGAAACTCCTTACCTGTTCCAATTTCGTACCATTTATTGTGATATTAACTTCACCTTTATTATTGGACACTCTCATAACCTTGGTCATTTTCATATTAATCTTCATGCCATATCTTAGGGCCGTATCTTTCAGCCTATCCATTATCTTCTGCAATCCAATCTCGCTGCCCGCTACCATCCTTGATCATCTGCAGAGCGTACATCTTGCAACAAATTCCCTCCTACTTTTATTCCTTCTTCCAAGTCTTCCATGGCTTCCTCCATCATTGCCTCAGCATATATATATATATATATATATATATATATATATATATATAAAATATTGTATATATATCGTATGTGTGTGCACGTATCTTTATTTATACGTATAAATAAGCTGCTTCAATTTAATCTTTAGTTTAAGTCCGCAATTTTCTTACGTTTTGTTGTTTTGTTTGAGTCGTAAAACTTTAGCTTTTTAATTTGTACAGAATTGGTTAACTACAGTAAACTTCATAATATTTTATGAAAATTTGAAATTCTCCATGGATTGTTATTACATTCGCATATTACTTTCACTTGGGTTGAAAGGTTTCTGCTTAAGAACGTGATCCAGAAATGAATTTCATTAACACG
The DNA here is from genome assembly GCA_905160935.1 of Enchytraeus crypticus. Classification (NCBI taxonomy): domain Eukaryota; kingdom Metazoa; phylum Annelida; class Clitellata; order Enchytraeida; family Enchytraeidae; genus Enchytraeus; species Enchytraeus crypticus. The sequence goes on from CAJHZI010000505.1 coordinate 631,258, forward strand.
CATGTGTAAGACTGCTGAGCCAAATATATTGCTTATGGTATGCCAGAATATAAAACCATCTAGTCTTAAGCGAAAACCAGGACTACATTGTATATATTCGATAGATTGCTTTGCAACTTACCTGCAAAATTTATAGCTTAACGGATAGGTTTATGGACACTTCGCACTTAAACAAGATGGTAGCGTTCGTGTAATAAGCTAGAGTGCATTCAATCAAGGTATATTTAGCATAACGCAATAAAATCTTCCCAGCGTTATCCATAACCAAAAGACAACTGATAACAAAGCTGCTTTCACTGCGTTAAGACTATAGCAGCACTGTAATAAAGCGCAAGGTGTATTGTGAATTGAACTAAATTAGGCCTATATAGGCCTATGAATGATTGATTTTAGTTGGTTTCTTGCTAATAAATCATTAACTATTTAAGGGTTTTAATGAAATTATTCGAGCGTTCAGACTTTCCAGATCCCATTTGAATTATTTCATTCTGTTTCCTGCATCAGGTTAAATCAAATTAAACCACTACTTTAATAGGTTTGTAAATTGCTAAATTTTCGCCGGTCTACAAAATTTAAATTTGAGCCCGATGGCCACATAAAGAAATCTTTCCTTTCATAAACTTTATTAGAACCTTTTTTGGCATAATATAGCTTACAGTGTGCAAAGGTAGGCTACCTATTATTCTTTAATTCTTCAGTTCTCGGTTCTCAGCTTTCAACTGATATCGGCAAAGCTATTCTATCGCATTCAATGGTCGTCGAAATTTTGATGAAATCGATGTTGACGCACCGGTACGGAGCTCTAAGAGATTGCATTCCGTGTGATACCGGAGGCTATCGCTTCCACCACACTGACCGGAATCAACCGGAACTCGGTGAATCCCAGGATACAACCTGGAGCGAGTTCTCATCAGTGGCAAAGACAGGATTCAATCTTTAACGGGGCTTCACTTTTATCATGTCGTTTGTGTTATTTGGACACACACACACACACACACACACACACATATATATATATATATTATATTATATATATATATTGGATATATATACACGTATATATATATATATATATATATATATATATATATATATATCCAAATAACACAAACGTCATGATAAAATTGAAGCCCCGTTAAAGATTGAATCTTATTGAATATATATATATATATATATATATATATATATATACAGTATATATATATATACATATATTATACATGTATATGTATACACATGTATATATATATATATATATATATATATATTCAATAAGATTCAATCTTTAACGGGGCTTCAATTCTATCATATATATATATATGCAAAGCCGTTCATGGCGTTACCAATGGTCTACACACTTTTAATAATAGTTCTACAGTTCTAACAATAGTTTATCTAGTAATTGTGATCATATACGAAGCCAGTCCGCCAGTTCCTTCTTCCATTGTACCTTCTATGACCTGTTTTAGTAGACTTTCCCCACTTAGTCCTAGGCTCGCCCGTCACTGACATCGCTTTCGAGTGAGGAAATGAGCTTTTTAATCGTAAATATGCATTTAAAAATCAACGAAAGCACAAGTATTTTATTACCATCGAGTGGAGGGGTTAAGACACACTCAACACTCTTCTCTATTCCACCGGTCGTCATCTGACTGGAGTGGAATGATTTGACGTGTGCGGTTAGTGGATTCATTGTCGGAGCGTCAGGATACGACGTCAAGCGTTAGTGAAACAAGGATTTGAAATGTGCCGGTGAAATTAAATTTAGCGCCCGCCAAAGCTCTGAATGGAATAAGCCGTAGGAAAAGGAACTGATCTCAGTTCCATTGAGAAATTTCCGAACCTACACATTTGACAGTACCAGGGTGATGTTTAACATTTTCTGCAATTCAATACCACTCTCTCTCTCTCTCTCTCTCTCTCTCTCTCTCTCTCTCTAGTGTTGTGAAAAGTGACAGGTCAAAAGTACATGTTCATACGCGTAGTCTGCTTTCACGCCCCAAATAGGGCACTCTATAGAACAACACGTTAATCCCTTCACATGGGCTAGGCTTTATCCATACCTCTCGTAGCCTATAGCTTCGAAAAAATATGGCTTCTGATGTGGTTTTCCCGTTGCCTTCCTTAGGAAATTGACAGACTGGATTGTTAATTATAAGAAAAACATACATGTTGATATGAACATAGCTGTTACAATACTTAAGCTGTTTGTATGTTTTAAATCGAAAGTAGAAGACTGATTTCTTGCAATTTCATTCAATTTTCAGATTGCCGTCGAAAACTGGAGGATTTATGGCAATTCAGTGCCAATCAATACCACAGATTTCCCAAAATTGAGATAAAATTTCTCTATAATTGAAATAATTGAATGCCACTCTGAGGAAATCCAGTAGGAAACTCTAAAAGCATTCAAAGAGAAAGTAAATTGCTTAAGATGAAAACTCTGTACTGACGTCAAGCTGTTGCTGTAATGAATTTTTCAACTGTACAACTGTATAGCGTGCATAAAATTTAAAAAAAATTAATATCTAGTATTTTAATTTATTTGTGTAGTAGGCATACCGTTGCCAGAGCACAACTACAGGTAGCATTCCATTGGTATTTAATATACAGGCTGCGCATTAAAAATATCCCCCTAGCAAAATTAGGATAGCTTAGCCAATAATTGATATTTTGCCTTGAACTTTTAAGGTTCTCTTGCGGAGGATCACATTAATTTGGATTGTTTAAGTAATTATTACCGACTTTACCACTGGCTCCAGCCAGTGGTGAAGTCGGTAAGATACTCGACCGCGGATCAGTATGTGCGGGTTCAAATCCTGGGCTCGCCCGTCACTGACATCGCTTTCGAGTGAGAAAGCTGACGTTAACCTTAGCTTTAGTTTTTTTAATGATAGGTTTTAATTGAATATAATTGTACAATTATATAGAGAAACATAATAGTACTTTATTAAGAGTAGAACTCTTTCGATTAAGTCGATTACTTTTTTAAGCTGGAGAATGTTTAATTTTATTCTTGTAAAATCTTCTTAAACTCCTGCAAGATAATCTATAAACCGAACTCAGAACAGACGAAATTTGAGAGTTCGGTTTTGCCTGAATCTCGATTCGGTATGGGTTCGATTAAGCATAACGCTTGAGTTCGGTTCAGTTCGGTTAAAATTCCAGATTTCAGGGTTCAGTTAGTTTCGGAGTCGGTTCTATTCCGATCTCTATTTTCAATCTTTCTCGGAGACGACAGTTGCATTGAACATAATCGGCTTTTCTAAGCTCACCGAAGGCGGAATTACATTTATTTCCTCTATAGCCGCCAAAGATGTAATTCCATTACATCACATTATGAAAAAGCAACGGTTGGCAGTTGACGGAAGAAACTGCGGCAGACCTTACCAGTCTCGTCTCCTAATCACATCGCAGAATTCATTCACTGAATCTTCACTGATTATTCGATTTTCAGCTTAACAAAGAAACTCAATCGAGTCTGTAAATGTTATTTTGTCGACCTGTCGAGTTATCGCTTTAAAAAAGTCCGGATTTCTCTGAAAACAATTTTAAACGCGAAAGAACATCTTGATTAGATTTCTGGTATCAAATGGTATCGAATGGTATATAAATGGTATCTAATGGTATCAAATGGTATCTAAACTAATCGGGTTTTTCGACACTTTGTACTGATTGAAGAAGGCTTCGCACTCCCACTATCATTGTACATATACTGTACATATATATATCTAATGTATATGTATGAATAATTATGTATGATGTTATCATTCAAACTTTTTATTTGTTTAACGTGTCATAATACGCTACATAATTATATAGTATACTTATTAGAAACTAACCAAATAATCAACAAGAATGAGAGGGTTGCCACAAAAGAGCCTAAGCGCTGTGAGGTAATACAGTCAGTAGCAGCTAAGAATAACTAAATTTAATACGTTTACTAATTGTCTTATATTCTAATACTAATACTAATATATTCATATACTAGTATATTCTAATACTAATTGTCTTATATTAGACCCTATATGCTGCAGAATACTGTACAACCTATGGCAAACATAATGGTTTGTATATATATATATATATATATATATATATATATATATATAATGAATATATGTATATGTTTATATTACGAACTATTCTAATGTCTCATGAAAATTTGTTTATGTTTCTTTTCCAATTGTAGTATGTTTTGAACAGTAGACTGAATGTAACCCTCTACGTCCAACGGCGTATTTGATGAGCATCAGTTAATTTTTGTAGTCGTAGCTTCCTGCTTTTGCTAGATAGGCGGATGCGTAAATACGATTTATTGAGAAACACTTTTGACAAATACACCGCTGTTAAGTATAAAGATTATATGATATTATGTATCATTTTGTAGGCCTATTATAAGGGCGATGCATTGGGTATCATTAAAGATTTTGAAAAATTATTCACAGAGAAATTGTTGTATTTAAATTTAATCGTTTGTCTGCAAGAAAACTCAGCTCAAATAATAATTTTGATTTGACTGTGTTGTCGTTGTTAGAATCTGTGATGATGGGCGTGGTTCAAAACCGACCATTATTGATATCACTTTCGAAAGAAGAAACTGTCGATTAGAGCTGGCTTTAATAATGAAAATAAAAAGAAACATAATTATTTCTTTTCAATTAATGGTGGAATGGAATTTTTATTTTAGAAGTGTAAATGTAAGAGATGGGGTTACTGAGAATAACTTGTCATCTGAGTTATTTATTTAATTAAGTCAAGAGTTCAATAGAAGGAAAATTGTTAACGTTAACCATGATCTAACAGGTAGCTGCCATTTGCATTAGTATAAACTAATTATGCGCATTTCCTTTGGGGCATATATTTTAAATTAAATTAAACTTACTAGTATTATATTATATTAAACTTACTAGTATTATATTATATTAAACTTACTAGTTTCGAATTGGCTTTCGTCCTTTTTAATTGGCAGACTGCAGACTGTCAGAATAGGTAAATGCTATTCGGACTGGTCTACCGTTCATAGCGGCGTTCCACAAGGCAGTTTACTGGGGCCCATCCTATTCATTATCTATATAAATGATTTAAGCTCCTGTTATCCTGAACTTTCCTCTCTATTCTTATTTGCTGATGATGTAAAGTGTTTCTCGCCCATAAATTCTTTCTCTGATTGTGGACTCTTTCAAAAGTCTCTCGATTGTATCTCTCGTTGGTCGAGCCTTTGGCAGCTTAGACTCGCTATAGAAAAGTGTGTGGTTATCTCCTACTCTTTCCAATAAATTCTACCTTTTAACTTTAATTATAATCTAAATTCTGTTCCCTTATCTATATCTAAAGATGTGACGGACCTGGGAGTAAGGTTTACATGAGATTTATCTTTCTCTACTCATATAAAAGATATTTGGAATAAAGCCAGAAAAAGGGCTTCAATAATCTTACACTGCTTCAAGTCTAAAAACCAGGTCACATTGTTTAGAGAGTTCACAGTTTTTGTGCGTCCAATTCTCGATTACTGTTCAAGCCTTTGGTCTCCTTACAGAAAATGCGATATTGTCCTGATAGAATCAATCCAGAGACGAATCACGAAACGGCTCAGTGGTATGATGAGACTGCAGTATAAGGAGAGATTAAAATTGTTGGCTACTGAATCGCTAGAACAGCGAAGACTTAAATCCGACTTATGCATGTACTATAAAATCATCTCTGGATTGGTCGACCTACCTTTAGAAGAGTTTTTTTGTTTTCAAAAAAGGCGTCACCAGAAACAATGGTTTAAGTTTATATCTGAATAAATTCCATTTTAATGCTGAAAGGTACTATTTCAAAAACCGATGTATTGATTGTTGGAATTCACTACCCCTAAGTATTGTAAACGCATCTAACTTAAACTCTTTTAAAAAAGAGTTTAGACGATATCGACCTTGACAACTGTGTGTAAAATAATCTGTTTAACTTAAATTAAGTGCCTGTATTTTCACGTTTATGATGTTCAATTGTGCAATATCCTAATCATTTTAACATTTGAACTTGCTATATGTACCTTTGTGTATATTTTAATATGATTACTTCCTTCTGCTTTTAAACTCGGAATATGTAAGTGCCACTTGTGGCTTTTATCTCCGTTCATGCACTGATGCTGTTTGTGTATAATTGTAAAGTCTATGTTTGTGACATGCGTATGATAAATAAATAATAATAATAATAATAATAGTATTATAGAATACTAAAATTACTACTATTATATTATATTAAATTGACTAGTATTATATTATAATCTGACTTGTATTATATTATACTAAACTGATATTCTCAAAAGCTTGTCTTCACATTTTTCAGTAAATAGTTGAGTATACATGCACATGTAATTTACTTTATATAACGATATTACTACTCTAATGCACAGGTATTTGTTTTTAATATTAAGTTGAGCTTAACTGAGTTATTATTACTTTATCGCCACTGGCTGAAGCCAATGGCGATGTCGGTATGATATTCGACCGCGGATCAGGATGTGCGGGATTCAAATCTTTGGCTCGCTCGTCATTGACTTCGCTGAGGAAACTTACCTTAACATTAGCTTTATCAGCTTTTTTAATATACGTGTATATGTTATTAATATTTCTTAACTAACAGAAAATATATCAGTATCACGATACTACGGTGAGGACTTTTACTGTTTGAATTTACTTTTCTATGTTAGTATGACGTAAAAATAGTAGAGTGAAGACATTTAATGAAAGAGTTTGTTATTTGACAATCTGTCGGATGAGCATACTTCACGTCAGCTTCCGTCTATACTCGAGTGATGGAAGAGTTTCTCCATCTCTTCCCTGGATACCAAAATAGCCGCGGTATCTTATCCCTCTGCAAAGGATAAAAGCTGTAAAGCCGGTGTTAGCGTCAGTTTCATCCTCCGAAAAGATTTTAGTGACGGGCGAGCCCAGGATTTAATCCCGCAGATACTGATCCACAGCCGAAATCCTTACTGATCTAGCCAAAAGCCCAGTAAAATTTCTTTTTTATCTGATTCGTTGCAAGAATGAGTGATTGAGAACTGTAATCCATTTCGTACAGTTTCTAGTTTTTCATCTGCAGCTTTACTATTGTCCTGTTTAGATAAATAATGTATGTGTTTTAGCACAATCAGATAAATATTTTATACAGCGGATGTCTTCGTATTGATTTTTTCTTTGAATTATCTATTTTTATAACCATATCTATCTATTCTTTACGTTTTACAGCTTTGAAAGAAGCCATAATCTACTTGAAGCTATAAGTTTCGATTAGTTTTTTTCCTTTTTCCAATGCCGTTATTTTAATTTAGGTTTTCGAGTAAATCCAATTTCTGAATAGATAAAATATTTGGTGATTTGCAGTAGGTTATGAATGAAATTTCTCGCCTCGAATGGCGAAATGACTTTAGGTAAATACCACTTGTTATAAATATTTTCTCCACCGAGAAGGGGCATACTAGAACTACGTCGGGTACCAGACCCAGAAAGTTCGAATCATTTGCTTAACCGTACTTAGCATCCCGCTTATTGCATTAATTATTTATTTGCTATTTACATTAAGTTAATCATTATTATTCCAAAGTTTCTCTAATACAACGATGAGGCCTGAATATCTGCTAATTGTTAGACCCATTGTCTCCGTGCTTTAGTATCTTTCAGACAGGTTGCCAATAAATATTGTATATTACGAAATATAAAGTAACGTTGTATGAAACATGATTTCTGGTTGATATCACAATTTTGTTGATTATAGATAGAGAGCTGAAAGACGAAAATGTATCAAATAAAGCTGGAGAATGTGGATATTATGTAATATGTAGAATGTTGAATATTGAGAATATTGAGAACTGTAACGAATTACGGATCTTTCTGTTGATAATAAACAAGAGAAAGAGAAAAATGAAAGCAAGGGAGAGATAAAGAGAGAAATACAGATATATATATATATATATATATATATATATATATATATATATATAGAGAGAGAGAGAGAGAGAGAGAGAGAGAGAGAGAAAGAAAAGAGAGAGCGGGATAATGAGAGAGGAAAAGGTAGATACAGAGAGGTATAATTACGAATCAATTATGAATTTAGTTTGAGTCTAATCCGTAGACATTTTAAGCTCCACATTCTGATAATTCTTAAACATGGATGACGGCAGTCCTGCCAGCTTTGTTAACCACTTCCTTTCCATTTATACTGATTGCTCGTATTGCTTACTCTAGAAATATTTTCCTTTTTGCGTTTTGTTTTCATGCCTAAGCATTCATTATTCAAAAAATTGTGCATTTGTAAAATACCGTAAAGTTAGAGCAGCTGCATTTGCAAGTAGCTATACTACTAGGACTATATGTCGACTGCAAAGCCAATATTATAATCGACTAGAAACATGCAAAGAATATTTCACTTGCACATTTCTGACTGAATACGGGGGCGAAACTTACCTATTTCTCATGGATAACCGAATAATGTATATATAGAATTATATATATATATATATATATATATATATATATATATATATAACAATATATATAATATAAATACTCTATTGTCTGTTGTTGTCTATTGCACTCAAGCACTTTAGTGCTTCTGCGTTCGTGTAACATTAGCGAATGCGGCTTCCCAGAGTATAGAGGATATATTTTATAAGTTTCTTTCTAATCATTCTTTTAATTTAATTAAGTCTTTCTTTTATCTTATTTTTTAGCCCAAGGCACTGTAGTTAACCAAGGGCCTTGAAAATAATAATAATAACAATAATAATTACAATTAAAACGAATCCCCTTCTTAGGGGGTTATCATAATAATAATAGTAATAATGGAGGTTTAACGTCCGTTTCCTCATCCAAGGAATGATGTCAGAGATATCCCCACAGGACACATCATTATAGATCAATTCACTCAGATCAATCTGCTAAAACATACTAAAGAGAAGAAAGGTCTTAACTGAAGTCCGACTTTCAAAATATGGTCAGGATAGAGAGTGTACATGTATATCTACGATGAGAAGAGAAGTGTCTTAATCTTACCAGAAAAGTTGAAGGAGAGGAACAAAATGAGATATTATTATATTAGGGCGGTAAACGTGATGCATTTTCAATAGATTGCCTTCTTTAGTTTAGTTTAAGTTTAGTTTAGTTTAAATTAAATTAAGTTAAGCTTAGTTTAGTTTAAGTTGTTTTAAGATGTTATTGTTGCTGAACCAGGTGGATGACGTTATGAATTTTCGCAGTCTGTGAGAGCCAACTTCTTCCAGAACACTAAATGTAGATTTGTCATCAGCACGTCTGGTCTTGGTAGGTTGCTATCCAAGCTGCACCCTGGTAGTTTACACATAAATGAATCATAACCGAGCCATTTATATATCTTATTAAGACATCACTCATCTGCTATTACAGAGTCGATAAAGTAAATAAAAATATTTTAAATTTGAAAATATTAACTCTTTCAATCCTTGATAGCTTGAACTGGTTTAAGATTTTTGTTAGCTATTTAGTGGAGAAATGAAACTTAAATTCAGTGTTTGCTGGCTCCAGCTGGAAAGTAAGACTGTTTAGCGTGCAGAAAGTGGACTTTGTCTCTGTCCAATTTGGACTTTGTCTTTGAAGCTTCTTTTAAGACGTCATAGTGCTATAATCTGAACACCGAGCCTCAAAACAATGAATGCGTTTTTCTTCGTAAAGCTATCTCGAAGGTTATTGTTTAATTGGTAGAGGATTGCTCGAAGTTATAATTTAATTCGTAGAAAATAGCTTTAAGGTTATTATTTAATTCACTCTGCGTTCTGATTTTAGAATATAGTTTCCATCCGTAACAGCTGAATGTTGAGATTCAAACCTTGTGTCAATGAAACTTGCAGCGGATGCAAAATCAAAGTATGGCTGGCTCGGACAACTCAACTTTATCTGCCTATACTGTTTAATTTAAAGTCAACGTAATCTGTCAAGCAGTATAATTAGACTGGCAAAACTAATGTCTGCTTGCTGCAACATTTATTTTAATTTGATTTATATCGGAGCACGTATATTACGTTAGTTTTCTCTGAGTTGAGTTATCGCTGGTAATTTATCATGATCTTTCGATAGCTTCTCTCTACTCCTTACGAAGTTTTCAATCTATATTTAGCTCATGGGTTACTCGGTATATTTGTCACGTTTGTGTCTCTTTCTTAGTTCTTCGTCGCCGAATCTCTTTTCACTTTTCTTCGTCTACTGCGCTCTTCTACTCTAGTCTAAAATTTCTCGATTTGAACGTATTTGACAGCAATTCCCTAATATCTATTGAATCACTTGAAGTTTAGTCTTCTTTTCAGATATCTCTCAACCGAAAATTTTCAAAAGAAATACGCCCCAAATGAGACAAGTAGAAAATTGAAAAATTAATGTTGCAAAGCTCGCATCTATAATACATGTATGCAGAATTAATAAATATGGACAAGTTATCAGCTTGTGGGCAGCAATAGAAAGAATGCTGCTATACTCCTAAACATCGTTCATGACGACATCTAGCACTACGAAAGCAAGACAATAATACTTAGATTTATGTGATGTTGATTAGCAACAAAGTATTCATCAGTTATGTAAGGTCCATAGAAATAGTTAAGATCTCAAATTTGCAAATTATTATTAAACCAATCTAAAACATTGCCAAAGGACATTCTAATAATTAACTGATTATTTAACACAAAAACAAACTAGATCCTAATTGAAGTCACTAATTAACTCTATCACTGGTTTAATTATAAACTCAACCACTGCTTTTTCACTAACTACTCTCTCGGTTAGGAGATTATACTGTGGTCGTGTTTCTTTCATTTCGGTTTGAATCCAAACTGTGCATAAAAAGGGTTTCATAAATTAGACAGAGGCCTAAAATAAATCGAAGTAAATATCGAATAATCCTAACCACTGTGAAATTATAGCGCCAAACAATTATCTTGGCAATGCAGAAGTTCTAAGTGAGGAAAGCGATGAAGAATTAATCTCTTTGGAAGAGCTATCATCTAGGATTCGGATCAGATTTCTCTGGGGCTATGGGCTCGATTCTGAAGAGCTGTTTGCTTAGTAATTATTCTTTCACCGGTCCCGAAGAATTGCTCTATACGAATAATCACACGTCTCAGAGGCTTATCGACTTCTTATCAACAGCTTCTTCGCTGGCTTCTGCCTTTCGCTCGATTGCTTTATTTCCACGATGATTGCGCAAGACGCTACCGGCAAACCAAATACAATCCCGCATTACTTTAATTTAAAGCTAAAAATCTAAGTATTTACTAGGTAGCATGAAAGTGACGGGAGAGAACTGGGTTTGAACCCTGCACCTACTGATCCGCTGTTGAACAACTTTCCAAGAAGTCACCGGTTCAGGCAATTTACTGAATGTCATGCTTTACTCTGTTTGTCAGAGAGAGAGAGAGAGAGAGAGAGAGAGAGAGAGAGAGAGAGAGAAAGAGAGAGAAAGAGAGAGAGAGAGAGAGAGGAGAGAGAGCTCGAACCGCGAACACATGACTTTCATTTACACACAAAATGTATTAAAGAAAATAGTAAGAAATGGTCTAAATGCACCAGGTTCAAAATATAAATTGAGGTGAGCCTACATTGCAGGTTAAAAATTAGCATTGTATCCGTTCATAACTAACAGACTATTACTATAATTACTATGTCTTATATATACTATTCCCAAAAAAGCCAATGCTGTGGAGTGTTCGGATTACGGAACAATCAGCTTAATACCGCATGCATCGCAGATCTTATTAAAAATAGTAAATAATCGCATTCAGTCGAAAGCAGAAATGATACTGAGCAAGACACAATTTGGTTTTAGGAAAGGATGCGGCACAAGAGAAGCAATAGGAGTAATGCGGGTTCTTTGCGAAAGAAGCTTAGAATATGGAAATGATGGTTTTGTATGCTTTGTAGACTTCGAGAAGGCCTTTGACAGGATTGACTGGATAACGATGATGAATATCTTAAAAAGAATAGGAATTGACTGGAGAGATAGAAGACTAATTTTGAACTGTTACATGAATCAAAGAGCAGTAATCAAAAATTCAACAAAGAATACTCAGAAGAAGGTGAAATAGGACGTGGAGTAAGACAAGGTTGTAGCATTTCGCCGCTGCTTAACATTTACGCTGAGGCAATGATGGAGGAAGCCATGGAAGACTTGGAAGAAGGAATAAAAGTAGGAGGGAATTTGTTACAAGATGTACGATTTGCAGATGACCAAGGAATGGTAGCGGGCAGCGAGATTGGATTGCAGAAGATAATGGATAGGAGCCTAGGCTGAAAGATACGGCCCTAAGATATGGCATGAAGATTAATATGAAAATGACCAAGGTTATGAGAGTGTCCAATAATAAAGGTGAAGTTAATATCACAATAAATGGTACGAAATTGGAACAGGTAAGGAGTTTCAAATATTTGGGTCATACTATAACCGATGATGCGAAATGTGAGACGGAAACATGCAGTAGGATTGCACAAGCAAAAGCGGCCTTTGGTAGTAGAAAAGAACTATTAAAAAAGTCTAAAGGAAGACACAAAGATAAAGAGAGTGAAAACTTTGGTTTGGACCACGCTATTGTATGGATGTGAAACATGGACCTTAAGGAAGGAAGATATTAGGAAACTGGAGGCATTGAAAATGCCTCCAGTTTCCTAATGGAGAAGAATGGATTTGGAGAAGAATGGAGAGGGTTAGCTGGACTCAAAAGGTTACAAATGAGGAAGTCCTGAAGAGAGTTGGCACAGATAGACAGTTGATAAATATATTAAGAATTAGGAAGAAGAGATGGATAGGACACATTCTAAGGGGGGAAGATCTATTAAAAGAGTTCATAGAAGCTATAATGGAAGGAAAATGAGGGAGGGGTAGGCCGAGATTAGGTATGTTAGATGATTTAAAGACCCACCCATATGTGGAAATAAAGATTAAAGCGGAAGACAGAGAAGAGTGGAGGCGTTATGTACCATGGACCTGCCAGTAGGCAGTGTACTAAGAGAGAGAAATATATACTATAAACATGTATATATATTATTATATATAGGCCTGTATATATATTTATTTATATTAACATTTCTGCATAAAATTAAACTGTATCTAAATGAACATTTAAAATTTTCGGTATCGTTACTGTTAATTAAATAAAGAAGACTGAAAATTCTAGACATATTAGAAGTACAGTTTTATAGTAATATTAAAATTGAAATTTGAGCGACTAGCCTAATATAAATGCCAGCATAAAACAATACGTACTTCATTTTAAAAAGACTATCAACTTAACGTTGAATAAAAGCATAAGTATGCATTTTAAAATGATAGAGAAAATATTGTACGGATTACACTTTAGATGTTTAACTTTGATCATGTCAATAAATGTATGTAATTGAAGAAATTACTTTCGCTTGCATCACTCCTTTAAAGCAAATATGATATGGCGTCAGTTCAATCTACATGTATATCAAAGGACAGAAAAAGCTTAATTGAGCAAATTAGCTGGAAAACTGTCATTAATTGTTGCTGAGCTCTTCGATGGAGAAACAGTATGAGCAGGGTGATAATTATATGCGTACAACTATGCTGATTTATTTCGCATTTTTCTTAATGGCATGCGTTGTCGATTCCAATGTCCCTTAGATGAATAATAAAGGTTAACCCTTCTTCGTTATCATTGTTGTTGTTATTATTATTATTATTATTATCAATATTATTATTCTTATTGTAATGCCCTTTATAATTTCAGTTAGTTCTAGTTATAGTTATAATTATTATATTTGTGATTATTGTTCTCTTTAAACATTATTTGTTTTTAAACGAAACAATTCATCCTTCATATAACTTATTAATATCAATATTTAACATAAGATAATCACGTAATACAGAGAAACAATATTTCACTTGCTAAGGAATTTATTTAAATTCTCTAAAACGAAATTTTCGAATGCGGTGCTCTTATACGTAAGTTAAAAGACTTATTGAAGACCCTATTAAAGACCCTGTTGAAAGCAGAAAAGTGAAGTAGGGATGTAAAAAATTATTTAAATTATTTAAAGTAATCAGCGTTTTAAATTTTCCTTCCTGACTTCATTATTAAGAACTCAAAGAAGTTTTGATGATTGATTACTGATGACACAATCCTATTATTTGTCACGCCAAGTATTTCTATTTCTGTTTATCTCTCCCATTCAGTATCTCTCTCTCTCTCTCTCTTTCTCTCTCTTTCTTCATCTATCTCTCGATCAATCGATTTCCACTCAGTAGTCCTATCACAGATATACAGCTTATGACGTCCAACACAAATTCAATAGACTCAGATTGTCACAAATGTCCCAATCTGTATTTAAATCTTCTCTGACCTCCCTTATTTCATCTATATTTTTTACTGATTGCTTTTGGCTGGAAAAACCACTGTGTACTATAACAAATAGGGTACTATAACCCATACATAGAGTACTAAAAGGAATAGAGTACTTTAACACATAGAGTACTTTAACAAATAGAGTACTATTACGCATAGAGTACTATTGCACATGAAGTAATATAACATATAGAGTACTATAACACATATAGTACTACAACACATAGAGTACTAAAACACATGAGTACTATAACACATAGTGTAATAAGACATACTGTATAGTACTATAATATATAGAGCTCTACTACGCTTGTAGTTCTATAACACGTGTTGTTGAGTATGAAGAAAGATACAAATGTCATCCGTAGTAAATTGAGCAATAAATCAATCATAGCAGTTTACGATAATTTGACATTCTCAAGAAATCCTGAAACTAGTCTGGCCCGTATCTTAAGTCATTCGGTGTAGCAGAGGTTTTGTCAATCATTGGCTCAATCATTGTCTAAAACTCTGGAAAAAGGCCGAACCCTGCATCTACTGATATGCAATATATATGAATGTATATATATATATATATATCAATCAGTGCATTTTCCTACTGGCAGATCCATTGTAAATTGTATAACGCCTCTTTTCTCTGTCTTCCGTTTTCCTCTTCATGTCCACATAGGAGTGGATCTTTAAATCATCTAATACATTCATATATACGTGTATATATATATATACATACATATCTTCATGTATATATATAAATATATATATATATAGGCCTATATATATAGTGGATTAATCGTCAAAATGTTAGTGAAACTTTATGTAAGTTTGACGAGTCAATACGTCCGCATTTCAAATAAATGCTAGATTAGAAAGACAACTTTCATTCCGGCCTCTCTAGAAAACTCGAACGAGAGATGGTTTTGAAAACGAAGAGGAGAAGCCCGGACCCTGATCATAACATTTAAAATTGCTATTTGAATTATTCAAGGAATCAGTAAGGGATGATAAAATAAAGACTAATGAAATTAAAATTTAAATAGGGCCTAGAGATGCTTTAAATAGATACCGTTACTGTTTTTCGACAATAATAAGTAATTTTGGGTACAATGTTATCTTAGCCTAATTGGTTCAAAATTATTGTTAATTTTAGTCAAAAGCTTCGTTAACTTTTAAGGCTTTTTAAATCGGCAGCTAATAGATTTTGATGCTTGTCCTATTAGAAGGGGAAACTTTAGGCGAGTAAACAAGCATCTGAGAGGTTAAGAAATGTATTATAAACCGCTTACGTGTAGATAAACAAAATATAGTTCAGTTAGAAATGAAGTAATTCTCAAGGAGGATGGTTTAGAGAGGGCTGTCACAAGTAGACAGTTGATTAATGAGTTTAAGCATAGGCCGAACTATGGGTTAGGATATGTTTAAGGAGAAGAGATGGGACTGTGGAAGCATGGCAATGAAAAACATTATGGGATTGAAACATATAGGGATATCAATCAATCTACCTTGACCATTTTTTGATCACCAGACTGGCTTTCGTTTAGGACCTTACTTCTCCTCAGCACATTTCTTTCGCAGATTGGTCTGGGTGAATTGATCTGTAGTGATGTGTTCTGTTGGGGACCTCTCTGACATCATCCCTGGATGAGGAAACGGACGTTAAATCTTTATTATTATTATTATTATTATTGGTGGAATTAATATCATAACCACATGTCTATTCGAGGCACACTAATAGTTGTTATTGAAGGAAGAATGGAAGGACAGAAGGTTGGAGGAAGACCGAGATTCGGGATACTGAATGATTTATAACTTTTTCGTACGTTGATTCGAGGCTAAAATGACATAAATAGAGTACTTAAATATGTGGAGAAGCTATGTGCCATGGATCTGCCAATCAGCAGTGCACTGGGATAAAGATGTCTACAATAAGAAAGAAAAATAGAGATAAGGAGTATTTGTGTCAAGGACCTGACACTAAGAAGATCATTCATAGAAAAAAGTGGACAAATAAGTTTTCGATAGGCACCACAACATTAGATTTTTTGCTCTAACTTCTCTCAAAGTAAATTATTCAAGTGTTCCTTATTGCATTACGATGCATTATGAGTCGTCAGCATTATCTGGACAGTAAAAGTTATCTATAAACAAGCTGCAAACAATAAATAATAAATTTAAATTACTGAGTTTAGTAACAAAACCAATGAATAAAGATTAAAAATTAATCGATCAAATTATTTAAGTAATTTATAAACTAATTTATTTTGCTTGCTAATAAGATAGTTAAACAAATATGTTGTTGCTAGCAGCAAAGATGAAATGTTTGTTAAAATGCCTTACAGTGAATATTAATTATCATTAATGAGAGATACAGAGAACAAGTGATACAGTGATACAGTAGACATTTTGCATATCTTTCAATAGTATCAATAGTTATATAATAATTCATCAATCTAAGAAGCAAGAAGCCCAAATTTAAACATACAAATCTCAATATTGTACCCCCCCCCCAAAAAAAAAAGAGTAACTTCCGTGAATGCTTGTTTACAAGAGTGCATCCACATGGACTCTAAATCGTAGGATGCATTCATCCGTTTCATGGTTCCTGTCGTCATAAATATGCGATCAGAGCTTGAACCGTTTGAGATGTTTCCCGAAGGCTGCAGACCTTGTGAAAGAGACTTTCTCTCTGGGGGGGGGGGGAACTAAAGAAGAATTATAGCCTAGAAAATTCGTACTGAGAATATATGGGACGGAGAATAAATCATCAGCCATATTTGAAGTCTTAAAGTTTACGATGCTCGCTTGTTATAATCTAATCTTGATCGTTCACCTCGTATAACAAAGCCGCTGATTTTCTTGTGCTTTGGAGGCAAACATATGGGTGGTTCGTTTTGATTATTATAATTAACAATGAAAACTTACATAAGAGTGTCATGGCTGAAATTTGTCTTCGAGACTGTTTTACAGAAAGAGTTCAATCATGCTAAAAAATAATAAGCATAAAATATCCCATATGATAATGTAAACATCGTTCATACGGCATTTAACATTATATGCCTGCATTCCCACATTAGAATTGCAGTATTCCTATCTAAGATGGAAAACTGAATCTAAAGATATCACAGCTTATATAACCTCAACTCAGATCCGTTCAGTATAACAACAATTGATACAAATCTTCATTTTCTTTACCAAGAAGTCGTTAGATTCAAAACAGCACAGACGTAAGTTAACCGCTCCCAGGTTTGACGACCTAACTTGCATCACATTTGGGCAGCTCTACCTAATGGACAGGCGTTTGAATCGCTGCTCTGATCCGTCGCTGATGATGTATTGTACGACATCAGTTATGAACTTATTACTTATTCAACAAGTAGGAATGGTCGTCGCTCTTACTGTGACTTTTTACTAGGAAAGAATACGAGTGGCTCATTTGTTAAGCGTATCGATCTGGTATCAATGGTTGAGATTTCAAAACGCATTAACCCCTTACGGGGACAAAGATTTTAGAGGCCGGGTTAAAGGTGTATATTGGCTTCAGCTATTTTATCCTATACAAAATGCAGACGGTGAGGCCACTATCATAGAATAGGATGGGTTGCTCGCATTGTGAACATTTCACTTAATTCCCCTCTGAGCTCTCAGTTGCTGAAAGCACGCGAAATTGCACTCAGAAGAATTACTGTCGAAATCAACGAAATCGTCATCAATCACTCTAAAATTGAACTTCAGCGTTGCCCATCAAGTGTCTCAACGAAAGTGCAGCCAAATGGCCATAAAGAACGTGTGTATTTTCTCGGACTTGAAACTAAATTTACCATACCTGGAATAAAATTTCTTGTCTAACATATTAACATTTTACAAATATATTTTTGAAAGTTTTTGTTTCTGCATCTAGATAAATAGAACAGAATCTAAGATGAATATCGTGCAAGTTGATCGTTATATAATAAATATCTGACAGTCCTGAAACCAAATTTGGCAATAACTAGCAATAAAATTTTTATAATTAATATACATGAATATTCATCTGAATCATATTAATATGAAACAGCTTCTGAAATTATGAGCTCCTCTGCATGTTTAATCTAACTAGAAATAATGGCCAGCACATAATAACATTATTATTATTTATCATTAATATTGAGTTTCAGACCACTTGAACATCTTTCATGTCTCTACATAGACATCCTTCATGTCTTCGTAATTCAGTCAGGAAATATTACGTTCGTGCCTAATTAGGTATCAGAGCATCATCGTTCTCATGCTAAATCAAGATCTACCACATCCACTCTCCTGATGATTTCAGCGAACGATGCTTGGCTTTAGAAGTAAAACGTGACGAAAAACTAATTATGGTTTGCAAAAACGTCTGCTCATAATTCATCTCAGAGTATACGAGAAATAATCGAACTTCAGTTTCCTACCGATAAGCAAAATATGTGACAATTTCATATTATTTATTTCAGAATATCCAGTACGACACGTATTCTGGCTATATATTTTATTCAATTTGTCGCATGTTTCTTCGTATGTTTATTCTACCCCACTAAAGACGATTAAGCTGTTATTCGATCTAACAATTTAAGTGTATCCCTTATTAATAGAACATATGTTACCACATTCTTAGGCTTAACATTAGATGAAAATTTGACTTTTGGTGATCATATTAAATCATTTATCTTTAAAATTAATAATTTTAATAGTATGTTATATAATCGTAGAGATTTTATTCGTATGAATTGTCGTAGAAATTTATACCTTTCATTGGTGCAATCAAGGACTCAATATGGAATTGAAGTTTATGCAAATACAACCAAACAGTTGCTTCAACCCTTACATGTTGTATGTAACCGTATTCTAAGAACTTTACAGAATAAACATAAATTTCATAACGTTAAACAACTTGATATGAATTATAATGTATTACGAATTTTTCAGTTATTCCAGTTACTGGTAAACTTGTTTTTAAATGTATTAATTTTCCCGATCTGACTATGTCAGAATCCATGAGATGTATTTTGATTGACAATCAGATTTCGTTTGTATATAATACCAGGCTCTCCGAGACCAATAATTTGTGTGCTAGAACAACCTCAGCATTTTTTAAATCTTATGCCTATAAGTATGTGAATTCTTGGAACCAAATACCTCCTGATATCCGCAGTCCGAAGTCTCTAGCTGAATTCACCAAACGTTACAAATGTATATTGTTTGATGGCTTGTAAATGTCTATATTTTCGTTTTTTTGTGTAAATGTTCAGATAGAATTGTGACTTAGCTAACTGCTTTCTAATCAGATTAATTTGTAATTTATTTTCCTTTCTTTTAGTTTGTTCATTAATTCTGAGATAAATTTTTATTTCAGTTGATTTTGCATTATATAAGTCATTAATAAGTTATAGACGGTGGTCAGCTAGATAAGATGTGTATCATCTTCCCTGACTTTGTTCCGGTGTTTATAGACTGTTTGACACACTGTGTTTCTGGGAAAATTATAATTTTATTTCATTTAAATGTTTATTTCTATTTGTATTTGTCAGTGTTTTGGTGTTGATGCTGAAATAAACACATATCTCTCTCTCTTTCTCTCTCTCTCTCTCGTAGCAATGATAGAAGAGGTTTTAGTAACTTAAAACTTATGCTCTCAACATATCCCCAACACACTTACATATTACAATCACAATTATTCCAATAATTTGTTATTATTAGTTTCAAATTTAACTGCAAGAGGAGTACGAGGCGAGTGCTAACATCTCAATCAAGACTCTGCCAATATAAAAGTAGTTTTACTATCTAATAGAATTTTGTGCACATTTCACTCTGCCTGATTTGTGATAGTGTTGTAGCATGTGCTTCAGCTGTTCAGTAATTTACTCCATGACAATATGTTTCTTGAAGGAGGAATTATTAAGGAAATTTTGGTAATAATAAGCTGTGCGAGAGAATGATTTTATACCAGTTAATTACCGTTTTTCGGTTAATATCAGTTCGAAGTTAGTGCAGTAAAGTTATGAAGCTAAATTTGAAATCTGTTTCCATATCGATCTTGAAAATCTTGAAAGATCTTGTAAGAGGCCTAAAATATAGTTTTTCTAAATACTTCAATTTACTTCGCATTCTTCTTTTGATTTCTATTCCTTCTTGCTCTACTTAAACTACCATGAGTTTGAAATTCTTCATAAAGTTTCGTAATTAATTTACCACAAGACTACTTTATTACAAGTACGATAATTTACTGGTGTTCCACAAGACTATGTTATTATATATATACATATATATATACAGTATATATATATATATATATATATATATATATATATATATATATATATCTTAGTGCACTGCCTGCTGGCAGGTCCATGATATATAACGCCTCTACTCATCTCTATCTTCCGTTTTCTTCTTCATGTCCACATACGAGTGGATCTTTAATAATCTAAAACATTCATTTTGATATACCATTATTCTTAGGGGAGTCTTCATATGACGAGGTTGGCCACCTATGCTTTCCTCAGTTTCGACTAACATTTACTGGTCAGGGGCGTTATTCCCTGAGAAAACAATAATGTTTACCTGTACTTCATTATAAGTAAGATAATTTACCCATGTTCCACACAACTACTTTATTATAAGTTGAGCTGGTTGGATCGTATGGATAGAGCTGGATTAACGTCAGGGTCAGAAGCCTAAAGGGCTTCTCTTCAAGAAGGGAGCTTTAATCTATCTACCTCGCCTCGGATAGCCTCGTTGACGACGCGATAATTCCAATCGTGTTTCATGGTTTTCGCTTTAAATATCCTTTTGTTCGGTCAATCACAATACCGGTCAGCCATGACTCTGGCAATAAACATTACTTATTATTGACGCACTTGTGGGAGTTTTATGTTCGGGAACCCGTTGTTCTCAGTTATCACGGCATACAGACAGGAGTTTATATTAGTAGACGATAGCTTTCTAAACTAACTCTACCAGAAATTCAGGAGACTCACTGTAATAACAAATACAAATGTTTATTGTTAATAAACACCTTTCATCTGCTTGAGATTTTAGTTACTGTATGCATGTATCACGTACGTTACACAAGTGGTTGCTGCTTAACGTCAGATAACGTCAGATGACAACTTTGAGAGTTTGTCAAGATATAATTTATAATACCATATGAACATGGATATCAATTAATAAAAATTATTAGAATTATTAGAATAATTTAATTAATAAGAATTCACTATCTTTAATAATTATAATATAATTTAATTTAATAGTTAATATGCTTACATTTATCATCATCTTCCATTGATTTCCAGTTTAGCTAGAACCGGGATAGTATCACTTTAATTATATTAAATATTCTAATTTAATTTAATAATACTAAAATTTAATCATTTAAAAACTTAACATTTCATAATTTTTACTAATTCAATTGTATTCAAGAACTTTGCGAACAAAGCCTTAGTATTAGTGAGTCAAAGTCTTTATCGCATTGGGGTTTCTACCATTCTTAAGGAGAATGGATGGTCTCTGCTCAACGTATTTGCTGCCTACCTTGTGAAACATTTATCCATACAAAAGAAAAAATACAAGTCGTCACAATATTGCCCGCTATCCTCAAAATACTTTACTCTTACTCCACTCGTACTTTTACTCGAGTAAAATACTTTACTCGTTAATTTACTCTTTTATAGTATCACTTATTCTCGAGTTACTTTGATCATATCCAATATTTTATTTTGGTTCTTTTTTCTCATATGTGTTATTTCATTCTCCAGATTATTCTGTTCTATGGTTATAGCTTGCTATGTTCTTTGCGTTTGCTATGTTTTGCCTATTGTGTTGTTATGTCGAGAAATATAAAAATAAATAAAATAAAAATATCCTGAAGCAGTCACCGGACACGGGTGACCAGAGTATTAGCTATGCTCGATGTAACACTATGCTACTTTATTGCCGCCAGGAATGGGCGTCAACTCCAGTATTTCCATAAATCGTCGTCATTAATTATTCATCCGCAGAATCCCGAGCCAGCACATTCAGCTCACGGTTATCATTTACATCCTTTCGACTAATGAGATGACAAACCACTCCTGCTGCTTTGTCAGATCAGCATAACGCGCTTTGATCCCAGATAGGTTCCGAGATCTGCTGCCCAGAGCAGTCCTCTCTTAGCGTGCTCTGTGGACTTCCGTCTAGAGATAGGAAGAGAGTGAGAGAGAGACAGAGAGAAAAAAAGAAAGAGAGAGAGAAAAAGAGAGAGAGAGAGAAAAAAAAAGAAAGAAAGAAAGGGATAGAGAGAGGACGAGAGGGAGAGATGAAGAGAGAGAGAGAGAACGAAAGAGATGAAGAGAGAGAGAGAGAGAGAGAGAGAGAGAAAGAAAAGGATAGAGAGTGAGGAAGAGAGGGGGAAAGAGAGAGTGAGTAGGGAAAAAGAATATAGATAAAGGAAAAGAGACAAAGAAAAGAGGCAATGTCTGTTAAACTGATTATAATCATTACGAATTTATTACTTAATTCCTACTAATAGAGCTACTTTTCAAATCATTTTCTTCTACCTATTTCATTTAAATAAAAATGTTTTACACGTACAGCCGCATTCCAATCGTTGAAACTAATAACATGCATCAATAGTCTTCGGAACATGCCCCACTGGATATCAAGATAATACCGAAGATAATTTTACTAATAAATCTATTTCAGCTCATGCTGATGCAGCAACAGTCTTCTTGAATAGAATGACTGTCATAGAGAGTCATGAAGTCATAGTCACAGTGCTGCTGTACTGTGATATGACTCTGTGACCATAAGTGACTGTAAATACAGCACAGTTGTACTGTGATATGACTCTATGACTACTAGTGAATGTAAAGATAGAATAGCTGTACAGTGATATGACTCTATGACTACTACAAGTGACTGTAAAGATAACATCGCTCTACTGTTCTGTGATAAGAATCGATGACTATCAGCTGATCATGCGATGTTTCTAGAAATATTGTTAAATTATATACAAGTATTATCGCAAAGTATGTATTATTGCTGTTTAAATAATAATGCATGAAATAATAAAGAGATTTTAAAATTCAATAGTACTTCCTTTTAATAATTTTCTTCATCTGGCTTTGTTCGTATGGGACAATATTGTGATGTTATTGTGACGAAAGATTTCAGTAACTTTAATCTGTTTTTAAAGTCGAGGCTTCCGAGGCCGAAGACTTAAAACTAAGATTCAGCTCAATGTAAACATATCAAGAGTTATAGAATCAAATAGGAATTTGGAACTTGTAGAATTTAAAATTCTTGCATTGCATATCATATAAAGCTTGACAACACTAAATGTTGCCCCGCTAAACCTGACTGCTCTACCTGTGTAATCAAATTCTAAACCTGTCAGAATACCAATTGGAAGAATTCGAGACTAGATGATCGTGAGAACGTCACGGCTGTGGCCGTTTTGACCAGCAGCAACAGCAACAACAAGAGGGCGTCATACAGTGAGTGACTAGGCAACGAGATAGATGTATGATTAACCCCTGAGACTCTGAGAGAGAGAAGTCGCATTAACACTTGCTGGCCTTCCTACCTCCCCTGTCCTGGTCGGCTACTCCTGGAGATTGTCCGTAAATATATCCAAGTAAATTTTCAAATGTCAACGACATCATCGTCTGCGACTGATCCTTTGCATATACACGTATATTCTGTATCTGATGTTTTTATATTACTTTGTATTTTTATAAGCCGTCTCTATTGCATTTAGACTCGTCCACGAATAATTTTAGTCTCTCTCTCTCTCTTCTCTCTATTTCTCTCTGACACTCTGGTGTGCAGGCCAATGGCAGATCCATAGTACATAATTTGAGTGTGCTTCTTAATTTATTTCATTCCGATTCTATATCTATTCTCATTCCATTCCTACACCGAGTTTCTAAAGAGTACTCCGTAGAAGTTAACGATCTACATTTCAATGAGGTTAAACTTTAAAATAACTTGCTTAAACACTTAGGCATTCGCTTAAACCCTCAATCAATGTCATCCGGCAGCGATTGACGCGAAAACAGAAATCATCAGAGCAACAATGGACAGAGATATGTGGATAAATATGACCATGACCGCAGAAGGCTTAGAACAGGCACGGAACTTGAGGAAGTACAAAATACCAGTGCTGAGATAGTTCTTCATTGCCTTGCTTGGTTTCTGCTTAGTCCCATCTAACAGCAGGCATGCAATATGATTTGATTTATTCCGTAGTACCTTAGACATAACATATGCAGCAATATAAAATTATCGAAATTCTTTAGCATATCCACTGACGGCTAAAATCAGGCGTTAGTCTTTTATTTAGGAAATTTGTCATTTGTTGTTTAAGAAGTTCGTAATGTTTTTCTTAAGAAACGTGTTACCTTTGAACTTTGCCATTTAGACACAGCGAAAGCTAAAGAATTTGCAGGTGGCTTTTTGCTATATTCAATGAAATCATCATGAGAAGACGCAGTTGGCTAAGTTTAGCTGCAGGCGAATCCATCTAATACTGTTAGAGATGGAACTGAAGGAAATGCGTCTAGGGAATTAAGTACAAGCGTGAACTTGGAGAAAAACTTTGCAACCAATAATTATCTTAAGAACCTTTGCGTGTTGCAACGTGGACTACGAAAAATAATTCGAAAGAAAGTTTATTTGCTTCTGCATTTGCTGAGACAACTAAAACTGACATCGAGAGAGAGAATTTAATAGTATTATAATAACAATTACAGAACATATGTGGACATGAAATAGAAAGCGGAACACAGAGAAGAGTCGAGGCGTTATATACCATGGACCTGCCAGTAGACAGTGCACTAAGAGAGAGATAATAACAATAAGTATAACAGCAATTAGAGTGCTACTGTCGTCCATGACAACATCGAGCACTATTGAGACAAATCTATGCCTGTGAGCAAATATACATTTTTAAGTGTGGAAAATAATTGCCGAGATCGTTTATGAAACTTGTTTTGTATATACTTAGCTCTTCCATATTCCACCTCAACGGCTTCACCTAATTTCGCGGTCACCTAGAACTACCAAATTTCCACAGTGGTTTCGGGAAAACCATTGTTTCTCATTCTAGCAAACAAATGGAGTTTCCGCAGCTCGGTGACGTCTCTATGCGACTTGATGATCAGCGTTGCTGAGCTTTATCGTCCACGACTAACTAGAATTGTCATACGATGAAGATATTTCCCGAGATAACTACCACTGCAGTTCACAGATCCAATCTGAAAGCTTTCTATTTATCAACCCGGCTCCGAGCAGTGCTATTTTTATTTGATGTACCGATGTGAAGCCTTCGTCGATATGATTGCTTTTGTAACGGATCAAAGATTTTGTTGTTTAGGTTTTTTACGTGTTTTTTATTTCGTACAGGTTACTGCTTATATGTCAGAAAATGAGATCCCTTTTCATGGGTAGGACTATTGAGCGGAAGATTTGTACGCTCATATGAATTAATGTACATGTTTTTAGCTATAAGCAGCCTCCTATAGCTTGTTTATATCTATAAGTAGCATCCTATGGCTTGTTTATATCAATAAGTAGTCTTATACAGGTTGTATATAGTAATACATACTATATGTATTACTATATTTCAACTTCATATGAATACTCAGAAGAAGAAGGTGAAATAGGACGTGGAGTAAGACAAGGTTGTAGCATTTCGCCGCTCCTGTTTAACATTTACGCTGAGGCAATGATGGAGGAAGCCATGGAAGACTTGGAAGAAGGAATACAAGTAGGAGGGAATTTGTTACAAGATGTACGATTTGCAGATGACCAAGGAATGGTAGCGGGCAGCGAGATTGGATTGCAGAAGATAATGGATAGGCTGAATGATACGGCTTTAAGATATGGCATGAAGATTAATATAAAAAAGACCATGGTTATGAGAGTATCCAATAATAAAGGTGATGTTAATATCACAATAAATGGTACGAAATTGGAACAGGTAAGGAGTTTCAAATATTTGGGTCATACTATAACCGATGATGGGAAATGTGAGACGGAAATATGCAGTAGGATTGCACAAGCAAAAGCGGCCTTTGGTAGTAGGAAAGAACTATTAACAAAAAGTCTAAAGAAAGACACAAAGATAAAGATAGTGAAAACTTTGGTTTGGACCATGCTATTGTATGGATGTGAAACATGGACCTTAAGGAAGGAAGATATTAGGAAACTGGAGGCATTGGAAATGGGGATTTGGAGAAGAATGGAGAGGATTAGCTGGACTCAAAAGGTTACAAATGAGGAAGTCATGGAGAGAGTTGGCACAGATAGACAGTTGATAAATGTATTAAGAAATAGAAGAAGAGATGGATAGGACACATTCTAAGGGGGAAGGTCTATTAAAAGAGGTCATAGAAGGTAGAATGGAAGGAAAAAGAGGCAGGGGCAGGCCGAGATTAGGTATGTTAGAAGATTTAAAGACCCACTCATAATATGAGTGGGTCTTTAAATCTTCTACAGAAATATGCAGTAGGATTGCACAAGCAAAAGCGGCCTTTGGTAGTAGAAAAGAACTATTAACAAAAAGTCTAAAGAAAGACACAAAGATAAAGATAGTGAAAACTTTGGTTTGGACCACGCTATTGTATGGATGTGAAACATGAACCTTAAGGAAGGAAGATATTAGGAAACTGGAGGCATTGAAAATGCCTCCAGTTTCCTAATATCTTCCTTCCTTAAGGTTCATAGTATATGGTTCAAATATAGATTAGGAAACTGATATTATGAAACTGGATATTAGGAAAGAATTAAGATATTAGGAAACTGGAGGCTCTTCATTCTTCCTCTTCTTTTCCACATATTATGTGGGAATGAAGAGGAAGGCGGAAGACAGAGAAGAGTGGAGGCGTTATGTACCATGGACCTGCCAGTAGGAAGTGCACTAAGAGAGAGAGATAGCAATACATATCCTCATACTGCTTGTTTATAGCTATAAGTAGCCTCCTATAGATTAATTCCGGTGTAATCTTACACTTCCTATGCAGCTTAAGATTGACTTGATTTACTACTGAAGCTAATCCTATATGTCGACGTTATTCAAATGTTAGGCTCTTAACTAGTAAATTCCTGCTGCCTTTGGTTCTGAATTTTTTAAATAAAATAATCTATCGACAATTGCTTTAATAAAATATTTTAAAGCAACAATTTAACGTTTAATAAAGCCTAATGAAAACATTTATCTTAACACCACGGAAACGAATGTCAGGATTTAGTTACTATACAAGTAATCAATAAGCCATTATCTCATAAGTAATAAGTTAATACTTAATAAGCAATAATAAGTATAATAATATTATAATAATATCTATATATAGTATATATATAGTATAATAATATATATAGTATATATATATAATATATATATATATATTTATATATACACTGTGTCTTTTATAACTGATACCCCTAATTATTTTTGCAATAAAGTTGTAAGAAGTGGACCGATATTCTTGAAATTTACAGCACTTGACCAGAAGCCAATTCAACAAAACTTAGAGAAATTTTGTTCGAATATCTTAAATAACGTGAAAGTTATAGTTTTGCGAATAGAAGTGGGGTTAGATAAGGAATTTCCAGTACAGGATTACGGGCATGGTACATGCAGCGTAAAATTATCTTCATTAAAATAATAGCCAACACTTAACATAAAATTTCTGCTAATGCCATTTTGAAAAGCAATCATTTCTTTTCAAAATGACGTAAAATACGTGTCGATATGTTCTTAATTGACAAAGTTTTTGAACTTTTAATGCATGTATTAAGTCCTTAGGCTTACGTGTGCTTGGGAGAGCTCAGCTGCCGTGAGACGATAGGAGCGCAGTCCTACTGCATTGCATGCATTAAAAGTTCAATAACTTTGGCAATTAAGAACATATCACCAAGTATTTTACGTCGTTTTGAAAAGAAATGATTGCTTTTCAAAATACCATTAGCAGAAATTTTATGTTAAGTGTTGGCTATTATTTTTATCGAGATAATTTTACGCTGCATGTAACATACCGTAATCCTATACTGGAAATTCCTTATCCGACCCCACTCCTATTCGCAAAACTATAACTTTCACGTTATTGAAGATATTCGAACGAAATTTCCGTATGTTAGGTAGAATTGGCTGCTAGTCAAGTGCTGTAAATTTCAAGAACATCGGTCAACTTCTTATGACTTTATTGCAAACATAGTTAGGGGTATCAGTTATAAAAGACAGTGTAGTATAATATAACATCTATATATATATATATAGTATAATATCTTATATATATATATATATATATATATATATATAATATCTTTAATCGAAGTAACGTTACGCAATATGAAAAAATATCTATAACAATTTTTGTAGAAGCGCTCTAGTGTAAGATTGTTTAGCTATTGCACTTGTATTTTGTATTCTGCACTGTTTTGGTCTTTGTACGACACTTGTTAAATTTCTTAGTTGTCTAATTGACGAATAAAAGATCTTCTTCATAAGTAATTGCTAATATGTAAGTATAACACATTAATTCTTAATAGTAATAAATGAATACAGTATATAAGTAATAATTTAATACTTAATAAGTAATACGTTAGTCATTATTACGTAAATTAATAACTAATTAGTAGTAAGTTATTGAGTAATTGATAAGTTAATAATTAATGTAACATAAGTTAATACGTATATAGGTAACAAGTTACTACGTAAGTAAATGCAGCATATTAAGATTTACTCATATGAAGCCAATAAAGCAAGGATTCAATTGAAGAATTTGAAGACTTAAAAACGGGAATCTAAGAAAAAACTATGGTTTATGAGTGCACCAGATTGTATTCAGTCAGAATAGTTACTAGACTTTGCAATCTATATGATAGTTTTGATACCTCTCTGAGATTTTACCTCTGTTTTCGTTAAGCTTGGTCTGATAGGCCAATCTTTTCTGTTTAGAAACTGAGGCATATCATTCGCTCTTCACGACTCCTCAGCTGTTGTTGTTGTTAGCATTCGATACTCTCAATCCCGACAAGGATCAGAGGGAATTTCACACTTTCTACCGCCACTCGATTCATTGAAGTCAAAACATCGGACTTCGGGTTTTCTATATGTCTAATAGGAAGAACATGCATTTTCTGAGAGTTTAATGTCTACAATTATGGTATTTTATTTCCAGGTCATTTAGTTACAGATGTATTTTTTAACAAGAAAATATATTTCGATATTTATTTAAATATAATAAAAATATTGATATATTTAAGAAATTTCACTTAGCCTATATCCATAATTTTAAGTAAGTATGGGAAGAGAGAAGGTTTTCGATTTCGGCGTGAATAAAATAGCGTAATTTAGGCTTACATTTAGTACATCGACTGATGATATTAGCAAACAAATTATTAAGAGTAGGGGGCCTATGAAATATCTGAAAGGTTGCAAATTTGCAACTCAGCCGACATTCGAGCTTCTAAACTTGACGTTAAACCCACATCATCAGTCAACTGAGCCGACAACTTAACTGAATAAATTTCATTTTACCGCATTTCATTATTGGATATTTGAAAGTTACTGTCTCGGGGCTTAAATTCTGTTACAAATTTGTTCTAAATCAATTAACAATCTCACCGTCTGACGATAGGTGCATTCTACGAGTCGAAATTAAAAAAAGCAATTTAATGCCAATTTAGATTTAATGTTAACTTCAATGGCTATTTCATCTATCAAGAATCAAACCCTCTCAGCATATTTCCAATGTATCAACTTAGCATCACTCCGGCCGTTTTATCGATAACCTTGTTTATTCATGGAATTAGCTGGACCTACTAATGCCTCCCACGAATCCGGTATGCTATCCCAACGCAGAATTAGAGTGTGTGGTATTTATCCGCCATCTTTGAAGACTCAGATTGTATAAATATGATGTGCTGCAAAACTATCACACCAATGTTATACAATCACAACAATGTGATACAATCACAGCAATGTGATACAGTCACATCAATGTTATACAATCACAGCAATGTGATACAATCACAGCAATGTAATACAATCACACTAATTTGATACAGCCACACCTATGTGATAGAGTCACGCCATATACTATCACACAAATGAGATACAGTCACTGCAAAGACTAGAACTCTGAACTTCTGAAGAGAGCCATCTGGACAAAAAATAACTAAATGTAATCTAACTTTCGTGCAACATATTTAAATTTTGTTATATTGGAATTTCACATAAACATCTGCAGTATTCATCATACTGAGTGTATAAATTCAAAAATAAAATAATTAATGAAGATTTACGTAAGTTCAACTATGGAAGAATGCTCCAGAACGGTTAATAAAACATCATGGATTCCCGGACAGGACGATCAATGATTTCAATCCAGCCACTAATCAACTCCATGGCGAAACCTCGTGAAAGGTCATTTTCTCGAAAGGTCATTTGCCTGCGCATCCAATTAATAAATTTACAAAAACAAACAACTACAACAATACGCTATTTAAGTGTACTATCATCTATGACAATGTTAAGCACTGTGAAGCCAAAATAAAACCGATAAATTAAACATAGTGCAAGCGATTAAACTTTGATTAATGATTTAAAAAGATGTCCAGCAGGCCATGGGCCACAAACGAATTATTAATAAGATCAAAGTCTCAGGACAAGGAGTTTATGACTCGGCACTTAGCACTTTCTCTGTAAGAATATTTTCCCTTCCTATACAAGCACATATAATATTTTGTCATGTTTTAATTACTGCTTCATTATAATGTCAAATGACTAATCAAAGTTACACTGTCCTACACATGAGGATTCCTGATCAGCACTGCATAAAAAAGCTATTGCAACAACATTATATCTATGATCTACCCCATAATGATTTAACTCATAGCTTCAAATTATAACTTTCAATATGTATCGTCGATATCTGCTTCATTCGTTTATGACGGCTTTAGCGAAGCTCTAAGCTTTTCTATTTTTTGCTAGAATCCTCTCAATTTCTTCATACAAAACATTGAGTCCACTTGATCTATGTTCTCTATGTTGAGTACGTTCACAGCACACGCCCCATGCACGTTGTGTTGCTGGAATGTTCGTCCGATGAAACTGGAATGTTCGGCCGATGACGAGTGTCTAGTACGTAGACTGTCCCATCTCATCTTCTTGTTGACAGCTTACACACGCCTCCCGTTGAGCTCACAGTCTCTCATAGAAAGTTCAATCGAAAAATATTACCGAATGCTTCAGAGATTGAGTGGTCGTTCCGATTTTAAGTGATGCCTCTGCTTATTTACACTTCAAGGGAAAACCATGTAATTTGTGCTTAGTTAAATTATTTAACTACACTGTTTGAGTAAAAAGGTTTAAATTTTTTAGCAGTTAATTAAGTCGCTTGACTGACGCTAATTTAAAGGGCTTTTTCCTTACTAAACGACTTTCGAGAAATATATTCATATGTACTCATAATTATAGAAAAATGTACGTATACCTACAATATTTCGTTAATTCTTATAGTCAGCATCTATCATATTTTGTTGGATAAAATTGATAAAATATTTGGCAACTAGTGTTTTTAGCTTAGATTTTATATCTATATTTGATGGATATATATATCTCTGATTACGACGACGTTAATTTAAACTTTAACTCATTATTGGCTTTGAATCAAGAGCGAATCAATTTCTTAATTTGTAGTATTTTCTATAAAAATTGCAGCAGTAATTTCTTTCTACAATTTCTTCAGTGTAGCGAGCATTGATATCGGCTTTGAAGTTACATTTTCAAACTATCATTTAATACAGAATTAAAGAGAAAACAAATTACTTTATTTGAGTGTAACAACCGCACCAGAGAGACACATTAATGGGATGGAAGACACTTCCTCTTTCAAAACCAGTTTCAAGCCTCTAATCTACTGTGACTCAACCTCTGATACATTGCAATTGCATTTCGATTTACTATATGCAAGCCTGCGGGTTATACCTGCGGGTTTCTTGCGATAATTCGGACACAGAATTGAACATGGTTGGTGTGACAGGAAGAGTATTCTGCGATTACTGAGAGAGTTCAGAGCGGTAGTTAAGAATGACCGATGTGCTCGTAACGGAAGAAAATTGCCCATGATAGCGCTACCATCTCTCATAATAAAATTGTCAGCGTAACGTTGAGCCTGACAGTAATAACATCAGTCAGGTGACAGGTGGCGCCATCACTCGACCATTTTAAGTCATTAACTGTCGCAGAAATAATGAAACCAGAAAGTGATATGAGACAATTCGCATCAATCGTCGGTTTCAATGTAGGACTGAAATTTCCACGAAAATCTTGATGCTAATATGTAACGCTTTTATGCTTAGCCGGTAGTGTGTTGGCAGTTGTCTGAGGATCAGTAGGCGCAGTGTTCGAATTCAGTGCTCGCACATTTTTAGACAAAGAAGACGATTTTAAAATTGGTTTTTAGATTTAACTTTTAAGCTGATTTAATCTCCAATATAGTTGGTGAAATATCACTGGACAAATGTCTCTGATATTATCGTTGACCCTGATATCATTCTATAAGAAAATACTTGTAATCTTCTCATACTAAAATTATTCTAAGTCAAAAGGTCCAGGCTTAAGATGGAATGAATCAATCAAAATAACTTGTCAAGTGGCTGCTTCACTACTAGAATTTGTCAAGTTTAAAAGAGCCGCGAAAGCCAAATGTTGTTAAAACCTTTGGTAATGAAATTGATATTAGTTTCATTATTACAATAGCTAAAGTAATATCCTTAACAGCTGTTATTATATAGATTTTTTAATTTATCCCGGATAGTAAAATGTCAGAATTGGATAAAAACGATGCATGCAAAGAATGAATGCTGAATTGAAGCTCCTCTTACTATTAGTATTACTATTTTAGTTCTTTTATTAGTTACAGTTATTATTGTTCTTCTTCCTATTTCTTAATGCATTTGTCAATTGTCTATCTGTACCAACTTTCTCCAGAACTTTTTCAGTTATAACTTCTTGGGACCAACCAATGTTTTCCATTCTTTTCTGTAGCTAAATTTGCCAAAGCTTCCTGATATCTTGCGTCCTTAAGGTCCTTATGTTTCCCATCCGTGTAATAGCGGTTTCCATACCAAGATTTTCACTATCTTTATCCTGATGGCATTTTTAAGATTCTTAAAAAAGGTTTTGTACTTTAATAGTTACAATTTTATTAATCTTATTGTTACAGGTTACGTAGTCTGCTTTCTATAAGCGAAAGAAAAAAATCTAGATAAACACTCTCGTTTATCTATCCGTTTAACGCGACGCTTTATTTCTCGTTGTACGGATGTTTAGCAGATAAACAGATCGAGCACTGTGCTCATCAGATGTAGGATGAAAGCGTAATTGTTATACAAGAGATATTAACCGACGCATTATAGCCGCGCGATGTTTGCTATTGCATTTATATAACTTCATTTTGTGCTCGCACAAAGGATACTAGCCGGGCTTGGTGAATCGTTTCAGCCGTGGAATTGACTGTAAACCCTGACGCCAGAGTTGGACTGCTTCCGGACGCATATACGACTGCAATAACAATAGACTGAGGCTCAACAAGGCTCAACAGTGCGCGAATAACAGGGGAGATTGGACGCCTGAGCCTATCATTAATTTCTATGCGTTTTATTTATGTTGGCTTTACAAGCTAGATGCAGCAGGTAATGCTTGTTTCTACGAATTGATCTCTTACTCTGCTCACGAGGTGTGTTATGGCTAGGTTTGAAAGCTTTGATTAATTTCTTGAAGCATCAACAGATACGCACGCATTATTTTTCTCTGATCTTTAGTACAAAAAGACGTTATTTTTAAAACGATGCAAACACTTTTGTCTCAACTTTAACGTATTAGATTGACTTGACTTTGACTCGACTCAGCATGACTTTTGACGAAATCATGAACTAACTTTAACTTGACTAAGCTTGATTTGACTTGGACTTGATTAAGTCTGATTTAACTATGACTTGAGTAGGCTTGACTTGACTTTGAATTGACATTTGATTTGACTAAGCTACTAAACTGGCCTTGACTTTGACTGGACTTTAACTTTTTGACTTTCAAAATATTTTTAAAACTAGTAAACATTAACTTGACTTTCGAATTTTTTTAAACGATTAAACATTCTCATATGAAAAAGGTTTGGAAGCCCAATTAAGGCATATAATATATACAATTAACAAAACCTGTTTTGACGGAAGCGCCGGTCCGGCTGAAAGTTGTACCAATGCTGTCCTGCATATAATGAAAGTGCAGACCGAGCCATTAGTCTATATAAAAAGTAGAAATAATGTTAATTAAATGATTATCAGCGATAAATAATAGTGCGATATTACATATTACAGTTGAAGAAATATTTCTCAGGCGCAACTTTTAGCAGAAAAACGAAATCAGTTTCGGCGTTTATACATGTAAACGTGAAACTAGTACAGGAATGCAGCTTCGAGTATGATTTCTTGCTCTAAGACTGGGTACTTAGGCCTACATTGTAGCTATTACTTACATCGCTATTTTTCTATATAGGTTGTAATGAGTTTAAATGGTAATTAAATAATTACCAAGCTTTTTTGCAATATCTGCATAAGTTAACGTTTACCTGAACATTGGAAACAAGGTATGCATCGCAGCATGAATGCCAGTTGATTAAATTCATAACTATTTCTTCTGTCAGTCTTTTTCTAGTTACTGTTTTCATCCTTATAATAAGCAGTATAGATCTAACAAATTTTATACAACTTGCAAATAATCAATAACTTTTAAATATAGATGCTAACTTCATTTGAAATCCAAAGAACAATAAATAGTGATGTTTTAGCGCAAACTTTCTGGAACAAAGCTTTTACAGTCTTCAATCAATCTTTTCGAATCTTTCCATTTTGGAAGATTTCTTAAACCCGAACAATCAAATCCAGTGAAATGAATGAATGCTTTACACGAACTATGAACCTGACATCAGAGACTGAGCGTGAGTAAACAACCAGTCCGGTGGTTTTGTTGACATCCTACTAATACGCATTCGGATCACCGCTTCTCTAACTACGCAATGGTTGCTTTCAAATGTGACTAGGATAGAAACGATTTTGTGACATTAAACTTTATCTATTATATTTTTCTAATTACTGTTAATGTGCTTGTACGTACAGTATCTAAAACATAACAATTTGTTCAAAAAAATAACTTTATTAAGAACTGGACGACTACATATGATAGAGGATGCATAAATGAAGTTACGCAATGTCAGGTCTCGCTTAGTGCATAGAAATCCGCCACGTTTGGAAGGCCGAGTGCTAACAGGTTTGAATAAAAGCTCCTGCATGTTGGAAGGTTATTCTTAAATCTGTGTATATATAGTAACAGCTAGAAAAAAGCAAGAGCTTGCTTTGTCTCTCTTTGTAAAGGGCAAAACTTTGCTGTTTTTTCAGGTACAAAGGCATTATCGCTGGTTAGTTTGATTAGGCTAAGACTTGATTGTCTTTAACTGAATTCTGCACAGTACGATAACAAAAGTAAAACTTAGATTTTGAAATTTGGAATTGATTCAGTTAGCTTAGAGTTTTTACTGGTAACGTTAATGCAGAAACATTTGATTGCAATTGATAAACAACTTAGGCCTGAATAGGGCAAGATAAAGTTAAAACACTTTAGTAGCTGTACTGAAATGTCCTACTACTTTTACCTCAACACGATTTTCTAATTTTGCAATCTATTATATCAAACTAGTACTAAAGCTTCATATATTTTTCATCAACATATCACCTATTGTTGCTGCATAATGATGCAACAACAATTATGATAACAGCAACAATGATGCTATTGTTGCTGCATATTCAATGTTACACTCTAAATAATTATAAAACTATTTTAAAATATTTATTTTGTTAAATTGAGTTGTCTCCGTTGAAGTACGCATTGGTAACACTGACTTCACATATCTCCGATTTACGCTTCGCAGCCGAATGAATTATTTATCCGTGAATAAATTCCTGAATCTCTTCTAAAGTTCATTTATTTATTAACTTTCGAGGAACACTTCGGGCACTTTCTTGCCATATCTAGCGGAAATTTCATTAGGCCGTCAATTTCGTCGTTTAATGACTCTTTCGCGACCGATCTCATTTCGTTAACTACAACAGCTAGTCGGTATAAATAGCCTCTCGGCGCATTAAGAAAGGTTCTATGCGACTATGATATCGTCTCATCTAACGCTCTTCATTACCCAACTCAGAGTTAATTTATTAAACGATACATCTTTCAGGAGATTTCCACCAACTTGTTGTTCAACAATAACTAGATGAGGAAGAATTGTGGTATCATGGAACAATACATGTAGGTATGCAGTAGATAAAATATATGGTATATCATGAAATAATACATCAAGGTATATCACATATCACATGACGTCCTTGACATCATCCCTGGATGTGGAAACAGACGTTAAACCTTTATTATTATTATTATTATATACAATATATGGTTTATTATTGTACAACAACAACAACAATAATAATAATAATAATAGTAATAATAATGATAATGATGATGATGATAATAATATTAATAATAATAATAATAATAATGATGATTATGATGATGATGATGATAGTAATAATACTATTATTTATAATATTATTAATAATGATAAGTAGATTTATACAAGCGCCACTCTATGCAAAACGCCACAGTAGCTCTAACATATGCTCAATACAATACATGTAAGTATATCACATATTAATGCCTTGTAGTTGAATTGTCTTTACAAAGACAATTCAAGCAAGCTAAAATCCTTATTAAATTTTATAGTGCCCTTTACTAAATTGTCTTATTGTAGAACAATATGAAGTAAATTTTGGATGTCTAAATGTCTACGTGAATGTCTAGATAGTAGAGCGCGATGTTTTGAGGGTCATTTCACATCATGAAATTTTCAGTGACTTCCTATGATCCTGCAATCAATTTCTGATCAGAAAGTAAAGAGTCGGATATTCACAGGACTGGCTACGTTGGCAGTTGTCTATAAGCCACCTAAAGGATGATAAATGTGGTATTAAAGTTGATAGATTTTTAGAAGAGATGATAAATCAGTATAGTAGATGCTTAACATATTAAAGAGAATAACAAAGTTCTATTTAAATACTACAGCCAGCGCTTTGTTTCTCGAAATCACATCCATTGCTCGCCACGTATTGACGGAGCGAGCACTAGATTTGAACTCTACACCGATTGATCTACGTCGATCAATTTATGCAGCCGAAGATCCAGACATTAATCTGTTGAATAACGTCATAATATAGCGGTTAATACAGTGATGTGGTGCAGCTAAACTGATACTAAATCAACTTCAATATAGATTTCACTGATGGAGCCTGAATGTTATATTAATAGCGTATATACATAATTCCTAGGCAAATTTAATTCTGTTGAAGTTCTCTTCCGTTAACTAACAGATACAAATACCTTAACAGCCATTAAGGCTATAGCATTCTAATTTATAGCACGACTATGTTATGTTAAAGATAGTGAAAGAGACAAAGATAAAGATAGTGAAAACTTTGGTTTGGACCACGCTATTATATGGATGTGAAACATGGACCTTAAGAAAGGAAGATATT
This sequence comes from Enchytraeus crypticus, assembly GCA_905160935.1. Lineage (NCBI taxonomy): Eukaryota > Metazoa > Annelida > Clitellata > Enchytraeida > Enchytraeidae > Enchytraeus > Enchytraeus crypticus. Next base: position 669,269 of record CAJHZI010000505.1, read on the forward strand.
AGGAAACTGGAGGCATTGGAAATGTGGATTTGGAGAAAAATGGAGAGGATTAGCTGGACTCAAAAGGTTACAAATGAGGAAGTCCTGGAGAGAGTTGGCACAGATAGACAGTTGATAAATGTATTAAGAAATAGAAGAAGAGATGGATAGGACACATTCTAAGGGGGGAAGGGTCTATTAAAAGAGGTCATAGAAGGTAGAATGGAAGGAAAAAGAGGCAGGGGCAGGCCGAGATTAGGTATATTAGATGATTTAAAGACCCACTCATATGTAGAAATGAAGAGGAAGGCGAAAGACAGAGAAGAGTGGAGGCGTTATGTACCATGGACCTGCCAGTAGGCAGTGCACTAAGAGAAGGTTATAACAGGCTCACTACAGAATAAAACAATCATGAGCTGGAAATTTGTAAAAAAGAAGAATAAACAGTGATTGACCAAGAAAATTGAAAACCAGCTTTGAAAGAGTATTTTCTCAAACTAGATGCTATTTTAAGATGCTAATCGCGAGCCTCTGTGATAATATTTTTGTTCAATCATTGGAATGCTTTTACGGAGCTTGAAAGCAGACTGCGAATAGGAATATGTACCTTAGACCTGTTACTTGACAGAAAATGAGAAACAGTGCCTATCGTGACTGTAACGTGCGTGTCCTATGAATCTTGTAATTATTATAAACAATGATAAATATTCTTCATATTAAATTTCTACATGCATATTTAATATAGATATTTGTAATCTAAGGACGAAATAAATGTTATATGCTGCATTTGTTGAATTGAATACTAAGCATATCAAGCATTTTGATGTAGGTCAAGGTTGTGTATGAATGAAATGGCGTAACAATTGGATTGTGTGAAATCGGTTAACTGGATTACGTTCAGGAGCGCTTAATGGATCTCCGCTCTTGTGATTCGGGAATGTTTTCATCATTCTCGACTTTGTGTAGAGCTTGATGATGGAAGTTTTTCAAAACAAATATAAAATTAAAATAATTTTATTGCACTTTCTTTTAGGTTTATATTTTATAGATCTTCTGCATTTTCATAAATATTACATGCTGCGAACTTGGCCATCGAGGTCTCAAATTGAATTTAAAATTGTAAAAATGTTATCAACAAGTATTAGGCTAACTAAGCAAATTGCACTCGTGTAAACACGATTATCTGCATTCGCCTAATTCAAATTAAAGTGACTCAAGGTAATTATATACACGGATTATTAGTCATGCACATTTAAGTAATTTGAGTGTTACTGTATCAGGATCGTAAAAACAGACGTTAAAATTCACGCTTCATGTTTACAGAGCTGTCATTTATTGTTTAATTATTTATAAGAATTCCTCTCTAGTGTTTTGCCTAGTGGCGGGTCTAGGATACTTATTCTTTTTTTTTTTTTTTTGTCACGTAGAGCTGCACTTATTTGATCAACAGGCTAATTGTTCTACAAAAAGTATTTACTGTACTAAAATATTATCATAGCAAAATAAGACACTACTATTTTAAACAATACTTATAACTATATAAATATTATTATAGCTAAATAATTTCATGTATTTTCGACGCTATTGCAGGAAGTAATCTGACGGAAGAGGAGGCGAAATTTTCCTACGATACGTCAGCAGCTGCTTTAAATTCATCCGTCAGAGATGAGCCAACGTTTACAGAAGCTTCGAGGATATTTCCACGTGCCAGCACTCCCAAGTCAAGAGCGTCCACATATCAATCATCCTCTCCATCAATCAGTCGAGTTACATCGCAGAGAACTGCATCACACGATGAGCTCAGTGGGGAGTTGAACTCAGGTCTGCCTCTCTCTGGCAAAGCTTCTACACAAAATTACAAATATTCAGATTTGGAATTACGGCAACAGACTGACAGCGTAAGGAGGAAAAACTATACACGTAGACCAGTGCAAAGAGCTACAACCTCGCAAGAACTAATTGCTACACAAGAGAAGAGCGAGATAACGAAGCCTGTCTACGAAAGTATGTTGCCACTTTACAATATGTATATTTATATTATATTGTATAATATAAACATACTTCATCTTCTAGAGGATTGTCTAACGGAAGGCCATAGCATATAACTCTTCCGATTAACTCTATCCTCAGCCTTCTCTTTCATCTCTGTATATGAACTTGTATTCAGATCATCCAGCATCTCATGTCTTGGTTTTCCTCTAAAGGGTTTCCCTTACATTTTCCCTTTAATTACATCCTTTAGCAAAACCATCAACCCTTATAATATTTCCTATCCAGCTTTTCGTTATATTTCTACTTTTATTAAATCTATTATGAAAATACTGCAACTTATAGGCCGATGCATATTGCAATATGTATATTGTTGTATATATATTTGGTTTTCCAATGTTAAGTCCGGAATAAACCTACCGTTAACTGCGCGTGTCGTAAAAGGCGACTAAACAAGAAATGAAGAAGGCATCAAGAAACCACATCAGAAGTATTAATTTCAAAAATTATTTTTGAAGCATCTTGATCCTGCCATTTGATGAATGCCAGAGAGACAGAGAGTATAGTTTGCAATCGCCTTGATGACTTTTATTAATTGTTGCCTTTTGTTTATAATTTAATCTGGTAGCTCTCATGTACAAGTAACCTGAATATAAAAATAAACAAAAATACTTAGCAATACAGTAATCCTGTATCTTGGAACTTTAAAACACGGACAACATACTTAGCTGAGTAAAACTGTTGCCTGTGTGACAGTAACTCGTTTACTTGATGTTACAACTTGCACGTAACGCCTCAATGTGAAAATGAATTAGAATGTCTTAATAACGTAGGGGTAACGTCATGAAGTTTTAAATGACAGATCCTAAGGTGAATTGAACCCTCGTGGGTTCGAATCCCAGCCGCGCTGATCTGAGAGCAAAATCTCGGACATTCACTGGACTGGTTACACGGAAAATGGTCTAAATTGCTTAACGGTTTTAACATGTGGTATTAAAAATTGATAGATATCAACATCGTTGATCATTTCACTATAATGCGTGTTTACTTTAATGTGGTAACACTGTTTAGAATCAGTTGTGTCTCCTACTCGACCAGCTTCCACGCCACCTGGTGTTCAGAGTGTGACTTCAGTGGACTGGCTGCAGACATCAGGACCGAGCGTTAAGCGACGCCATGTTGAATCCGATGCGAAAATTCCCTCATATAACTCATCCAAAGGGAATGCGTCATATGAAGGTAGTTGTTATCTTTCTATACTTTGCATTCGTTTAACACACATTCAGGAATGCAGCATATTTAGAGTTTTTAGTCCCTTTAATATTAACAACAATCAATTGTCAATAATTAACATTCCTTATCTGGGTGTGACTCCGCTTTTCTTTCCCTCCAGTCTACTTTCTATGACCGCTTTTAGTAAACTTCCCCAACACGTATTTTATATAAAAATAATCTTCTTATAAATTTTCTTAATTGTAGTACTGATCTTTCATTATAGTTTAAATTTAATATTCGTTTCTTTAATTAAATCTTTAGCACCCTAAAGTATCTAGGTATTAATGGGTAGAGGGTGTCGACTGACGGAGGCATTCTTTGCACCCTCTCCTAGCACATTCGCCACATAGGGGGTGCATTGGATTGACGACGCTTTCTTTTATAGTTATATTCCAAATTATCTTGAAGAAAATGAACACAAATAGTTTATGAGGTAGTTCTCCTTTGCCTTCTTGCGGCTCCTGCGTAGTCGCCTTATTCTACGACCCGAGCAGTTTTTCATTTCTTTTGTCTATTCCTCAGAGCGTTGGGCACAAAAAGTGAAATTGCTAACTTCTCTCCTATTTTTAATTTTGGATTCTAGTTTTTAATTAGTTTACATTAATCTAATGTTTTTATGTTTGATATGGATGAATTTTAAGCTGAGAAAGGCATAGGAGACCCACCTCTTCAAAGCAGAGTCCCCCAAGAATAATGATATATCAAGGAACGTTATAAACAATTTAAAGATCCACTCATATATGGACATGAAGAGAAAGACGGTAGATAGAGATGAGTAGAGGCGTTATATACCATGGATCTGCCAATAGGCAGTGCACTAAGAGAGAGAGAGTTTATTTTATTTGTTTATTTACATTTATCACTACATGCTACTACAGCAGCACATAAGCACGTAATAAACACAGAAAATATTAGAAACATCCACAACTACTGGCTATACACATTGCACTTTCATATTCCGATAATGGAACTATAAAATCAATGCTTAAAAAGTTAAATAAAGATTTATATCGATCATTCAATCAATCAATAGGAATTTAACGTCCGGTTCCTCTAATTAAAGCAACGTCAGGGACGTCTCTTGCAGACTCTACACAGGCAGACGCCAAAACTCCACAAGATGACGACCGAGTACACAGAGACCTAGAAAGCTAGATCAAAACAGTGCAAGTCCAAGATCCAAGGCAAGCCGGTCAAAATTGAGACCTATGATGGAAAGAAATAGGTTTTTAGCTTGCCAAGGAAAGTTCCATACAATGACAAGATCGAAGATCCTATGGCAGAGAATTGCATATTGTCGAAGCAGGAAACATGAAGGAGCGTCTGAATATGTCAGATTTAATGTTATACACAATATATATATATATATATATATATATATATATATATATATATATATATATATATATGCATGTATATATACTTATACATAGACACTCTATGTAGGCATACTGTATATACGACATGTATATATGCAGTATATAAAAATTGATTTCAAATAGTGGTACAGTGATCTCATATATTAAGCAGCCTTCGTGCAATAAATAAGAGATAATTAAGACTAGAGAGTGATCTTGAAGTCTAAGCATATCCGATGGACAGTAAATCATCATTTTTCTCGTTCCGCATTCAACTCTCCAGAGTTATCGCTTCTAAATCTTCCACTGAAGTCTCGAACATTAATCATTCCAGCTTCACAACTTCTTCAGTCGAGCGTGCTAAATAAGACTTGGATGCTACGAGTGATTTGCGGTTTAGAGTCGCTGAAGCATAACAGAGATGATTAGCGCTTACCTTGCAATTCAATCCTGATTAAAATTCAACATCAGCAGTTCAATACATCATCAATCAATCAATATCCTGGCACTAGTAGGATACAGCAAGCTGTTTGGATAATTGTAGGAGCCGGTGTGTAGTCCACCTAAAAACTAGTAACCATATTTGCTTGAATTCGTTATGATAGCTAAACGATTCAGTTTATCGGCATACTTCTGTACATTAAGGTTACCAGTTACAAGCGAGCGTAGAATTTAAACTTTTAAACTGAACCTTACTGATCCGCAGTTGTACACATAACCTATGATGTCACTGACTTTTTTTGCTTACGTCGCAGTCGCTCAACTGTCGTGGCTCTTGAAACGATGGCCGGGATTCTTTTCAATGAAATTCGGCCGATTGTTAGGTTCTATTCTGCCGATAATATTCTGGTCACATCTGGCTGAGCACGTCCTGAGTTTTGGAGGTTTAACCTGAGTGTGCTCTGGGAACCCACGGAATTTTTTACACTCGGTCTTCCAAGGTGATCACCCACAATGTACTAACCGGGCTCGAAGTTGCTTAACTTTATTAAGTAGACGCGCAGCTAAACCGACTGCGCTAAATCCCGCCCCGCTTATACACTGGCTCATCTAGCTTGATTGCCAGGCATGGGCTATTGGTGATTTGGAATTTCGCACAAAGTGCTTTTTAAATAAGCATAGATGATATATTTTTTAATCTTTAGGTGATGTACAGTATGAGGATGACACGCAGGAATACAGAGAGTTTAACGGAGAAGGTATTTTTTATTTTTATTTTTATATTTTTACTTAAAACCACACCTTAAAAGCTGAACAATCAAGTGCAGCACATATAAATAATGATATATCAGTAGAGATTTCAAAAGTCACGTAACGACTACATTGCTATGTATTACACTGTATTACAAATTTATGCTTAACTTCTATTTCTTACCACAAGAACCATAAATCACACTCGAAGGTGATCTGAGTGAGATTTGAATCGAAGAAGTCTGGCAAACGAGGAGAGCGCGCTGTAAAATCAGACTTGTGTTTCCTGACACAGTGTGCCGTTATGTTTTGTTATGTTAAATATAGAATAAGCACAATAACCACAACATAAAATCTTGTATTTTTGCTTTAGACTGGAACAAGTACTACGATTCGAATAGTTACGGGGAAGAATATGCAAGAAACGACTACGATCGATCTTCTAATTATGACTATGATGACAAACAATCAGAGGAATCCCAAATCTTTAACTACAGCGGTAAGTGACTTTCTAGATCTATTTCACCTAACGACTCGCGTGCTAGAAACCTTTTTAAAAATATTAAGTCCACGTTTTCGTAACATGAATTAACATAAAATCATTTCGATGAAATTTTGTAAATAGTAATTGGTTGAAGTGCTATCATAAATGGGCCTACAGGACAATGTCAATAATACTTAGGCCTAGTTTATAACAATTAACTTAATAAATGTGCTAACATTATCAAATTGAGAAATATATTTTAACTAATAACAATTTATTTTTTTTAAACTTGTGATCTGAAATCAATGAGTAATAAACAAATAAATAGGCCTGTATTATAATAAAACTAAGAATTCATAGCGCTAATCACATTAATAATTAATAAATAAATAGTTTAGTTAATGAATTAACAAATATTTCAGGGGCTAATAAACTTAAATAAGAAAATACCTATTAAAAATAAATTCTAATTTTTATTCGCATTCCGATCGTAATTAAACTGGGATTCTATGGAGGAGGAGGAAGAAGAAGAAGAAGAAGAAGAAGATGATGATGATGATGATGATGATGATGATGATGATGATTATGATTATGATTATGATGGTGATGAATAAATAAATAGTAATAATAATTAATATAATAAATAATATTAATAAATATAAATAAAGAATAATAAATCATTAGTAAAGCATTAATAGACGATTAATTATTAATCATTAGTTAATTAATACTGTTTCAAATTTGTGTTTTAATTATATAACCAGAAGCAGCGCATAGATAAAGCTCGACAACAGTAAATGTACTGTATTATAATTAATGTATGCTTAATTATATAAACGTGAAGGAAAGGGAGAAACAATAAAATAAGCTATAAGTGCTACTTCGATTGATGTCGATGAAATTCATTTCAAGATGTTTCATGCAGGCGTTCAGATGCATTTTGAATTCGTTGAGTTCTAAATACATTGTTTTATTATATTGTTTGTTAAAACCATAACCCGTAACTAAACTGGGATTCAATGGAAAACGATGATTATGATCTTTTTATAGTCAATATAATTCGTTGAAAAGGAAGCAAATTGATTAATCGTTGATCAATTGATTAGACCTATTGATTTTGGCCTAACGTTGATAGTCCTATGCTAGACATGCTATATAATAGTATATATAACATTGATTATGTAGCATGTATCAATTGATACGTTGATTTTGTAATTATATACATATACATAATATAACAAAACGGCACACTGGGTCAGGAAGTACAGATGCTTGTTTAAGGCCCATTTCTTCCTTCCTCTCCATGGTTATTAGTAATCGTTGCCTTTTGATGGCGCATTAATTGCAGCCGGCGCGGATTTAAGAATAACCTTCCATATATACTATTATGCACTTCCAACCCTTGCTGCTTATATTTTTCTTATAAGTTTTCTACTCCGCAGTAACAAAATGTTGTTGATTTTAATAAATTTATTTAGGTGAATGGGGAAATGCTGGAGGTTACGACAGTGGTCATAAAACATACGTAATAAGAGATATACATCTCATGCCTAGACATCGAGGTATGACTAATACACAAAAAATTCATTTTATAAATGCTACGATATCCATGTTAATATAAATATTGCTCTAAATCTACAATGATCTAAATAGGCTTCACAATATGTACTGAGCTTCTTGGCTACAAATTATGCTAATGTTATTAATGTAGCTATCTATAGATTCATGAATTACAAATTCTATGCTAATGTTATCTTAATAGTACATATTTTATGCCAATGTTATTAAATTATATTGGTATAATATAATCTAACTATATTTATATTATATTATTAGATTCATGAATTACAACAACACAAGTGCATGTACTTGTGGTATAAAACTTATACCCTAATACTTGTCCTTATTTTTTGAAGACTTCAAGAGCCTGTTTCGTTTACCCATTACTTGTGTACCACATTCTCTGCGCTCTACTATTCACTCTACAACTATTTTGCTGCAATTTGTTGCAATATATATTGTGACATATTATACGCTGTGCTATATTATACCCTGTGCTATATTATACAGCACTGTATATTATTGTACTGATCTAGATGTCGTGTACGAATTGAAGAGGATTTCTATATAAAACAAATTACTACTTTGTTTCGAATTTCTTTTTAAACGAACATTTTCATAACGTCTACGGTCTTCGAGAGTCCTCTACAAGTTACTGGCATGATATTTTTAATCCTATCCATAATTAGCAATATCCTTTCCGTTAACAGCGTCAATTGACAGCAAGCTCAGATATTAATTAACATTCCAGGGCCCGGGGAGTATCTATTTGCTGTTAACTGACCTAAGCTCTGCATCTAGGCCACTTGCTTCTGATATGAACACTCTAACCGTTACTCTATAGCCCTCCCTAATATTGTACTACTGATTGACGTATTGTATTGTATTGTATTGTATTTAGAAAGCTTTTTATATATTATATTTTTGTAACTAATCGTTTTCGTTGGTTTCGTTAAGTTTAATTAAGTTGGTTGGTTTATTCGTTATATCATTGAGATATATTTTTCTGCAGACACAGAAATGAGGAGACTGTCGATAACCCTGCCTCTAGACGATCACATGAACAACAGCATGCTGGTCATCTACATATGGCTTGGCTTATTGGCTATAATGCTCGCCTGCACATTTGTCCTATACAGATATAAAGAACAGGTTCAACTCGCAATTAGTTATTTCCTTTATAAGGTCATAATTACATTGAGACTTCACTGGATAGCTGAATAGCTAACACATTCTCTAATTAAACTAATAAATTAAGCTCTAATTAAATTAATTAAAGTTGTATTCTTTATAGTAGTAAATAAGCAAAATGTTGTAAAATGTAAATTCAAAATAGTTAGCCTACGGTTTTCGTTACGTTCAAAGCAGATGATTTTCTCACAGCGCCACTGGGAGCAGTACTCGGACCCTCAGTGTAGGAGTCAACTAAGCCTCGAGACCTACTCATCAGAAAATGGTGGCGAAATACCAAAACCCACATTAATACAACTCTTGTTATCCTGCTACATCTTAATAATAGCAGGTGGAAAAATAATGCTCTGAAAATAAAGTAAATATATGATAAATTCGATTTTCTTTTGCAAACAAATGCTAATTTTATTTTTAACCACATGTTTATTAATTTTTCGCGTTGGAAAAATGCACAATGCACTTAGTTACAGTATACTTAATTCACTTGAAATTATATATTTATAGTATTTTATTTGTTACATTGCAGTTAAATATAATATGGTGGAGAGTGACACATGTTTGCCGTCCATCACCACCGCAGACGCAATCTGACGAGGGTCTACTGGAACATCCGCTTGTGTAGTATTCGAACTCAGATCTCTTAGTTCAATAACACATCTTTAACTTGTCGACTGTTTTAACATATTTGATTTAGTTTGCCGCCTATATAGCAGTGCAGTTAAAATCAGAGTTTAACTTCCGTTTCAACGCTTGAAGCCCGGAGTAACTGTTACGTGTCACTGTATTTATCTATCAATACTGTATTCAGATCTTTATTAATGATGCAATGCACTAAATTACAGAACTGTTAATATCTGTTTTAGCGGCCAGTGATCGAAAGAGTTACCTTTTATGTATCAAAGTCATTGGACTCAAATGAAATTTGAAGCCAATGATTTAGATAATTAAATTGACTCAAATCGTAAATGCTGACAGAAAAAGCACCAACTCTGTAAAGCTATAGCAACTATAGCCATCAGTAACAACTATCAAATGGTAGAATGTAGTTTGTGCATAATAACTAAGTGTATTTGTATATAATAAAAATAATAACATTATTAACATATAAATAATACTTTAAAATTCTCTAGCAACTGTTAATTGATTAAACTACTCTTTTATTAAAAAATAAATTTTATGCTTTAACATAACAATTCAATGTAATTAATCTAAAATAAATACATAATCGGCGCGAAGAGCTTAGTGTGAAAACGAATGTTCTTGACCTGCATTTACATAACCAACAAAACTGAATTAAAATGTCCTTCATTAAAATATGGAGCACTCTGATGACAAATCATGCCAGGGAGCTGAGCATATAATGTCCGATAAAGATGTAAATATTAAATCTTTAAACCAAATATGAGTGTTGACAGCTTTGAAGGAAAAAATTCCAGGGTGAAGAAAGGTTATTCTTAAATCCGCACTGGCTGCAATTGATGCTCCATCAAAAGCCAAGGATTACTAATATTCATGGAGAGGAAGGAGGAAATGGGCCCTAAACAAGTAACTGTGTTTCCTGACACAGTGTGCCGTTATGTTTTGTTATGTTAAATATAGAATCTTTAAACCAGCATATGATCCGACGGAAAGTTAGCCACATTCTAATTTCTCTCTCTCACTCTTTATTTCTTTCTTTCTCTCTCTCTCTCTTTCTCTCTCTCTCTCTCTCTCTCTCTCTTATTGCACCACCTAACGGCAGGTCCATTGCATAAAACTCTTGCAACTAATTTTATCTTCAGCCTTCCTATTCATCTCTACTCTACGAATTTTCCATCGGATCATCTAACCGCCTATGTCTCGGTCTGCCTTTAACTCTTTTCCATTAGGCTACACTCTTCCTTCTATTGCATCTTTCAGAAAACTGTCTACGTACGTTGTAATCTGTTCTGTCCAACTGACTTTTATTTCTTATCACGTGTAGGCCTATTGACTATCTCCATCTGTATCGACTCTTTCAGGTACTCTTTCATTTAGATTTAGTTTAAGCAATCATATTAATCATGTAATTATATCTATATGCGTTACTTAGTTCGTAGGCGTGTAAGGAATGGAAGTCCTAAAGCATTAGAATAGACAAATCATTAGCCAAGCGTAAACATTACTGAAAGTAAAGCAGTGGAGTGGATAGAGTCAATCATTAGAGAAGATCATACAAGTTATTAAATTTTGTAAATTGTGGATGCGGAAGGGTATTCGAGTTGCTGCAGAATATACCAACTGTGGACTGCACGTGTTGTAAAAGACGACAAAGCTATAGGATCCAAACCGACGTCTGAAAGGGCCTTCGGCTGATGAGCGCCGAGGCTCAAGAAATTGATACAAAATTAATTTTCTAATATCGGGCCTATTTAAACTAAGATTCATGGGAAGATATGAAGATGATGACGGTGATGCTGGAATAGCATTGATTCCTATGATAGCTCATCAAAATACTTTAATCAAAGACATTGGCACAGCCCGTGTAAAATTAACTCTAGATAGTTAAGAATCTGTCGCGAAGTAGATGTCAAGTTTTCCATTGGATGTGGTGGGGGGTTGCAAAATTCTTGGATTCAGCTTTAATCGTTTTGATTTATCAAAACTTTTCTGATATGCATTAACGTAGTTTCTAGAGAAAAGTAGAATGAGTCGTCTGTTTGAAGGTTGAGTGCTTCAATCAATTTATGTCGATGAAAGGGTAAAACTAGCTGCAAACGAATTCCTTTCTAATTTTAGAAGCAATAATCGAACTTTTCAAATGAGCAATGAAAGAGTTGAGGAGTGAAGGCTTGCCAAACTTCTACTTGTTAGGAGTTTTAGTTACGGATTGAATTTAGTTCTCTCATACATTTATTATTCGCCAGATGACACTACAAGTGTTGTGATTCTCCCACTGCCAGAAAGACGCTTAATGTCTGTCGCTTTGTGACATTGAATGGTAAGAGTCACAATAAGAGTTTAAAACACTTAGTTTTTGACAAGCTAATTTAGACCAATCTTCACAGCCTTCTTTTAAGACAAAAAGACGTTACTATAATTTTATATGTTACACATATAAATGCATCTTGCACAATAGCTTACGTGCAGCTGTTTGCTTCACGTTCCATCGAATGTATGTGTCTACACCTGGAACATTTTTTTTAAAATCGGAATATTCCTTATTCGTTTAACCATTCAAACAGAATTAATGGTTTCATGTGTTTAGACTGGTATCAGGTTAAGTAAATTACTATACACCAAAGGTAGTGGATAAAGTGGGGGTGGGGAGTTGCTGGGGAATTGGGGGAATTCAGCTCCACTAGTTCTCAGCTTTCCTGTGGTGCGTTCCTCGAGCTAATTGCCCATGTTAGTTACTAGGGGGCCCTATAAAGGAAAGGGAGAGAACCCAAAAATGTTGACGGTCCACTGGATCTCAATTCTCACTTTAACCGCTGAACTAAAGTAAACACCCCACTGCATCAGCCCCCAGACTGTTTGTGAATATAAACTTTCCTTGGAAACCAACTCGATATATTATAAATGAAATTTATTTTATACAGCGTTACAGCGTGATCTTGAATCTACCGTACAAAATAATTTGACAATTAGATACATAATGCCGAAACGATCACAAGAACACTGAAAGAGATAATAAAGCAATACTAACAATGAGATGTAAGACTAGAATAGATAACTTAAGACGATTAATATTTGGAACTTTTTATAAGGCTTTAGCTAAGTCCAAAATAAGCTTAGAGATGGAATTTTGAACATTGAAATATGCGGTTAAATATAGTAACATAATAACATACACTGTAAGCTCTAAGCTCGAATGAATACAGTTTACAATAACTTCGAGAATACATTTCTTTATAATGACATTCGTTTAGATTAAACCAATACGTTAAGAAATGAATATACATGTTTGCCATATGCATAAATGTAATAAACTGATAAATAGTCTACTTCGTGGTTATTTTACTTCTCTCCTTTTTAAACAGCAAATTATAAAGCGTCCTCCGCATAGCAAATTTAACCGTTGTGGCAATAAATATTCTTAAACGGTCAAGGGGCCAAATTTCGCAATCGGGGACACCAAAAGAGATAAGCGAAAAAAAACAGACAAATTTTAATTACAGTTTCCACAGCATATATTTGACATACTCATCAAGCAAAGCTACATGTAGATGTAGATATCCGTCGGCACATTGAGAGAAATAAAAACCAGACCCAGTGCGGGGAGTAATTTAGATTGTGGGAGGGCTAGCCGCTCCAAGACAAGATCAGATTTATCAGATATCGTGAAATAATCGAGAGTTACAAAGTCCAGACATCTATTCGCAGGTGACAGGGAAAGACTGATTGATGCAGATCTAAGATAGCATGTGACTACATTCGCTCTGCCCCTCACTTCAATGAATTTATAATGAGATTTAACGTTCGCTTTATCGTCTCACGATAACAACCGATAGTAATAGTAAATATTCCGTGTAAGTATGCGTAAATAGTATCTGAAATAAATGCGTATGGACTAGTTAGCAATGGGTGGAATTGTAGTTGATCAATAGATAAAGAAATATAATAATTGAGTACGTTTACAAGCAAATGAAATGGTAATATATTGGAAAATCATAAACTCAGAATACCCTGAGAGGGTCTGTACTCTGTATGTTCTGTGTAATGATTGGTCCTAAGCGTAAAAGTTATTTCTGAATCAGACTTATATTATTGTTATTATTATTATTATTATTTATTTACCATACGCATGTCACAAACATAGACTTTACAATGATACACAAACAGCATCAGCGCATGAACGGAGATAAAGGTCACAAGTGCCACTTACATATTCCGAGTTTAAAAGCAGAAGGAAGTAATCATATTAAAATGTACACAAAGGTACATTTAGCAAGTTCAAATATTAAAATGATTAGGATATTGCACAATTGAACATCATAAACGTGAAAATACAGGCACTTAATTTAAGTTAAACAGATTACTTTACACACAGTTGTCATAAATGGCAATATTAAAATTGATAAAAACAATAGTTTACTTAGAATGTAAAAAATAATTATATGAAGGAAATCTTTACAAATAACGAGTAATAAATAGTTAATGCTTTTAATATAATTCCTTAACTTTTCAAATATTTGCTAAGGTCGATACCGTCCAAACTCTTTTTAAAAGAGTTTAGGTTTGTTAATTCATATACTTTACACTTTAATATTATAATATATTATTATTAATATTATAGTATATAACAGTGTTGCTATATAATGCAAAGAATTCCTAACAGATACCTGTGAAATTTAAAAAGCAAAGAATTCTTTTATCTTTCCGCTTCGTTTAAAAAATGTATGAATAATAAAAGAGTAGAGAAAGATGTGAGAGTGCAAAACGGATAGATAAAGAAATTGCTAATCACTGATAGTAGAAATTGGATCGGTTAAAATATAAATTCACTGTGAAATCCACATTTTATCTTCATTTCATGCGAGATGATTGAGTACCCAGCAAGGTTTATGAAATATAATAATTCTTTGAGAAATAAAGATTTCCAAACTCAGTAAGAGAATTCATCTTTTATCTCGCATGCTGCCAAGGAACAGCAAAACGAACGAGAAATTCGTAAACACTGACAACGCTTGACTCTACCCCATTACATGTATGCTGTACCAACTTCACCGCTCACACATTCCCTTCTACTTAACCCCTCCATCACTGGCTACCTATCCTTTCTCCCTCCCTTTCTCCTGCTCTCCAATACAAACTTCTTGCCACCTTCACCGGACTTCAAACGACAGTGTATAATAATAATAAACGAAGCTGAGCAATTTATCAACCTCCTGACTTCTGACAGAAATTACAATCTCTTCACCATCTACCAGCTCTGCCCGGGCAACTGGACACTGGCTTCTGTTAACAAATTCATCCTGCGAGAAAAAGGACTGCATAAGTTACTAAAGCGTTATTCATTGCTTAAGTTTACATGTTAAATATGTCGTGCAAAATTTTCATTAAGTTTCAGCGATATATCAAAGTATTCTGAACTAAACCATAGAATAGTTAGTGGCACAGCATTATTTAGATCGTTTAACATATGAGATGGAGCTAAGCAAAATTATTAAATTGTAGTAATAATATTACATATATATGAATACATATATATATATATATATATATATAATGTATAATATGAATATATTATATATATATATGAATATATTATATATATATATATATATATATATATATATATATATATATATATATATATATGAAGAGGAAGGCGGAAGACAGAGAAGAGTGGAGGCGTTATGTACCATGGACCTGCCAGTAGGCAGTGCACTAAGAAGAGAGTAATAATATGTTAACCTGCAAAAAATTTAAATTCAATTTGATTTCCCTTGAAATATAATTGTTTTAAAAATAATTTTCTACATTTAATTACTTAAGTAATGTGCAAACATATTCCAACGCAATATTTAACTAACTCCAGTAACATTTATAAAGAAAACACAGGTCCGTTGCAGTTATATTTTTTGCTTTCCAAAGTTCAGAGGTAAGGCAACAGGTTGCAGTATTATTTGAAATTGAGTAAAACTACCTTTCCCGTCTGACCCCACCTCCCCCCGCACCCTACCTCTCTCACACCACAGAGCATCTCATTATCATTCTCCATCACCTAATTCTATCCGTCAGTCACAATCACTATCCCTGGCTTACCACTCGCTGTGAAGTCTCTCTTGGTTTATTTTAGAAAGCGTCGACGATAGGCGTTGACCTCACGACCTCTGATCTGGCCTCGATCCCTGTATCCTATCAAGTCTGACACGGTCTGTCAGCGTCTCCCCATTCATCATCTAACCCGTCGAAGGAAGATTGGTTGTTTCATGCGGTAATTATCTTCACTAAACAAATTGTTTTGATCAAGTTTCCAGTGAGTGTTAGTTTATCGAGATCTTTGTCATGTGACATGTCAATTAGAAAAACTTCATAGGCTTACTCTCAATCTATGCTATTTAAATTTTAAATTACAATATAGTCAGTCACGTATTGCAACCACTGATCGTCCACGATAAGTTTAAAGCCTGAACTATTAAAACTAGTTTAATAAAGTAATAAAGTCGATAGTCTCGGTGCTTTCAAATCGTGAAATCCATGCAAACATATGCCGAATCACTTTATGACTTTGAACCACTAAATATGCCGAACCACATTATAACATATATAGCGAAAATAAGTTTCTCTTGTATCGTCAGTTTTTACTTTCTATTTAATCGAATCGGTCACAGATGGTACGATCGAGTTTCGAACCCGACTTTAGAATGGCTTTTGACACCGTCGAGCATTGGAGACAAACTGCAGGTGATCTAACTGCAGCTCCGTCGAAAGCCTCTGCTGTCGATATCAGTCGACGCCGTGGCTCAGCCGTCGTGTTGTCGGTAAATGATTAACAGACTTGACGAGTGATTTATTACGTCGACAGGTGATTGGTCGCTGATGATCCGTTCGGGGCGTGGTTTGGAATTTTCGTTGTAGTTTTTACATGGGAGCTATTTCTGCCAGCTTGAAACCTGTCTGCAGAATTTTTACACCCATCAAGTGCTGATTAGGCATTGATAAAAACTCCTTTTTTTTCATTTAGAGCTAAATTCTGCTGTTTTTTGTTGCAAACCTGTTGTCGTTTCCTCACTTTAAGTAAGGTTTGTAACATTACTAAAAGCTCTTTTATTAAGCCCTAATTAGTTTATTAAGTAATATTGTCTATTAAGCTTCTTTTAACTGTGTTTATCTTCATTAGTAATAATTTTAAAAATTAACTCACTTTAGCCAAAATTAACAGCGATTAGATTTTTACTTTGATTCAAAAGAATTTAGATATTATAGGCCTATCGCCTGGCCTGTAGTTTAATCCAATATCACTTACTTTCCAGCAGATTGCGTTTGAACACATTATCTTGCCTGTGAAAAGTTTTGTTTTAGCTTTCCTTTAGCCTTTTCATAAGAATTGGAACCATCAAGATAATGCGTTGTTAACATAGAATTATTGTCAAACTTCCTGAATCTTGAATTTGAATGATGCCCTTATTTCAGTCTAATGTTTGCTGTGATGCCTAGCTAGTTTACTAATACTCGAAGATACGGAGAAGTGAATTGCTTCGATATAAAATTTATATCCACATTATGCTGTAAGGATATTCCACAATGATATCTATCATTTTAATAAATAAATCTCTCTCCTCTTAGTGCACTGCCTACTGGCAGGTCGGTGGTATATAACGCCTCCACTCTTCTCTGTCTTCCGCTTTTCTCTTCATGTCCACATATGAGTGGATCTTTAAATCATCTAACATACCTAATAAATAAACAGTTAAATTTAATTAATACAGCATACTTAAACCGTAGGACAGATAAAAATCCCTTGTCCAGGGTAGAAGCCCTGTGAATGTCCAAGATATAACTCTGTGAGAGCTCGTATCGAAATTAATCCTTCGAATTGACCCCACGGAATCAGAAACTATCATTTAAATTCATGAAGTCTCCTGACGTTCTAGACATTGAGCTATTTTAATGTGTAGATAAGTTTTCAAATATTCAACGAACATTAAAGTAATCGCATGTAAGTTGTATGCTAACAAACATTTAATTTAATAAATTATTTCATTAAATGAATATGAATTGTATAGTTCCTATAAAAAATTTGAAATGGAATTGAAATAACAGCACTTACTCGAAAAGTCACAATGAAACATAATAGAACTACTGAGATTTTAACTCACTAATCGTTAGGATTTCCACGTGTTGTGTTTCGGTTGTTTGAAGACTAGACCAACCTGTGACTGCATAGCGAATAGAAAACTAAAAAGAAGAAAGGTGTAGAAGGCGAATAGGGCACTAAAATCCAAACCAACCTCAGAAAGGACATTCGGTTGGTGAGCGCCTAGGCTCCAGAAATTGCTATAAAATTTTATCAGACGAATGGAAATGAAATAGGCGATTGGTTGATGATATGATGTGGGACATAGATGATAGGAGATGGTTTGTTCTTCTCCTGATCCTGGTTGAACTGGGAAAAAAGGGAAGATGAAGACGATTAAACGTTAGGCTATATTATTTTACTAGAAAATAGTTTTAATTACTAGTTTTAAGGTTCAGAAATGCAAGTCATGATCTACCTGAGAGTGCAAGTTATGGCCTATGCCTAAAGCTGAAAAATATTCATAAAGTGGATAGTGTATATTGGCTGCCTCAGTATCAAGTCCATCTTTTAACAAAAAGTTATATGTGTAATAGAAGATCAGTCTTGCTGATGATTAGTAACTATTAACAATGTGTTCATTTTTACTTATAGGCCTACATCTTCCTAGTTTATTTCCATCTATTCCATCTCTGGACTTCTCTGGTGTACTGCCAAAGAGTAGATCCGACGCGTATAGTAGGCCTATATTGGTATAAAATTATGCATGTTAATATTAATTACGCTTAGGTTTGGCGATTATTATTTCGGAATATTTAAATCGATGCAAAAGCAATTGCTAACATCTCCAACATCCCTCAACTCACATTTAGAGAATTAAGGTACGGACTGTAACTCACAAAATATAAACAAAATTCAATATACAATTTTCACAAAATACTCTTTAAGCGCCATTATCACAGAAACTTATATTGTAATGCTAATGGTGCTCAGAATTTATCTACGCATAATATTTGCTTATAATTAGCAGAAACTGATTTTTCTTAGAGTACCAATTATCGCTACATTTTATTGCGACTATTTAATGTTTTAAACTGTAGATGTGTAAGATTTTTATAATAATATTTGCCATAAAGTTAAATCATCATTACTATTATGTAAAAACGCCTTTTGGGACATCTACATGTAAATAGAAATATATTTATTTTTCAAAGACTCTCTATGCTAAAGTGGAATGTTTATTGCAACATTGTCTATGTTAAGTTCCTTCTATCATAATTAAAATAAACATCTAATATCTCTACTATCTGCAAAGATCGATTATTGAAATATTACTCAAACTCTTCTTTCAGACGCGTCGTTTTCTGGATTTTTAGGAATCTGAACCTTTACATAGATAGAAAGATAGATATGTTTTGCGAAAATCACAATGACACTACACATTATGCAAAGAATGACGTGAAAATGAACATGCGGGCCCGAAGGCTCTGACGCATTCTCTCAGTTAAATCTATAATTATATTACAAATATTTCTCAGTACCCAACTGCAATATTCCCATGCAAAATAGAGATAAATATGAAATTAATGTATGTGGCACATGCATCAGAAATGCTATATTTATTACTACTATTGGTGTTAGTTAAGGTTTAGTGAGTCTTAAACTAGCATGGAATTGCTTCCGGACTATGTAGTGTTATGTTATATGTTACAATACTATCAATGGAAGAAATCAAACTATGGGAAGAAAATTATTCTGCAGATCCACAGGCAGTGCTTGCGAGCAGCTGTGCTTCAGTTTGTTTATCTCTCTCTCTCTCTCTCTCTCTCTCTCTCTTTCTCTCTCTCTCTCTCTTACTCGCTCACACTTACTCCCTCTCATTCATTCTCTTCTTTCATCTTCAGTTAAGTTTAGAGATTTCAGTCGAACGAGATCTCAGTTGAACGTATGTCGTCAGTTCTTTGAATTGGCAGGAACGCTTTGCGCGGATATCTTCTTAACTGCTTGTGAGATCCGATAGATTGAAGGGTGAAGTAAAAACACGTCCATCAAACGTTAGTCGTGACGTGAACGTTAGACGAGCTGATCTCGGCTTTAGGACGTCTTACACTCGATTAGTAGACATGTCTCGACTATACATCTCAGATATCTCTTCCATTTCACTGTTTTGACGTTTGCAGATGATTGCCGGATAGTGTGTTACGATTACACTGATAGATAATTCGTATCTCGCTTGCGTATATCAATCTTTGGAGTTTCTTATAAACAATCGAGCGTTTCTTTCTTGGATGGATAGAGCCTTGAGGTACTTGTCAGTTATTACGTAGACTGGTGTTGATAGGCAGATAGATCTAATCCTGATATTGTCAGAAATTCTCTAAATACTGGAATATTAATACTGAACTCTTTTGGATTACTCTCTTGCTTGGAATGAAAATGTTCGGAACATCTTCAGCATCATCCCAATATTTACATCCGGATTATATATCTCCGCTTCCGACAACGGTAAGTTGTACAAATTTGTCAGAAAAATAACTACGATGGTTTGATCTTTAGGGCCTATATACATATTTACATGTACACATACGGAGATGGCTTAAGTATACATTTTCTTCATTTTTTTGTTAAAACAATTTAATAACGTCTCATAATTGTGGCATTGCCTTTTAAAACTATAAAAATTGCAGTGAAAAATAGTAAATAACGTTTAACTATTCCCATTAGTTTCTAAATAAATGTACAGTTGTGTACTGTGGATGATTTGATGATCTAGATGATTTGATTTTGAAATTTCATATTTCAGAGTGATTTTTTGCGCTCATACTCGTACCATGTTAGCAGTTAACAATACATATAGTCTGTAAATGATGACTGTATTAGGTTACTATAGCATCAGTAACTGAGTCGCTCAGATTTTTGATTTTCAGATCTGGAGCTTTGTTTCGGGTAAAATCCATAAACTGGTATTCTACACTACTTTACAAGTTAATGTGTTGCTGTTAAATTCTTCTTGTCGACTTTTGTTTATTAATAGTATTGTAAACTTTTGTTAAAGACGTAGGAGTCGTGTGTCATACTTGTAGGTCCAGTTCAAATTTTACTACTACTAATAATAATATTAAGTATATTTATAGCGCCGCTCTATGCTAAATGCCACAATCGGTGTAGCGACTAGTGAAAGCATGTACACAGAAAAGCTTTGGCTTCGAAAATCTTAAAAAGAATAGCCTAAAACTGTGCTTATTTAGTAAAATATCGATTAACTTAGATACTGGAGAAAGTAATGGAAATCAACCTGGGTAAACTTGATTCAACTTTCATGTTTTTTCCGAGCTAAATGTTTTATGGTGAAGAAATAGCTTTGTTATGGGAATATTTGATGCATATCTGGTATGCGCATAAAACTTCATTGCTCATGTAAGAGATTGGAACAAGAATACACCTAGGAACATACACATCATGCTGGTCATGTGGCAGAGCAGTGGAAAAACTGAGAACGAGAGGATAGTATCATTTGAGGCCAATATCTGCAAAAGTTTGGCTAATTTTATCAAATTAATTTTACTAGAAATTTTTCCTTTCAGAAAGTTAGGCTGCAGAAGCAAGAAGTAGTCCGCCCAAATTATAGTAGTTATCTGTTGTAGCGCAATGGACTCTTAATACATTATGCTCTAGTAACTGTGCGACAAACACTGTGCTCTAATCACTATTTTGCCACAAGCTTTGCGATCTAACCCATGTGCCATGAGCACTTATCACTGTGCTACTAGCACTCTACTTTAACCTCTGTATTAAATGCTCTAACCACTGTAACATAAGCACTGTGCTCTAACTGCTGTATATTAAGTGCTCTATCCACTGTGCTATAGGAACTGTGCTCTTACCACTGCTCTACAAGCTCTTTGTTTTGCTTTTTCTATTTCATTATGAAAATTTTAAAAGTAAACACGCATTATAGTGAAATGATCAACTATGTTGATATGTATCACTTTTTATAGCACCACATGTTTAAATCATTAGGCAATTTAAACCATTTTCCGTGTAATCAGTCCAGTGAATGTCTCTGATTTTACTCTCAGATCAGCGCGGCTGGGATTCGAACCCACGAGCCAATTTTATGAATACATGTATGCGTCTTAGCGCTGTCGTATTCCAGTGCTTGATATCTCTGTATTTAATAATAGTAATAATAATAACAGCAATTAGAGTGCTACAGTCATCAATGACAACATCGAGCACTATTGAGACAAAATCAAGCCGACGAGCCAAAAGAAGGTCCAAAAACAGTGCAAATATACAAAAAATCAGCAAGCAGGCTGTATTTTCAGCATGCTTGCAACCCAGTCTTCCATGTTTGTTGTAGAATGGAGGAAGAAATCGATTTTGGAATGATTAAACGGCTGTCAAGAGATCCAAATCAGATTTATGACTTGATATTAACACGAGTCAGTTTGAGACGTCGAGATCACAGGCATTGCATGAAATATCTCTACACACAATACAGGGAAAAATTCACCAAGACAACTAAAGAGCAATAAATTATTGAGATGTATGATCTCCTGCTGTGAAGATAAATTTATTCTGTATAGGCTCATTTATCTTTATTTCATAATAAACATAATGCCAGTTTCTTTTCTCAAGATGAAATGAACGAGTCGTAGTACGATATTCTGCCGTAATATTTCAAAGCATGCGGTCTTCAAATGGATGATGATTTAGGTAATTAATGCAAGTTCACTCGAAATGATAAAACATGCATGAACATACTTGATTGATTTAAGTTGAACTAGTAATAGAAACAAAGCATTGCTCTCATTTTAAATTCGCATTAATATTAGCGCGCATTAGAGTGAAATGATTAACTAACTATCGATTCCATTTTCCGTACAACGAGTCCTTGTGAATATCTGAGATTTTACTCTCAGATCCGCCCTGCCAGGTATCGAACCTACAGGAGTTCAAATCACATCACGATCTGTCAGTTAAAACTTCCTGAGGTTTCCTGACGCCTCTAACCACTAATCTTGTGAGACGTTCATTTACATGTCGATGTAGGGTACAGTATGATAGGTAAACTAGTTGGCATTCTTAATTCTTGTTCAGTGCACTGCCAAGTGCATAGTCAAGGTGCATAGTCATACTCAAAGTCTGCTTTCTCGCTCCACAAGAGAACTCCTTAGATCAACAAGTTTCCATTCACAAAGTCTCTGCCTTATCCATGTAGCCTATAGCTTGGAAAAAGTATGGATTCTGAGGTGATTTCCCGTTACCTTCCTAAATTAACAGTAATTATATTATGAAAGTCATCCTGTTCAGACAATCCTGAAAGAGTCCAGACAGAGTCGACTTGCATCTGTCGACAGATAATTAATACGTCTACTACATTTTATCTGCTACCTCCCGTTTCGTTGGCCAACTGTATGTGAATGGCTTTTACCTGAACGATAATAAATCATATTTCTAAAAGCTAGGATTTTTAGACCACACTTAACTAGTAGGATGTATAGGAGCGTGTGTGACTATGCGCTTGGTCGAAGTCTTGGTAGATACTCGTGCATTGAGGCGTTGGGCGATAGTTGGACTAGACAGCGCAATGATTGATTGTGTAAGATTGTTGAAGGGTTTCCGTGCAGTTAGCCAAGAGCTGGCTGGATTTCATGCCTGCTTACATTACTATAATACTGGATGAGAATTGTGTGTTAGAATCAGATTATTCTATACTAGAAACTGAACTTTGTGTTAGCTACCGTTGTGTTGTCTGCATAATGTTGTATTTAATTGTTATTCTTTTAATCGTTGTCTCTTATTGTTTTAATGTTGAATTGTCGTAAAGTTTCCGGTGTCCAAGATAGTCATTTTTAAGTATGATTAAGTTATATTGATGAGCTGTCCGGAATAGTACATGTTAATCAAAACATCCGTCTACTCCAGCAGTGAAATTCATACTATAAACAAATTCGCCTAAATGTAAAAACAAGGAAAATAATGCTTTCGTCGAAAACGACATGTTAGACATATTTATAAGAAAGTTAATCAGTAACATGTTTTAAATATTTGAGGGCGTATTAACACGAATTACAGTTTAGAAGGTTTTATGATTGGTTTACCTGATCGATGGCATGTTAAAACGATATTGTAACGATTCGTATACTGATTAATATATTATTAACATTACTTATTAATTAATTAATTATTAATTACGAATTAATTAACAATCTTGGTTAATGGTAATGCTCACTCAGATATTCTGCATCTTAACTTACATACGAGAAGATCTTCTATCGACAAGTTGATTCTGTCGCAAAGGCTCTGCCTTCACCACATGTTATCATTTGTCTGAATTTCGACTTCATTATTGCAACATGTGATGCTAAGGTGGTTTTACGTTGTTACCTCAGCGAATGATTTGTTGGGCTCATTTGAAAAGCGAGGGGAAGATTGATTGGGTTGTCTCTCTTACAGGTTCTGCTGCAAAAGAATTAATAGTTCACAAATCTTCTGGAGAAACTAATAATCTGCATTGTCTATATTACTCCAGTGTGCTGCCAATTGGCCATGATGCTTTTAAACTATGAAAATAGAAAATCAAATTTAGCATACACACACACAGAGGTGGTTTCTGCTAAACAGCGCCTTATGTCTTTATAATGTCTGTACCAGTTCAATCTTAATGATAGCTTTTTGTTGGGTCACTTTGGACTCAAATACTATCCCAGTGCTTTTCTTAGATTCTGGATACGTCGACGCTCCGTACAACAGTTTCGGACGCGTTTGGTGACTTTGACAATAATCTACTATTCTAGACAAACATATAATATATATTAAACCAAGTCAGTCAAGTATTTTGCAAATTTAGCGCACTAGTGTTTTGTACGCAGTCGTTCCTACAACCTGCAAATCTGCGAAAGGCATTAAAATGACCAAGATCTTATCAATTCATAGTAATGGTAACTTATCGTGCAGTAATGGCGTATTACGTTCATTTACTAAGAAGAATGGGTCGTATATTAGTCTACAGCTCGGGATTTGTAGCCTAGTAGGAGAGGGCTGTTAATGTGTTAGTAGATTGTTATACGATGCTTGTTATTGCCGCTACGCACACATTGCCGAGTGTGCACATTTACTACGCGGCGCCCTCTCGTGACAAACGTTAACAGCATGTTCGCCCGGCGGCGAGCCTTTCATCTGACTGACGAACAGATTTACGAGTCGTTATGAGAGATACTTAGCTGGGATTTGCACTTAAAGCTGACACTCAAGTGCTGACGTTTTAAACACTGATCGCCGTAAATCAGGAGCTGTCGCTGTAAACGTCTCTGTTGAGAATTATTAGTTGGGACGTGGAGAGTCAGTTATTAGCAGAGGCGGGCCCACTTGAAAACACTGCCTGCTCGCTCGTGTTTGTCATGTTGTTATTATGACCCGTCAGCTAATTTCCTCCAGCACGACAGCATGACGTTATCGCATTATGACAGTTGTAAAGCGATTGAGAGCGAACGGAATAGAATTATAATTATAGCGGAGCGGCAACGAATTCACTTGTGAACAACAATTGATTGATCATACGAGTCCACGATTGGGGAGTGTTTGTCTACTCTTCCGGGTATTGCGGACTTTTGGCAATTAAAAATTGTGCGCCAGGCTAGAGAAAATGAAACGTTACCATATATGTGTGGATCTTAGCCTAGACATTATATTAAAACTTTATCACGTGACTCTGTATCCATATTTGCCTGTATATTTGTTACCTTGCTCGTGATAATTAGTAGGCTGTTGGTAACTATTACAGAAGTTTACGAATTAAAGATATGTCTGGCCTAAGATCGTTGCATATCCATCCAGTAGTAATTAGTGCCTCATAATCTTTGTATTTTTAAACTTCTTACTGTTACAATATTGAAATTCATATTAGCCCGTCTTGTAGGCCAACAATTCGGTCAACAATTAGATACTGTGAAGAGAAGAATTATATAATTAACAAAAAAAACCAAAACTTGTGTAAATTCATACTTTTATTACAGCGTTCAATGAGATATATGTTGTTGGTGCACGTCGATAATTCCAAGATAAATGTAAAACTACATCATTAAATGACCACGAAATTTACTTTGTATGTGATTGTTGTTGTTGTTTCAGTTGGACGCGAAGAACAGTCCGCTGGCTCTGCTCGCTCAGACCTGCAGCAGCATCGGTCACGACCTGGGTCCAACCAAACACTCTCCGGACAAGAAGTCCTCAAAAGATAACCACCGCAGCGGAAGTAGCGGAAGCAATACCAGCTCGTCTGTGGACGACAAGAAGACCACGCCTGAGAGAAATAGAATTTCCGGTTCTTCCAGTGGAGACAAGCACGTCGCCACCTCAAAATCTCATAGCTCAACGATAAACAATAGCAGTGCTAAAAGTACTTCGGCCGGTAGTGCGATTAAAAGTGGATCGAAGTCGTCTCATCGAAAGGACTCGAGGTCACCCAGTTCAGCCAGTCGAGATCAGAGCTCGTCGTTGGATAAGCAGAGTTCAAGGTCATCGTCAGCTCAAGGTCAAGTGGGACGAGAGAGGGTGGGAGGGGGCTCTCCTCTAGCCGGAAGTGGAGCTTATGGGTCATCGTCTCATCCTCATAACGAACGACGATCGGCCAGTCCCACGAAAAACCTCCACAGTTCCTCAGTCAGAAATTCGAGTCCTTCTGCTCTCCCTCCGTCATTCGTGGGTTCCGTGCCTCCGCTACTCTATCCGCCACCCGGAGCCTTGAGTCAACTCACTGGTGCCTACCCATTTCCATTCGATCTGTTTTCATATTCAGCAGCAGCTGCTGCTGCAGCTTCAGTAGCAGCTGCGCAGAGCGCCGCTGCCGCAGCTGCAGGGAAGCTGCCGCCATCTTTAATGTCGTCATATCTCTCCGGTTATCCGAGATCATCTGGACTTGACGGACGAACGACTCCGATAGAATCGTGCAAGGATCCCTACTGTTCTCATTGTACCGGAAGAGGCAGCGAGGATGACAGACCAACCGTTTGTCCACATCTTGGAAGTAGCTGCCCTCAGTGCAATAGGGCTAAAAGCATCGGGGCGACGGTTTCATCAGGAGCACCCGTTGTCTCACCTCACGTCCCCTCAGCCGCCTCGCTGGCAGGTCTCCCCTCCCTCTACCCCGGGGCCTCGTTGTTCTATCCGGGCAGCCCGTTCGGGTCTCTTCTCCCAGGCAGCATGCTGGGCTCGATGCCTCCAGCCTACGTGTGTCCGGTCATGCTTCCAGGCGTAGGGGAACTCTGTGGAAAGCGCTGTTCCAGCAGCGACGAGTTCATTCAGCATCTCCGCACCCACACTCCACCATTCGCTGACCCAGGGGTGTTGGGCGGGGGAGCTTATCCCAGCCCGTCTCAGTACGCTCTCTCGAGTTTGTCTCAGAGGTCTTTAGCAGGCAGGTCCTTCTATCCTCTTCTGGACTCCCTCGGGTCCTCATCCGCCACTCTCCGCCCTTCTCCCTACTCCCACCCATCACATAGTTCGCTCCTCTCTAGTCGCTTTCATCCCTATAAGCCACCTGGAAGTGATTTAACGTCCGGTTTGTCTTCCTACGCAGCCAGCGCACAAGCCTTAGAGGCGTATAGGACTCTACATGCACAGCGAGCAATGGGAGCCATAGCTCCGTAGGTCGCCCGATAGTTAATTCTGCTTGTTATTTCTCCTAATGTATAATTTCGTTTTTCCTGTGCTCTTGATTTCGATTGTATCTTGCCAAATCCTACGAAATTGGAAAGCCTTGCAATGCATTTCACATTACGGAAATCCCCAATGACTGTTATTTATTTGCAACGTTTTATTTTGTGGGCAACCAACTAGCGAGATGCAGTTGCATTTATTATAGTCAAAACAACTGTGTGGAATATTTTTGAACTTTCAACTCTGAAGCTGATTTATATTAGAGTAAAATTGCCTTGAACATATAAAAGATCAGAAATTTGATAATGAATACTATAGAATATCGTACAGATTAAGTTAAGAGTAATATATAATGATTGTGGACAATTGTATAAAAACTAATTTAGGCATTTTGCTGAACTTTTGCCACTTTTTATTTGATTTTGGATATTAAGCCAATTGTGCGCCTCTAATTGAGTTTGTAACATTTGCGCGTAAGGTTAGATCTTCTCATTTGAACATTAGTTAATGGTTTTGGACAGAGATTAAAATCTTAGACTCGTTCTCACATAAAATGCAACAAATTCGTTAACTATCTTCTAGTTTCTTGGAGTGAGGAAACGGACGTTAACCTTAGCTTTAACATCTTTTTCCCTCATCTGGGCATTATACAGAGTTCCTAGCTTCCATCTACCGTAGAGGTTTAAAAAATTCTTGCATTCGAAGCAGTGGCTAAACTATTAAATATTGTATGCTTGATGGTTAGTAATATCACAGTTGGCATCATAAATAATATTTACCTGATCCACCATATAGACCACAACCCATAGATCTCTATCGCTGTATCTGATCCTGCTAATACTGTCTGTGCTTCGTCCGTGATGGATTTATGGCCCAACGTTACCGGAATAACAATTTAGCGGAAAGCCACCTATTGTTGAATTATACAACAAGCTGTAAATCTTGTCTGCTGTTATTCCTATTGTATCACGGTTGCTTGGAAAATGTCAACTCTTTCAACGCTGATATTGTTAAGAGTTAGCAAGTTTAAATGTTTATGATTTTATATCTTTCTGAATTTAGCGATGTCTGAAAGCATTGTATAACGCTTACATTAAAAAGGACTTCATAAGACGCAGATGGTAAAGAAAATCAAAGCACACTATCCCTTAGTTCTCACTCATATTACGTTGTATCATACAATTGGTTGTTAAGCTGATAATGTGAATCGAATTTCTTTCCTTAGAAGTTGAAAGGCTGCGGGAAAGCTATGACTCAAACCTAAAAGTTCTGGAGTTTAAATTTTATTTCATTCGTAACCTTTTACAATTCTTTATCAGTAACGTATGAACTCTGAATTTGAATTCTGCTCTATAGAATCAGACACTGCTGCTCTACCACTAGGTCACAAGCATACATGCATATCGGCTGAATAACGAAACGTTAAGTCCACCCTGATTGATTGATATTCTTGCTAGTGAATATATTTTACATTTATCTCTGCGTACGTTACATCTCGATATATCACCTCTCAGATATCGTTAATTTTATTCATCGCTCTGTTGAACGCTCTGTCGCGGCGTTCAATAGACACTGTCATTTGTGGTAAAAACTTTATGATCCTCTCTTGTTCGAGCTTGTATTCAAGCATTTATCGCTCAGACAGTTTGGACGTCACGCAATAACATCGTTGTATATTTGCATCTACGCTATTATGATGGTATCTGAGTCGTAACTCATGACACTCTCCTGTCAAAGGGCTGTCTGTGAAGAATGATGTAGCCGATGATTTACAGATGGCACCACGTGTTGTTCTGCTGTCACACTGGTCTCGAATTACTATGTGCTACGAGGTAAAACACACGAGCTTAGCCTGTTTGCGCTTTTTCTATAATTAGAATGTTCCAGACACTGTTATGAGTATTCTAGTGTACTCATAACAGATTTTCAACCGACTAGAACTGTATATAATATAAAATAACTTGTGTATATTAAATTGAAAACTATACCTGTGTTTTTGTTTATTTGTGCGTGCCATAGGCTGATGTGGACGAGTTCAGGACATCCTGTACTCGTTAACTCTTTTGTATGTTTGTATGTCTGATTGTCAGTGTCTTTGTCCGGTTCTGAGACGTGCGACTGAATTCTTTTTAATGTATTATATAACAAAATAACTGTTTAATCCAAAGGTGCGTCAACTCGATTAAACTTATTGATATCTGCATGCTTACTGAATGCTTTGTGATGATTTTATTTGACTAAATTCGGTTATTTGATCAGTTCTTTGGCACATGAGAATCCACTGGTTAGGTTGCAGATGTACGTTTGTCTCTGACGGTTTTTCTGATAAGAAAACGAACGTTAAACAAGGGTTCAACTCTTATTTCTACTTTGATAAAGTTTTGTAACAGTAAAGCTAAGGTTAACGTCATTTCCGCACTCGAAAGTGATGTCAGTGACGGGCGAGCCCAGAATTTTAACCCCGCACATACTGATCCGCGGTCGAGTATCTTACCGACGTCGCCATTGGCTCTAGCTACTAGTGTTTCCTGCGTCTGATATGAGTACAAATGGATTATTTCTAATACAAATTTCGTGATATTTGAGGATCTATACGTAATAATATCTTTACAAGTTTCCTGTTTCTATAGAGATGTCCAGCATCCAGATCGCTGTCTATATTGGTAGGCTATGTATTTGGGAATGATTTTGGTAAGAAGGATCCTGCTATACTGTCGCATCGCTCGCATGTCCCTTCAATTTCTCTATGCATGCTTTGCTCTCTCTGTATGTTAAACTATGTTTTGTGTCTGTCAATGTGCGTGTGTTTGTATCTGTCTCTGTGCGTGTGGTACACTGAAAACCGTTAATTACTGCTATTCGTTGACTCTGTGCAATAATCCTGGCAATAAATTATATGCTACAACACCGATACGTCTTCTTTTTACTTGATGTCATCGATGATAAATTGACATCGTCTGCAGTATATAATTAACAACCGATGTCAGCGCGACAAAGCGCAGTTTGGCTGATGTGTTTATACTTTTATCGCACAGTAAAATGGCCATATTGGTTGAATTATGAAATATTGGATCCAGCGTCGTTGGCTGTTTGCGAATTCTTTAGATGTCTGCATTAAAAAGAAGGAATGAAACATTTAGGCCATTAATTGTAGTTATTGAGATGCAAAATTGCTTTCTCCGAATACATATATTCCGCATTTCTCCGCTTTTAAATTAATGTGAACTTAATGCTAATATTTGCAGTCTATCAGGTTATAAAATTTCAATCCATCACTATTTCGTCGTTATAATTTAATCAGTCCACAAACTAGTGAATACAGCGCAAGTAAAAGTAATTTCACGTCCCTTTCAACATCTTACTGCCATGTCAGTAACGTTTTTATAAGCTCAGCTACTACAATTCGTGCAAAAAATTAAAGACTGTGATGAGAACGGCTGTTAGCTTTCCTTTACGTTGGCACTAAAAAGTGCAGAACGCCAGCAAACACACCTTCCTTACCTCAAAAACATTGAAGCTCTGATGGAATGAAAATTTCGATGAGGTTGCTGGATTGAGGTAAAGGAAAGTTGACCCTAGATATCCACCATGATATTCTGTATTGTGGATGATCAAATGCCTTAACAGAAGTAGAGATTTTATGTTAGTACGAAACTTAGCGCTGAAATGCTACAAGAAGAATGTTGTGCCATGCACAGTTCTTGAGAGAATGTAAAAAACTCTCTGCATTTACATACGTTTGGACACCTTTACAGGGAACTTTGAATTCGACGATGGCGAGTTATTGATTGCTGAATCTGGTATTATCTAACTAAATAATTGCACTAGTCAAAGTTTGAGTGGACTAAAAGGAGTTTTCCAGTAAAATATCTCATTTTCTATCAGGTTGCAAAGTGGTTAATTCATCTTATTGAAGATTTTGAATGAGAGTCATCTGACAATGAGTCAATGAGTGTCAACGGCAAAGTTTTGAGTGATGCCACTTTAATGCGGAATAAAGCAGATATTGGCTCATGGTCTAGACCACCTCATTGAGTGTAGTTCTCCGGAAATTAATGTTAAAATAGGCCAAAGTGCAGGAGTAATAACTGTTTGAACATGCATGCTTACTCACTCAGTTTGCCCTATCGGTTTGGTTTGAGCAATAAAATATAACACTGGTGTATAGGAATCATAAACAAACAGCAATGACTAATTAAGTATTGATTAATCATAGAAACTGCCAATTACTTTATTCAGGCACTATTCCAATATTGCACTGACTGAAAAGTCTAAACGACCGCGAAGTCTTATTTTAGAATACATACTGGAAATATAATCCTTTTCATTAGTACATTGTTTTACAGCTATCGGACGGCTGTAAGGGCCTTAAATAATAATAATAATAATAATAATAATAATAAAATTTAACGTCCCTTTCCTCATCTAAGGGTGATGTCACGGACGTCATCCTTAAATAACGCCGTCATGATTCTAACAATTCTCTCTCTTCAGTGCACTGCCAAGTGGCAGGTTCAAGGTACATATTCATACTCAAAGTCTGTTTTCTCGCTCCATATGAGCACTTCTTAGATCAACAAGTTAATCCCTTCACAAAGTCTATGCTTTATCCATACCTTATGTAGCCTATAGCTTGGGAAAATTGTGGCTTCTGAGGTGGTTTCCCGTTGCCTTCCTCAGATAAACAATAATAAACAATTATACACATTAATTTTTTTCTCTCTAGGTCTGATATCTCGCTTTGTATGATATTTTCTGTTCCTTTTCTCATATTCTTCCTGTATAATGTGGTTCTCACTTTTACTTCTGAAATTTTGCTATGTAGGCCTAATATGTTAATGATTTGCGTTTTTTCAGATCTGGTAATATGCGAGATTGAATTGAATTGAATTTAACTTATTCTAGTGTATAATATTTTCAAGATAGCTTGGGAATTACAAATAATTTCCAATTGTCATAGCTTACACAAATTAAACAGACATTCTTCATAATTATCAATGCGAGAAACAATAATTAGAGGGACAAACTTCTCTCTGAAGAGCTTATTAATCGAGGAAACAACCTGTAATTTCAATGGTCGGAATGGTTTAATTTTGAACTAAATATTTCTTCGTGAAATTTACAATGTCTTCATTACAATTTGCAGAGAATGTGCAAAGGCACATTTAGGCCCGAAGGCTCTAGCTCATCAAGTTAATAATCATTTCTAAATAATTTCAAAAATACAATTAGAACACACTAAAAATTCAAACATGCTAAAACTTGATAGTCCATCTGTTACGGGACTGTTGTTTTATCTATTGAAAATACTTAAATAACTCCTCTTATGCCGTCTATGTAACTGAAAGCAATAAAAATATACATACATACATAACATTCATGAAGTTGACAAGTAACAACAAGTTATTATTGCCAACTAAAAACTTGTCACAGTCAGTTCATGTATGTTAATTATATAATAACTCATGGGCCTGCCTGAATAACGATTGTCTAAAGGTAAACACGTTACTGGATATCATTTTAAAATCTAAATATTCATTTATTTGTAGGTAACAGTCACTATAATTTTGAATAGCAAATCTTTACAAATTCGTCTTAAATTCCTCCTCATCCAGTTCATGATTATGTCCGACTTAAAAGCAATTTTTTTCGATCTAGGGTGATTTCAGTGATGCATGAATTAAATAAGACATTAAATCAAATCAATCAGGAACTCTCTCCCAAGTGTTCTGCCTAATGGCAGGTTTAAGGCATATATTCTTACAATCTGTCTTCAGGATCCAGAGAGAGCACTGTATTGATCAAGTTAATCTTATCAAAGGCTACGCCTCACCAAAGCTTTAATGTAGCCATTAGCATGAGAAGATATTCTTCTGAGGTGGTTTCCCGTATCCGTCTTCAGAGACTATAATTACCTGTTGAGACAATAGTAACAAAACAGGTGATAAAATGATACTGACTAATTGCACAGTATGCTTGTTGGGCGAAGATTCTGAATGTCTGCTACATTTTTCATTGTATCTAATTAATTCAATCAAATGGCTACAGTTGCAACCATGTACTCAAAACATACTGTCACAATAACTACCATAATTCCAACACATCTGAAAAGGCTTAGCTGTCGGTTACAGTGTCGTAAATACCTGCGGAGAAATAATAGCCCATTAATGCAATTCTATGACAGTAGAATACAGATTGAATGTAAAGCAGCTCCGGGCAGGAAGCTAGGTATGGACCCGGGATTCCAACCCACCGAGAGAGACCATTTCGAATGTTAATTCGGTAACATTTTACTGCGGCAGTGCGGCGTGTTTGAACTAGCTTGGCACAGAAGTGATATATCACCGAGGCTCCCTCTCGCTCCCTGGCTCGTACAGGGCCTGTCGAGTGGCGACGGATTATAATTGAAAGTCCGCTTCACGTTGACTCGACCCATAAATCTCTCCCGTAGCGCCTCTCGCCTGTTTGTAAACCAGCCGTAGATCATCCGGCTGTAGGAGCGAGTCCAACGTGGGAACATACGGCTGCTGGAAAAACTGCACTCATCGTCTGATTTGATTTCGTGTAGAGCTTTTGCTCTACCCTTGCAAACAATATCTGTGTTTTATGGTCGCACCGAGTGCGCTGCGTGTGTAATAAACGTAACGGGCGAGTAATATAGCGACCCTTCTGCTGAATTATGACCGAACAGCGTGCTTAACTTAATAGGTCCTTTATAGCTCGAACACGTCCGGCTTTCGATGGGTTAGAGCCGACAAAGAGCCTAAGCCGTTAACATTGCTGACTGTTTTCCATCAAACACGTCGTGATTAAGTTGTTGCCACTATAGAGCCTGAGCTCTTGTACAGCGGTGTCGTTAAAGTCAAAGACTCTGAGTGGAGACTAATCGTTAGGCTTCAGTCGAACTGAAGTTTCAGCGTAAGCTGACACTTATCTAGAAAATAAAACGTAGGTCTACTTGTAAATAAATGGTTAAATGTCAGAAGCAGCACTGCAAGCATATGCTACAAATCTAGTGTATGGGACTAAGATATTATCTAATTTCTTAGATAAATTGATATGAAGAGATTCAAACATTAGCGATTTAAAATGTAGAACTTAATTCGTCGTTTTAAGTTTATTTACAGTTGCACAGTTGCTATCCTAGTTTATAATTCTAGTTGCTTCTGCAATAAATCATCAAAAATTTGATTAATTGTAGGTAAATATTGAAATACACATTTTATTTCAGATTTAAAAGGCAATTGAGAAATTTGTTCTCATACAATACGAACAATTGAGGGTTTGCTCTCAGTATTACCAACCTTTAATATTTATTTTTAACAACACGCAATACTTAGCAGTTAGCACTATTTTGAGCCGCACGGTTAAACCTATCCCAGTAATTTTTAATATTTAAAGAGTATATTATACCATGATTTCTCCATACTAACCACAATTAGAAAAATATGAAATTAACGAAAATACTTTATAGGATTCAAATAACAAATTTAGTGTGGATAATTGAAGGATATTTCTTTTTGGAATTAACAAAATAGCAATAAACGCAGTCTTGTCTATTCTTGACTCTATCGACGATGAAACCTTACGAGATTCGAACTCTCTTTCTGGAATAGAGCCGTGTCAGTAAGCAAAAGCTATCAACAGTCAACGTTCAGCATAGCTTCACCAGTAACAGCATTGATTTCTGACTGCAGATCAGTATGTGCGAGATTCAAATCCTGGACTGATCCGTGGCCGCTGATATCTCTAAAGAGATGAAGCTGATGACATCGGCCTGTTAGCCGGCAGTCACTGAACAGTAATGCATTGTTTTGCACCAGGATACGGGTGACGACGTGATAGTTAACGGCGTGTGATAGTCTAAAGATAAAAGGAGATGAATCGTGAAATATGATAAACATACCCTTTATTATTACGATCTGAACGAGATGAGAGCTATAGCTCATAGCCCTGTTATAACCCCTCCCCCATCTCCACCCCTGATATCACCTTCCTGAGTTTGTTTTAAAGTTACTGTTCATTCATCTCTAACATTGAAGTATTCAGCATCATCATACTCCCTTGAATCCCTGTTTTACCAGGGTCGGGATACAAATAGACCGTCTCAAATCCTATCTGTTATACACCATATCACAAGCCAATCCCCTATTTGAGACTTTTCCACTTTTTAAATTTTTCAAGCAATTTCTGGAGCCTAGGCGCTCACCAACAAAATGCCCTTTTCTGACGTTGGTATGGATCTTAGTGCTTTAGTCGCCTTCTACGACACGTGCAGTCACCGGTTGGTCAATTCTTTATACAACCCGGCCACAACACGGGTAATAACATTGAAATTTTACAGTTAATAAAATCATTCAGAATAATTTTTGCATTCAAGACGCCGATACGAGCGGGATGACTATACGCTGGTCGGACAAAGATAATGATAAATATATAAATAATGAGCACAGTTTTTAAGAAACGCATAAATTCGTATAGTATCAGCTAGTAAGTGCACCATACGTATCCCATGATCCGATACAGCTATTTCAAAATAAAACCTGGTCAATCCTATACTATTTTCAATAAATTTCATTCATTTACAGTACGTTATTTTTGCACTTTGACACTTCACAGCTGATCGCCTTAAGTATGTTAAGCATTTCCGGTTTAATGAAGTATTCCTAGATTATCTGTCTAGACCATCATCATAGTCTCTCTCCTACCTACCCAAACCACACAACATCGATGACGACACAAATTAGCAACTCTCGACTGGAGTGGCTTGAAGTATTCCATCAGAAAGACGAAGAAATGATGTAACGATGTAAGAGAAATGACGATGTAAGAGAAATAACGTTGAGAATTATGCTGCTCTCATTCCCGGTGGATAAAGACGTCGTAGTTCTGATGTCTTGAGGCGCTTTCAATCACACCAGCCTCAGCGACATCTGTCCAAATAAATAAACATCCTTCTCTATCCTGTGCGCCGTCACAAGCAGAATTCTGCGTGCGCCTCGCAGGCTGCCTTCAGTGTAAATGTGCTAGGATTTTGATATTAACTGAAAATTAGGAGGAGAAATAAGACAGCGTATTTTGGCTTTTTATATTCTCAGTTTTTTATTTTTTTAAATGCCCTGGGCTGCATAGCGCCCGTGGCTAAAAAATAAAATAAAAGAAGGACTTATTTAAAGAAAAGAAAGATGAAAAAGAAATGTGTAAAATCCGCAACCGCCAATGAGCTACGAACGTAGACAGCATTAAAGCGCTGGAGATTATAAAATATTCTCAGTGATTCTGAAAACAAAAATATGCAGTAAGCAAAAACAGAAGCCATCAAATTGAGTAAGTAGCCATTAAGAAAGAGTTAATTACTCTGTAACTCATAAGAATACAACCAAATATTCTACTGACTAAAATTAGAGATACATGTAGTTTCATCCATTTTCCTCACTACTTATTTTTCAGGTCTTCCAGTCGCATTTTCACTGTGTAAAATTCCTCTAATATGTCTGTGAACTTAACATTAATGCAGACATTAATTATAACTCTCGCAAACCACAAATTGTGAATACTAGACACAAAAAATGTGTCCGACACCAGTACTCCCATGTTAAACTGATATTATTATTGTTATTGTTATTATTATTATTTCTTATTGCCCTGGGATGTATAGGGCCCTGGGCTAAGAATAGGACAACAGAAGGACTTCATTTACGAAAAAGAAAGATTAAAAAGAGATGTTTAAAATAATTCCTCTACACTCTGTGAGGCCGCATTTGCCAATGTGCCAAGAACACAGACTGCATTAAAGCGCTGAAGTGAAATGGACAGGCGCTGCTTATTATTATTATTATTATTATTATTATTATTGTTATTATTATTATATATTTTTTATTTTTTTTTAATTTTTATATTATTATTATTATTTTATTATTATTATTGTAAGTTTATCCACTGAGTAAAGGAGCCCTAGCATAGTGAAAAACGCTTAATAAGGGAGCCCTGAAAATAAAGGGGACAAATCCAGGGCTACTTTATTTTGGAGCATTTTTTCTGTATATTTCTGTTTAGAGTAGAAAGCTGAAATTTGTCAAGTCCATAGAACCAGAAGAAGTCTTTCAAATAAAAAATTATGAAGTTTGTAGCTTGAATATTAACGAAGATACAAGCAATCAAAATTTCATGAGTTATTATGAGTGGGTGTGGCACGAGTATAAATATATGAATAAAGTGGTCTTTTTTGTCAATCAAATTTCTCTTTTATTGCGAATTATGATTGCATTATTGAAATGATAATTGAAAATATAATGAATTTCCTATTTTATGAGGTATAGAACTCATTTCTACGACCTAGATAACTCACTTTATATATTTCTATGTTTTTTAGCCTTAAAAGCGAGTCATTAATTTTTGATGTTGTGTATAATC
Organism: Enchytraeus crypticus; assembly: GCA_905160935.1. Lineage (NCBI taxonomy): Eukaryota > Metazoa > Annelida > Clitellata > Enchytraeida > Enchytraeidae > Enchytraeus > Enchytraeus crypticus. The sequence goes on from CAJHZI010000505.1 coordinate 707,076, forward strand.
TGAGACATATTGAATGCAACCGGGAATTTGTGCGTTAATACAAGTAGAATACTATTTTAAATAAAACAAAATACAAATAAAATCCAAAATATAAATAGTGTAGTTCTAAAGTTGTTATGATATAAATGCCTTAGTAGCTCAGTGTAAATGCAATAGGTAACGGTATGAAGTTTTAAATGGCTGATCCTGAGGGCATTCCCAGTAGAGCTGATCGGAGAGTAAAATTAAAACTGTTCACCGTTACACCTGACGCCTTGAAGGGATCTTCGGGCTTCTGACCTTGACTTTAAACGTACATTTATTAGCAAAAAATATTTTTTCTGAAGTATGGACCATTGCATTTTACACATAGCAGTAGGGATGTACAATTTAGATTTCGATTTTTAGCAATGTGTAAATAAAGTCTTCTAAAATCCATGAACTTATAATGATTAATAGAGTGATACAGTCATCAATGACAACATCGAGCGATATTGAAACAAAATCAAGCCGGCGAGCAAAAATAAGGTCCAAAATCGGTGCAAATTCCAAAAATCCAGAAAATCAGTCTAAAGAATAAAGAGTATAGGCCAAATATTATTAATCATAAAGAGTTAACATTTAGTCCTATATGCGTCAACATTCACTATCATTTCGCTATGTAGGTTTATATTTGACCTAAAATCATGAAAGATACCTTATATAAGAGATGATGATGTGGAAGAGGTGATTAGTATAAATGTACAATCAAGGCTATAGTCATTAAGCTGGAATAAATACTTGTAGCAGCCCTCTTGTGAGGGAATTCCTTGAAGCGAAGGCGAAAGGGCGTCAGAAATAAGTTGCAAACATATGTTGAGAGAATTCAGTCAAATATCAGTGTGCCTGCAACCTTAATGGGTTAGTATTCCGTGACGCCCATTATCCTCATTAGCAGATTAGAGTAAGAGTAAAGTTGCCGACATCAATACATGTACAGAAGTTCTAATCAGCTTACATTCAGTTGAATTCACAAGTTTAGCAGTCTCTGCTGTATAATGTAGGCTGTATGTATGACATTTATGTTAATGAGTTGTGTGTTTACATCGATTCTGATAATATTTTTGGTATAATTTGTTTGAGTGTCTTTTTTTCAACTATTTCGTTCTTAGACTCATTTATCTTCCTCCTCAATCTCTGGCAAATGGACTGCACTGACATTGATCTCGCTTTCTCTTCAGACAATGCATTTGCTCTGGTGTTCTGTTGCAGGCTGGTGATCTTGTACTATAGTGCTATTGTAGTTGTATTTTCCGTTTGAGACGTCCCTGACATTGCCTTCGGGTGAGGAACCGAACTTTAAATCTTCATATTCGTTGTATATATTTGTATGACTAGATAGGGCACCGTTATATAAGCGTGTGTAGCATATTTCAAAAGACTGCATTAGACATAAATAAAGATATTTGTCAAAAATTTTGACAAATATTTTTCTGAAATAACGCTGATCAAAATACCGTTTCTAATTATTAATTGAATAACGGTGCCTTTTGAAATTATTTAATTAATAAAGTGACTCTTTGTTTATTATTATAAGAATAACGTGCTCTTGGTTGCTATATTGTCTGAATTAAGTGTACTTGGCTTCTTATTTATAATATAGCCTGATCAATAATAACTTGGCTACTTTATTCAGCTTAATTTAAATCAATAATAACTTGTCTACTTTATTCAGCTTAATTTAAATCATTAATAACTTTGTACACTTTATTCAGCATCCGCTAGCTTCAAAACTAAAGTAGCCCTATAACAAAAAAATTCTAGACATAACTCAATAAAGAACCACATAATAACTGGCTCCTTTATTTTCTGAATGTATTGGGTCTACTTTACTCGGTCAATAGCATTATTATTATTATTATTATTATTATTATTATTATTGTTGTTGTTGTTGTTGTTGTTGTTGTAGTTGTTGTAGTTGTTGTAGTTGTTGTTGTTGTCGTCATTATCATTATTATAATTTTTGGGTCAAGTATCGTTTAACTGAACTCAATATAGAAAAGATACTAAATTGTAATCGGTGAATTTCGATACGGTAACTTAATCACCCGTCACTATGACAGTAAATTCAAATGACTTAGCTCATGTCACTAGACGTCAATGTAGATCTCTGGCCATGTACCATAAGGCAAGGCGCACATTCATATAAATCTAATATTTCTGATTTCATAATGACGACTGACTAAGCACATGACGCTATTGTAAATGATTAATGCCCATGCAGTCCTGACGAGCTATGATTTAATGTATGTGAAAACGTCTTGGCGCATTTTCATCAATTAGGTTCATGCTTTGTTAGACGCCGCGCCGGACGAATGTTGTTGACAAGGCGGACAGTTCGGTCGTAATGATGACATACATGTCTGCAGCACGATGCACATAAATAACACATAAACGTCTCTACTCGGTTAACTCATTTTACTTACAATCCTACTGCACGCAAGTTGTGGGAATTCTCTCCACACACTATCGCTGGTTAACTACAAAGACGATACCTGATGTAGCAAAAAGCTTTATCGCTATCTCGCAATATTGAACGCTATTGATACGTTGCTGGCAAACCGGGTAAAGCATAATAGGCACTCAAATGTAAATGAAATGTCTCTAAATTCTTTTCTTATTAACTGTTCTTGGCTAGTTTGAGTGACTGTTTGGTTGCGAGTATGGGGCATGATGAGCTCTTTCAACTGTGTGAAGCTAGAAATGGATTTAATTTGTGCCCGTGGCACTATTGGTTACGTCGCTGATGCATGTGTTCTGATGTCACAGCCAATTTTCAGTTAAATATTATACATGTAGAGTATCCAAGCAAGAAATACTAATTATTAAACAAGGGGATAGTAAAAACTTTAATTCTTACAAGCTAGTATTTTATTCTTTCCTAGGGATTGGATTATTTATTATATTCATAATTTTGTTTTCTGACGTTTAATGAATATTACATTGCTTGTAGTATTATAAATTCGTAAAATATAATTATTAAATAATTATATTGACAATAGTATTTTCGTATTTCAGTTGTCGTTTAAATCTTAGCACAATATCCTTTCAGAGGAAAATGGAGTGTAAATGAATTTTTACAATCGGTTTATAGTTGGAATAGCTACATCAACAAAGTAAAGCAAACTCACAGTCATTAATTAAGATTTTAAATTTTTACTTGCTAATTACAGCATTAACATTAAAAGCTAAGGTTAACGTCAGTTTCCTCACTCGAAAGCGATGTCAGTGACGGGCGAGCCCAGGATTTGAACCCGCATCAACTGATCCGCGGTCGAGTATCTTACCGACTTCGCCACTGGCTCCAGCCAGTGGCGAAGTCGAAATCAGAAGGCGAAGTCCATTCATACAAGTACCTAACAAAAATAGTCAAAACTTACAAATTTAAGTTTAATTTTGTTTTACAGAAGTAAACAGAACTAATTGAAACAATAAACTGGATAGAAAGTTTTCGTTTGCTAATTGTAAAATACAATACTTTATTTGTTCAGTACAGTAACTTGAAATAGAAATTTAAAATGATATTATACAAAGTAAATAAAAGGGTTACACTTCTATTTTTAACAAAAAGTAGTCTGAATGAAAGCCACTATACTATCTAGTTAATTCCTTGCATGCTCTCCCTTGTCGCAGAAGTTGTATGACAGATTTCTTTACCGAACTGTGAATGAAGAAGCATTTGGCTATTGGCCACAGCCTACTATCGGATCGTCATGAAGCGTTGAAATTTTAATGCAACAGACGTGCCAGAGTTCTTGTGGAAGTATTGCCGAATGGCGTGCTGGAAGAACTTTAGAATTTTCATAGTTGACCGCTTCGTAAAGCAGTGATAAATCAAGAGTTCCGTCCAATAAAACTGTTTCGTTGCTCATTAGCACTCTCGCTTATGTTCTTATGACTCTCTCTCTCTATCTCTCTCTCTTAGTGCACTGCCTTCTGGCAGGTCCGTGGTATATAACGCCTCCATTCTTCTCTTTCTTCTACTTTCCTCTTCATTTCCACATATGCATGGGTCTTTAAATCATCTAACATACCTAATCTCGGCCTGCCTCTGCCTCTTTTACCTTCCATTCTACCTTCTATAACCTCTATTAATAGACCTTCCCCTTAGAATGAGTCCTATTCAACCCTTCTTCCTATTTCTTAATACATTTATCAGCTGTCTATCTGTACTAACTCTCTCCACAACTTCTTCATTTGTAACCTTTTGAGTCCAGCTAATCCTCATAACTATGGATCTTTTTCTTAATAATTGTGATATTTGTATGGCTTTATTGCATTGTCAGACTTCCGTTGCGAGTGAGAGAGTAGGGCTCAAGAGTTGAGTTCAACGTAAATCATATTGGCTTGAGCCAATGACGATGTCGGTAAACTATTTGACCGCGGATCAGTATGTTCAAATCCTGGGCTAGCGCATCACTGACATGGCTTCCGAGTGAGGAAACTGACATTAACGTTAGCTTTAGCTTTTCTAATATGAGCAAAGTCATGAGAAAAGAATATTGATTGACATTTAATACAAGTTATCTTCCATTTGGGCATATCTTCGGTATAATATATACTGCCAGATGCTCTTCCGAGAGTTTAATCATTAATAAAGCCGAATTCTAATCAAATTCAGTGCTGGCCAGTTCAAAAAGCTAATGTTAACGTCAGTTTCCTCACTAGAAAGCGATGTCAATGACGGGCGAGCACAGGATTTGAACCCCGCACATCCGCGGTCGAATATCTTACCGACATCGCTACTGGCTCCCGTAAATGGAGCCAGTGGCCAGTGGCGATATCGCTAATGTGATACTGTGATATTAATCAGACGTTTATTACTGGTTTGATCCTTTACGTCTTTGATCGCATAATAATCTGTAAAATTTAGCGTGCACTGTGAATACATTTAAAAATCTGTCTACAGTATGAAAGCGTAACATAAGTCCGTTGATTTTCATATAAAATCTTTTTCATCGTTTATTAATAAGGATTTTTTTTATTCCCTCATAGATTTTTTATTCCCTCATAGTATGCCAAGTGGTCGACTTTTATAAACACGTTCTGTTAGCAGGAGTTGATTCGCCGCTGCTGATGACATCTCGTCGTCATGCTCAATTGGAAAAAATTTAAATAACTTTAGTTGCCAAAATATTTGAATTTGGATGAAATCCGGTATTTCTAAATTTTAATTAGCGCACCGAGAGTGTAAGATAAGATAACGTGGAATAAGTACCACAAAAAGAAATTAAGCGCCAACGAGATAGATACGGGATGATCGCTTGACAAGCGGATAAATTAGAGTCATTTATTAGTAACGGCTGGAAGGGGGATGGCGTCATTATCTCTGTGTTTTAGCTCAGTTCTCGTCCAAGGACGTTATATGGATTGGATGAGACGATTTGTTTAGCTACAGACCCGAAGCTGATTAATTGTCATTTTATTTAAAATTACATTATTAGTTAAGAACATTCTAGAAACTAATCAACTGTTTGCGTGAATAATCTCAAATTTAACTACCGTTTACTTGATTACTAAATAGCTTCCGTTTAGCGTGCCGATATCCCTATTCGGGGTTGACAAGAAGGGTACTGGATAGGAAATGGAACAGTAAGGTCGGCTATCCATCGACCTGACACCATCAGTTGTACACGATTAGGTTTCCATTCACCCCTCGGAAGAGAAACACCTACGCCTCTACGCAGTCTCGAACCTGCGACATCACGTTCAAGAGACGATCTCTCTATAACTGCGCCACGAGGTGTTTCACTATACGGAGTACTTCATTACTACATATGTGAGAAATGTTGCGTCGATTATGATACCGTAAATCAGGTAATTTTTAAATAATCATCTACCAATAACCTGTTTATTATTTGTACATGTATATTATACACTGTAGGCCTTCCATTTGAGCCACTGCTAAAAGCTAATTACAATTGTTATATTGAAGTAGCACAGCTGGTAGAGCGCTGACTTAGCATGTCTGAGGTGCAGGGGTGGTTATCTTTCAAAGAGCTATTCTTAACTTGTTTGTTATGGAATAAGTTTGGTTGTTTAGGCTTAGTGCAATTACATAACCGTCTATGTATTTTACTTCAAGTATGACGGTCGATCAGTTTTCCAGTTTCTCATTACTCCAGTTTGCGGATCACCCAGAAGCACTCATATCCACTTAATATTTAGCACTTTTAGCGAAGTACTTAGCACTAAACTTTAGTATTTGTAGGAGAAATTAAAGGCCTTTGAAGTGAAAAGGTTAGTTGTAGGTACAGTGGTTGTTTTATAGATGGTCTATTTTGAGCCAGCATTGTGTGCTTATAACATAGAGTAACAAGAAAGTTTAATGTTCTCTTCTTATGTTAGATAGCTAGACAATGCATCTAACATACAGAATATGTCATGATATTGTTTACTTTAAGCCGTGATCTTGTAATTCAAGAAAGAAATTTATTGAGAATTGTAACTGAATAAAGCTATTTGAGGTTTGAGAACTTATAGGCCTATATTAGAATAACAAATTTTGGGGCAAATCATCAGCAAATTCAAAAGTCGAATAAAGTAAGACAATGTGTTATGTAACATTAAACTTGATTAATGATTTGATTTACAGGCATACAGTACTAAAAGTGTAAAAGATGATATGTTAATCATCATCATCTTCGTCATCTTGCATCTTGCCTTGAATCCCTAGTTTAACTGGGGTCGAGATTAGAAAGCGTTGTAGCAATAGATGATTTGTCAATGGCAAAAAATTGGATAGTTACGGTAAGTATCAAACTGTTTAAGTTAAATATAGAGTATGTCAGGGTGAGATATACAAGAAGAACTTCTGTAGGGTTTTTCTATAACTTTTATTCCCATGTATTTTCTAAAAATAATGGCTATTTGGGTAGTTACGGTAAGTATCAAACTGAAGTTAAATATACAGTATGGCATAGCGAGATATACAAGAAAATATCTTTTGTAGCGTTTCTACGTACTTATTTATTCCAATATAAAATTCAAAACATTTATAAAATAATCTCTGCCTCCCAGGCTGTTAGAGCGAACAGAACCTAAAGTAACTTTCGTATGTGTAGGTCTGCAGTGTAGGTAGGCCAAACTAATAGCAAAGGTTTGGCAAACCGATTTATCTTCCGTCTATGCAGCAGGGATGGGTTAGTTGGCGGCCAGTAGATAGATAAATGGTGGGCCAGAGATAGATAAATGGCTGGCTAAAGAGTGCGTGGAGGATGGGGAGGGGGACAGTTAGATAAATGTTATTTATTGTCGACAACACGTCACGTAACCTACTCTGACTCGAACGTTGAAAAAGAGTCGAAATGTCTAATGTTTTCTCACTGTCTCAACAATACTCCCTCCTTCATTCCACGGGCTTCAGCGCAAAGAGAACAATGGACTTTCTCTGCTAACACGGGATTGGCAACGTGCTTTGATCACTTTCCATTTTCAGTAATAAAATTGTTTGTTTTCCAGCGTTGATGGATAATCTAGGATTAAACATAGCTGTGTCGACGTTCTTGAAATCGACGCGTGACTTGAGAATAATTCTGCATCATTACTTTTTCTTTATGAACCTCCAGATGTAGTTTGAAAAAATACAAATTATAAATCTAAGTTTAAGTTTATATAAGTGTATCACACTACATCTGAAGGTTTATAGAAAAAAGTAGTCATGCAGAATTTCAGTGTTACTGAATAATATAGAATTACACATAACAGTGTGAACGTTCCTGAAATCGACGCGTGAAGTTAATATATAATTCTGCATGATTACTTTTGTATAGACTTCCAAATGTATTGTGATAAACTTATACACATATGCTTTACTTCTTATATATACTTATTTATACGTTTTTATACTTTTTACTTCTTCTTATTTATACTTCACTGACATCGCTTTGAAGTCAGTGAAGTATAAATAAGAAGAAGTAAAAAGTATAAAAAAGTTCAATGATAGGGCGAGAGACTGCGTCAGACGCTGGATTAATGCTGTAAGAGGACACGATAAGAAGAAGATCGCTTTCGAGTGAGGAAACTGACGTTAAACTTAGCTTTACCAGCTTTTTACTTATATACTTGTTAACGAAATTAAGCAGACATACAACCCCACAATATTGTTACAATAAAAAATGATAAGCATGCACAAAATCCTTAAAAATTCAAAATTCCACTATTACACTCTTCTCCTTAGCAAATCCGCCACCCGCATACACAATAGACAGGGTGCATTTTAAACTCTCCAAATTGAGTGTTAAAAATATGAAATTAACTAAAAATATTATATAAAGATGTAAGTACTTGAATACTTCATGTATAAAATTATACAACAGAAATAGTGAATTACGTCCGTGTTGTGCCCGAGCAGCTCTGCAATAGACCAACTCTTTCATAACGTTTGTCGTGAAAGACGACAAAATGAATGTGAAGAAAACTATGGAAAACCACTTCCACAACCGTTTATATTCAACACTAACGGCTAAAGTGAAAAATAGAGCCTTCGATGATATCAACGAGTTGATCGAGGGAGTGCTCTTTCGAGATTATCAAACAAATGCTGTTTAGGAATACGTAAGATGGAACTGCTATTTGATGGAACACTAGATAGAGACTCTAGATACACAGTTTATGAAGCGTGTAATATATTTGTTGAATTTTGCTCAATCATTTTGACAATACGTTTGCAAATTGCAGATTAAAAAAGAAATTTATAACATTTTATTTCTCTCACAATAAAAAATGTTTACGTTCAATGCGTTTTTCATCAGATTTAAGCTTGTATGATGAAGATAGATTGAATTTGTGTTTCCTGTATAGAAAAAGCAGACATGTGGTCTCGACTGTCATCAGGTCTGTCTCATATATTAATTTAAATAATGAAAATGTACCTAAAAAACCGTGATGAAATGAAGTCGATCGCCTCGGTACCTCAGCTTTGATAAATTCACTGACAGTGGGAAATATGTCGCATGAAAGGCTCGCTCTTAATTACAGCATTAAATTAGATTGATTGCTAATGATGCCTGATGAATGACATTAATAATTTAGGGATACCATTCATGTAAGTTTCTATCTTTTACTTTTATTCAGAAAAAGTATTATTCCCTAGTGAAGTATGTCATATAAGTACAGGGTATATTAAATAAAAAGCTTGATTACTTTCAAATTTCATTACGCATGCCAATTGCGATTGTAAGCTGCATCTTTATGTAATGGCACCATTACTCAGACCCTACAGGCAAACAATGCTGGATTCAGTGGCGATGACGGTAATACACTCGAACGCGGATCAGTATGTGCGAGGTTCAAATCCTGGGCTTTCCCGTCACTGACAACGCTTGCGAGTTAGAAAACTGACGTTAACATTAGCTTTTTTTACAGCTTTTTAGCTTTAGAAAGAAGACAGCAATAACCACAGAAGGTGTTGAAGATGTCCCAGGAAGAGGGTTGAGAGAAGGGAAAGAAGGGGAGGAGGCGGTGGAACGTGATATATGGCCTGTCCTTTGCTTGACTTGATACAGTGCACTTCGCCTTTCCAACCATAATACAATAACGCCGCTCATGACAGATCGCCTTTTAGACGGCCATCAATATTCCATCGAATTCTGTTTGGAGTTGAATCGAGGAAACATAGACTGCTTCCAAGTGTTCCCAGGAGACAACTGCAGATGTAGACATCTCATATTACAGAAAATCCCTCTGAGGCCATCTCTTGAAAATTTACATCCCTCAAGGGAGCGGTGATTCGAAATTGCTCGGCATTTGAAGGATCCGATCTGTCTTAATGTAATCTGGTCGATCAATCGATCATTGTATGATATATTGCCAATCGACAAATGAACGAGGATTGGTCTGTTAAATTTAGGCCTAAAATATGTTCAGCATTATTTTGTATCCGTCAATATCTGTTAATGATACAAGATTGTATAATTAAATATTTGATTTTTTCGCCGCTTTTAAAAGTTTAAATTTAATCAACCTGAATTGAACTGTATTCGACTAATACGACTGAAAGGGTCTGATAAAGAGAGTTTGGTTCTGGAATAATGTTTATGATTACCTTAATCCAATTCCACTTCCTGTCGTAGGTTATTATGGGAGATTCAACTGCTGAGCAATCTGATCGAAGTTTAAAGTTATTAGAGGAGTCAGTTATCTTGAAAATCTGTTTTGTTTAATTGCGAATTGCTGGTAACTTTCTAGAGCATTGTACATTTATATACTTTCTTTTATTTCAATATCCGTGGGATTTGTTAAATCGTAGTTTTGGTAGTAATTTCTTCCTCGTTATGGGCCTATATTTTAAACCAGATTTCTCTTTGTCTATATTTCTCTTGTTTATATTTATTCTTGTTTATATCTTGTTTATATTTTTCTATTGTTTATATTTTTCTCTTAACATCAGTCTTAAACCTGTCTTGCTCTTCATCTCTCTATTTACTTTCGCTCTCTCGCCTTCTCTCTCTCTTTCTCTGTTTCTCTCACTCTCTCTTATTCATTTTATCTCGCGATCTCTCTCTTTACTCTTTGTCTCTATCTCCTGCTCTCTCTCTCTGTCTCTGTCTCTGTCTCTGTCTCTCTCTCTCTCTCTCTCTCTCTCTCTCTATATATATATATATATATATATATATATATATATATATTATATAGTCATATATATATATCTTGATGCCTTTTTCTCTCTCGCTCCCTTTCTCTGTGTCTCTCACAGACTGGAAGTAGAAACAGAGTGACTGAACTGACTTCCGGTAGATGACTGCACTGGACTCAGCCGAGGATCCCGGTGTGAGCGATAGCACCGGAGATGAGCGATAAATTAAGGCAACACCGTCCGGAGAGGATGATGGGTTAGGTCATGGAGTCACGATAATCTGGATATCTAACTTGCGCTGTTAAACTTTAACGACAACAACAACAGAACTAGAGTGGTAGACTTAGCCGCTACAACATCGAGCACTATGGTACCAAATCCGATTAGATGAGCCGAGAGTGGAGTCCAAAACCGGTGCAAACCAAATCTGGGAATTCTATCCAAGGAAGGGAACTAATGAAATGGAGGTGTTCCAGTGCAGCAGGGTGGATAGAAGAGGTCAGAGAGATAAAGACGTAAATAAAAGAGAGTGTTAAAGACATTTAGGGCTCAGAAATAGATGTCATTGGTTATAGTGAACGAGCATTCAAGATGTTATCTGTTATTTTTAACGTAACATGTTTAAACTTTAAGTAATTTATACTAAATTTATAAGTTTACCAGTCCAACGAATGCCGGAACTTTTACAGTTTAACTAAGTGCTGAACTAATGTTCATACATCGATTGGTCTCTAGTCCAATGAATCATTCCATCTGTAGTGCTAAATGTGATGTAGTCTCTAATTGACATCTGTAGTCAAATAACCTAAGTTGCTGTCAAGTAGTCATTATTGTTTTGCTTGTATTGGATTTAAGAAACCGCCTCAATTTCCTAAAGCGATGTATATGGCCTTTACTTAATCTGTATTATCCGGTGGATATAGGATCCACGGATTGGGTCCACCTCGGCTTCGACCAGCGTGCCTAGTCCCTGGAGAGCAATTATCTCGACGTGTTGACCATCAGTCAATGTTCAGCGGGTTTCAGTATTTCCGCTATAAACACCGACAGGACGAGAAAGCAGCTACCTACTTCTGAGTCCTCAATGATATCCCGGCTACTTGTCGCTACCGTAAATCTATAATACTCTATAAAAATAATACGTGTAGCTGATTGATTTTGCTCGCTCACTCGCTCTCTCTTTATTGTGTTCTAACAAATTGCCGGGCTAGGGTATGTAATTTTAACTCGCATTTAGAGGTCACCGACAGTAATGATCACTCCGTTAAGTAACACAATGACATGCAGAGGTATGTTGTTAATCAAATATTGTGTCTGAAACTAAAGAAATATTGTTAGTGAAATGAACAAGATTAAATAAAGTTATGCCTCTACGTAATGGAATCGTCATTGCAGAAGCATGTGAGAGATGCTTCGCTTTGAATTCAATGCTCTGGGCATTAGAGCATAAATCTGCAACAAAAGTTTGAAAATAATAGTTACTAAATATGCCAACACTTAAGTTAACTAATCAACAATTTAAATGAAAATAATCTTATTTTATTTAAATTAAATAAAATTTATTTTATATTTAAATAAAAATAATTTAATTTATTAAATGTATTTTATATTTAAATAAAAAGCTCTTTTATTTTTTACACAAAACAAAATACGCTGCTTATACTTATTACATATTTGAGAATGCACATAACTAAATGAGCAGCAACAACTTAGTCGTGCGGAAATTAGCGTAGTTGGTTTAGCTGAGCTTCAATGAACGAAGTTAAGCTACGTCGAGCCCGGAAAAGAAAACAACAAAACAGCAACTTAGAAAGAAACTTTGTAAACACATGCGGTTGTCATGTGTACAACCGTATGAATAAAAACACTTATTAGACCGGGCTCATTAACGAATTTCCGGGCTCATTAACGAATTAGGCAGGAGAACCAGTGCCATTACGGGCGACCAATGAGAAAAAGCCTTTCTATGGCAGCGCCTATCTGTTGCACTCCAGCGTTTTAATGCTGTATGCGTTCGTGGCCCATTGGCGAATGCGGCCTCCCAGAGCGTAGAGGAACTATTTTAAATATTTTTCATCTTTCTTTTAATTAAATGAAGTCTTTTTTATCTTATATTTTAGCCCAGGGCCTTATACAGCCCAGGGCCTTATACAGCCCAGGGCATTAAAAAAAACTTATTAGACAGATTAAAGTTAAGCATGCGCTATGACCATTACTCTGTGACATTTACTCTTCATGTGTTCTCGATAAATCATTTGCGTATTGTCTTTGTTTAATATAGATCTAAGTATATTTGTGGCTAATACAAAAATTTTCCCGTGTTGTTCCCGGGTGTGGTTGGGACCACTGCAGAATAGGGCAACCGCAAACAAGCTTGTGGCATGTACGTAAGATGCGACTAAGGCAGGATTTAAAGAAGGCAAAGATGACCCATCTCATTATTAATTTCCCCATGACTAAGTGGCATACTGAACTAAACAAATATAGAAGTTCTCGAAAGAGTCGGTACAGAGAGACAGTTAATAGATATGATAAGAAATAGTAAGAAAACCTGGATAGGGCATTGAATAAGGGGAATTGGTTTGCTAAGGTTGGATGATTTGATAACAAATTCTTATATAGATCTGAAAAGAAAAGCTGAGCATAGAATTGGTTCGAAGAGGTATATGCTATGGACCTGCCGTTAGGCAGTGCACTAGAAGAAGACAAAAATATCATTACAAATATTATGTTTATTTACATTATTTCCTGGCTGATAATTAAAATCGAAAAAAATAAAGAAAATGCAACAACTGTCTCAGACGGCTTAGCATTATTTACAAAAATAGACTTAACTAACTTAATGTAACTTAGATGCCAACAAAATTACTCGTTGCATTACATATGCCTACCTTATACCTCTGAATCAATCAATAAGAATTTAACGTCCGGTTCCTCGCCTTAAGGCAATGTCAGGGGACGTCTCTTGTAGATCCAACACAAACAGGCGCCAAAGCACCACACGATGACGATTGTCTGAGAGATTGAATCTGAGGCTGATTTTGTCTGGATTACTGCTACACGATGTAACACCTAGCTCAGAACGGCTGAGTGGGATCGTTGTCATTAGCAGGACAATACGGAATTCGAGTCCTTCAGACTGCGCCCTACAGTCTGATTGCGTGTCGAGTCAAATAGAATTCCTGTCGAGTCAAACTCTCGGAAGCGGATATAAATGGACGCCGTCGTTTAGTTTCGAGACCACCAGAGACGCAGAATTGGAATAAAGAATGACGAAATACATTTGGTAGACTTTTTAGAGAACTACAGAATGGCATCGATAAGTAAACCACAATTTAAACTTTATTAGCTGTATTTATGTATCATAAATGTCATTACTAAATTAAATCTACAATTTTCTTTGTTGCCATTGGACATTTATTATGAACAGAGTTACGCTATACTTATATTCTGATAAATATAACCATGACATATTGTGATTTAATGTGTTAAAGTTTATATAAAGCGAAAATTCCTGACGGTTCTCAATATCTTAAGATCAAAACTCGATTCAAAACTGTCAGGAATTTTCGCTTTATATGATGCAAGCGGTCTAGGTTCTCAATTCTTATCATTACGGCAACCATGGTTTCACGATTTCATGATTTATCATGATCTTTCTCTTTTATACACGCACTCTCTCTCTCTCTCTCTCTCTCTAATATTAATCGATACTTCAATTAATTAAACTTCAACTCCCGATCAATAACTGCTACAACTATGAAACGAAGTTATAACTTCAACACGCTTTTATTGATTAATTATACCTCTTTTATGTTATATATTGAAGTAAATTTCTAGCTTTTTAATTTCAGACCATGTTTTTCTGAAGTAGCAAGAAAAGAATTCATTACTAATACCGCAACAATCTTTTAACTTTAGTGCTGTGCGGTAATTCTTATAGTTTTGTTAAACGCATCCTCTCATCCTCTCTATCATTCCGTCTGTAATCCATCTCGTCTTCGTAAAGTCCTTCCGCCAAGGAACTTCAGCTAGCTGGAAGTCAGGGTGGGCTGTGGGGGGGGGGGGGGGGGGGCGGTGTTAGTTTTCGACAAGAACTCAGTCGAGGTGATTGATCGATGTTAGTAATCAAGCCTGGGGGATCCTCCCCCCAAACTGACTCTATGATTTAGTCCGGCCATTTAATCAAAAGTGATCTAAGAAAATGCCACGGATGACGATTTCATGAAGGATTTGTCAAAATCAAAGTATTTAATTTTTTAGAAAAATTACCTTTTGCGTCTCATTTATTTAAATTGAATTACAAATTTAGTAACTTATTTCTAAACTGGTAAAGTTGCGACGTCTGCATCATGCAATTAACATGCACATCCTAAAAAGCTTCGACATCCTATACAGATCATACTCTATGCCTGTATACATGTAGTTACACTTTCATGAAAATAACAATATTTTACAAATTAATTAACCTTGCAGCTGACTATATTGTCGTAAGAAATAAATATGATATTATCTGAATTCTTTAGCATATTACATTTTGCCCTACAAATTTGGACTTACTTTTACTTTATTCAAGCCAAAAGTAGAACAACTAAAGAGTCCCACTTGGCGTCAAAAGGACAGTGGTTCGAAACCTGGCAGAATCCGTCAGAAATCATAGTTCTTAAGATGAAACTGCCAGTTAAACTCGACAATTTGTGAAATATGATATTTAGTGAACGTTAAGTTATTGCCGCCTGTTCCATAGATTCATTACACGTTTCAGCTGATAGTAATATCAGTTACATCCGATAATATATTTCGTTAGCTGTGGAGTCTTACATGATCTCATAGTACCGTGGAGTAGTTATAAGCTGGAAGATATGATTGGATTTCTCGTTCAGTGTCTAGGCCACTAAGGAATAGACCAACCGTAAATTGCATATGTCGTAAGAAGCGACTAAGCAAGAACTGAGGAAGGCTAAGGGAAACCAATACAGGAGCCATAGTCTTCCAAATTTTAAATTAATACAGTTAGCAATGTGGCTAAAGCACTGCTTTCTTTGAAATGGTTAACTTGCTAATCGATGGAGTGCTCTTTATGGAGTGTGACAGCTAATCGGTAATAGAAATACTATGTATCCTGGCTCTGCCAACTGACAGAGCCTTGTGAGAGAGGGTCAATAAGAGAGTGTGTGCTAGTGTGAATATATTAATACAGAGAGAGAAAATTTGGATATTATTATTCGTAGAGAATGACAAATAGCTGAGAATATTAATATTCCACTTTTATCTCTCTGTAGCACTTTTACTATTAATTTACGCAATTCTTTCTATATTTTTGAAATTTCTAACGTCTTAGGCTTATGAACGAAATATTTCTCTAAGGATATATATACTTAGAAGGATCAAAGGCTGTTTCCTTTTTTATAATTATCAATACAACGTTGGGCTTAAACAGTACAGCCTAACTAATAGGACAAGAAACTAATTACTTGATAGATTCTGTTTAAAATTAACATGAGCAGATATAGAGCTTTTTCCTGACCAATAGAGAATCCTAGGTTACAACGGGTAATATAAAATATGGCTAACTGCTGATTTCTAAATGATCTCGAACAACAGATAAATGCGAGAGCACTAAACAGATATCACTTTGACTAAAAGTGAACGATCGCTTACAGCAAACGTTAATCATGTAATAAATTACTTGAAGAAATTCCAGCTAAGTCATTCAAAATAATGGCTCTGCTTTTTGTTCTATAGCAACACTAAAGAAATAGTTTGAAATTACGTATTTAATCATTCTACATAGCCGATATTTGAAAGTGATGGTATCCTAGCTACGATAAAATACCACAAATGAATATCTACATGTATAGCAGAAGGGCTATACGTTAAAATTCTAACTCACTCATAATTTAATTAGGAGCTTAGACTCATATTCTTGATATTCGCCTTGCAGACTATATACTGATTAGGTTAATATTACTCATTTTTGTTTATCTGTTAAAATTAAACTGCTAGGATCGATAATGCAAACATAGCATTTGTGTGTCAACAAACTGCGTCCGGCCTTCACCTTCTAGTGTCTGTTTACTTATTTCCTATTGACTATATCGTTCAATCTTGACAATGAAGCATCACATTTTTATGAGGAATTGGATATGAGACATATTATAAGGGGATAGGCTGCTGAATGATGCCAAAAAAGGAAGAAAGCAAGAGAAGGGAAGCAGACTGAGATAATTTGAGATAAGATGAGACTGAGATGCTGAGATGAGACTGAGATGAGACTGAGATGAGACTGAGATGAGACTGAGATGAGACTGAGATGAGACTGAGATGAGACTGAGATGAGACTGAGATGAGACTGAGATGAGACTGGGATGAGACTGAGATGAGACTGAGATGAGACTGAGATAATAAGAGATGAGATGGGACTGAGATGATAAGAGATAAGATGAGACTGAGATGATAAGAGATAAGATGAGACTGAGATGATAAGAGATAAGATGAGACTGAGATGAGATGATAAGAGATAAGATGAGACTAAGATGAGACTGAGATGATAAGAGATGGAGGAAGACTGAGACATAGGATGTTAAATGATATGATAGCAAATTCATATACAGAGATGAAAGGAAAGCTTAAGATAGAATTGGTTGTAAGAGTTTTACGCCACGGACCTGCCAGTAGTCAATGCAATAAGTGACCTTTTCTCGTGTTTTTCTTAACCCAACAAACGAGTGTGAACGTTTGCATGCTTTGACTACTTAAATCACATGCACACACTGCACATGTGATGTGTGTTTGTGTGGCCCAACATTTGAACGTCAGCTTGAAACAGAAAACAGAACCCGGCTTAGCTGGACTACTGCGCAATCTCTGAAGGGTACATCTCAATCAATCAATCAATCAATCAATCAGTTCATCTGCCATCACCATACGCCTGTCAATTTATTCTCTTTCTCTCTCTATCTATCTTTCTTAGCATATTCACCTCTCTTCTTCCATCTCATGCCCGCTACATTACATGTATTTTAGTTGGTTTTCTGCTTGACTTCCAATTAAAGTTTCACTTATTTGCTAAACCTCGTCCCTACTATCTCTTTCTTTCTCTCACTATAGACAGACAAGGAACATATCCTGTATCTCTCTAACTCCCTATTTCTACTCTCATTCTCTCTCTCTCTCTCTTTCTCTCTCTCTCTCTCTCTCTATCCCTCTCTGTGTGTAGCCGAATAGTAGCTTACTTGTAATTGCTTCTATTAGTGATTAGCTCAATTAAGTCATCGTAATTCAAATGCAGACGTAATTGATTACCAATCTAAATCATCCTTGTTCATTAGATGGCATTAATTACTTTCAATTTAGCACTATTAACGTTTTTTCATCAAAGGTTTCAAATAAAACGAGAAATCTCATATTGCTAGTTTATAAGCTTTGTTACAATATCATTATACCCTATTGCTAATTTTAAGCAATCTTCCAACTGTACAAAACTTAAATTAGGGCCTAGTATTTATCCATAATTGTTATTCATTTTATATAATATTTGTGAATTTATATATCGCCATAATAATATGATGTGGAGTTACGTTATGGAAACTGAACTAGTGCTAACTAGTAAAACATGTAGATGTATATACAGATTTAAACGAAAATTTCTATTTTTTTAAATTTTAAAATTCAAGTTTTTACAATTTCAATTCTATTCGGAATAAAGTTCAATATCGCATGCTGAACTTTTGCAGTATCTGAAAACAAAATTATTTAAAATTAAAAGAGACTAAAACAAACGCACAGAGAGACACAGGAAAAGACCGAGCGTTCTAATAGACAACGATAACTAACAAGATATCAGCAACTTTTCAACAAGCTGATGGAACGCGATGCCAGCGGCGAACAATTTATGAGACAGGTTGCTGACTGAGACTGACAAGACGTTACAGAGAGACCCGCTAGGAGAGGCAGGGGGTGGAGGGGGCTGGAGGTAGTCAGCGCCTAGTCCGGACCAACACATCAAGTGTTTCCGATGGATGATCTCTCAAGCAGGCTGGTACTGAGAACGATCTGCCGAGTGATATACGGAGTGGGGATTAGGGGTGAGGGGTGTCTGGGTCCCCTCAGCAACTGGCGCGAACGTAAACGATTCGCCACGAATCGACGCCGTAGGGTTTGGGCTCTATATCTGTCTACCACGCTGATAGCACTCATATATTATCTGTCTGCCAGTGGTTGTCAACTTGTGGACCGGTTATTTGGGTTTCTTTTTTTGTATCGTTACAGTTACTGGAATTGAGATGTCGTTTGACTTACACCTAGTAAAGATATTATCATTTATAGTATTATGAAGATTTATTGGCAGATTAGTTAACCGAAGGAGAGGGCCCATATGATTACCAATTTTAATATGGTTCAAGAAACCGCTATATTTTACACGAATGTTCCTGCTTGAAGAAAGTGATTAAAATGAACTAATGGAAGGCAAGATCAATACAGCAGTTTACTAAATTCTGCAAAATATTCTGCAAGACCAATCCAAGAACTGAAGTTGCTTATTGTTGACTTAGTCTGAAATTTTTTAATGTTCTCAAAGCTCGAAGAGCAATTTAAGAGATGAAGCTGGACTATAGCTATCATAAACTTTATAGCTAGGAACAGGAAGGAGTAAGTATCCTACGAACGAGAGCAGGTGGGTATTTGAGATGATACAGGAGTGTGGTTAAGAAAGGCAGTCGTATGGTTGATAAAAGCAGCTGGATAGTTGAGATGAGTAGGGTATGGTTGAGAGAAGCAGCTGGATGATTGATAAAGGTAGCTGAATGTTTGAAATTGGGCAGGTTTGTAGTTGAAAAAGACAGATGAGTGGTTGAGATGAGGCATAAGCTTAATTGTATATAACTGGCTGGAGCCAGTGGCGAAGTCGGTAAGATACTCGACCGCGGATCAGTTGATGCGGGTTCAAATCCTGGGCTCGCCCGTCAATGACATCGCTTTCGAGTGAGGAAACTGACGTTAACCTTAGCTTTACCAGCTTTAGCTCTACATATCCGCAACAATGCAAAAAACACCACGAGGTATTTTAAGAAAATTCAAGAGCTAGTAACTGTGGACCTGCCATTGGGGAGTCTTCTCAGTTGTATTATCAAGACAAAGGTTGAGAACTGTGTGAAGAGTTGATTGTAATCGCTAGTCGTCAATCTCATCGAGCGAATGTAAACTATTTAGTATTTCTGTACGCTGAATTATTACATGGATTGATTTATGTGAACGGTCGTATTTATTTGTAATGAGAGACTTTCAGTGTGCATGGGAGCTTTCTAAACACACTTATCTGCTGCCAGTAGTCTCTAACAAATGAGATTTTCTCATTCATTTTCTGTACATGTAAATTACCAATAACACAGTGTATTATACAGTGTTATTTTAACTCATGGGCAACGTCAACGCTGTACAGTGTGTACAGTTCTCTTGTAATAATAATAATAATAATAATAATAATAACAATAAAGGTTCAACGTCCGTTTCCTCATCCAGGGATAATATCAGGGACATCCCCAACAGCACACATCACTACAGATCAATTCACCCAGACAAATCTGCGAAAGAAATGTGCTGAGTAGAAGTATCATCATCATCATCATCATCATCATCATCATCATCGTCGTCGTCGTCGTCGTCGTCATCATCCTCATCATCATCATCTTCCCTTTAAAATTTCTTGAAAAGTTCTCTTGAATACTTAGATAATTTTATGTTCACGTATTTTTCTTTATCACTCTCAGTTCCTTTCCTCTCTATTTCTCAATAATTACAAGTGTAATATAATTTTTTTTTCTCTGATAGTGAATATTTCTACTTTCCTGGTTAAATCGCTATGTAGTAATTGCTTTTTCTAAACTTAGCTTTTATTGAAATATCATGCTATATTTACATGTAGCTAAAAAATTTAAGTTGCTAAGTACCTAATTTTCCTTTATTTACTGTATTTTTATTTATATTTAATACGGCTTTTCTTTACTGCTTGTTGCCGTACACTACTCTGATTCGCTATGATGAAAAGTTGACATAGTTTGTAACGAAAGATGTTTACTAACTACTTACTCATTACTAATTACTATAATAATTATTATTATTACAACTATTATTAAATTGTAACATATTTTAACATATTAAAAAATTTGTACTCATGGACTGCCACGATTCCAAACAAAGAACTAATTATCAAAATTAAAATTTCATATCCTTGACACAAAAATGATATCAAATACAGTCCGACTGGATTCGAACTCGCGAACCCTTCGTTTTCCGATAAATTACCAACTGGGCTATTAAATCAATGTACGCAATTTCATTTCATGCCTTTTGAATAATTGTTACATTTATTTTTGATTTAGTTATTATGCTGATCTGCTTTGTTTTGCATAGTTATTATTCTAAATAGCCTAGGGGTAACATCATGAGGTTTTAAATGACAGACCCTGAGGTGAATTGAAACCTCGTGGGTTCGAATCCCGGCCTCGCTGATCTGAGAGGAAAATCTCGAACATTCACTGGACTGGTTACACGGAAAATGGAATAAATTGCCTAACGGTTTAAACATGTGGTATTAAAAAGTGATAGATATCAACATAGTTGATCTTTTCACTATAATGCGTGTTTACTTTACTTTATTCATTTCTTGATATAATTTTTAAAAAGTGGGGATGTGAATTGTTAGAGTCTGTAAATGTATTCTAGACTAGATATACTAGTATAAATAGTCGATAATTAATCTCAATAACGTTGATATGAGTTAAACGATGGTTGATATATCAACATAGGCTCTTTATGTATATGCACTAGATCAATGAAATTTTTTATAGACGTAAAAACCTCTATATACGTCCTGACATCGCTTTCGAGTGAGGAAACTGACGTTAACATTAGCTTATATTACCAGCTTTATGCCATCTTTCTTGTGCACTGCTTAAACACTAGAAAAATAGTATAGCTTCCACTCACGAGGAATATAGGCACAACTGTAGCCTACATGTATAGGCCTACTGTACTATACCGTCATTCTCGTCCAACAGCGTACCAGAAACCAGGACTTCAATCCTTTATGCGTCACAAGCGGCGACTAAGCAAGAACTGAGGAAGACATGGAAAAACAACCTCTGAGGCCATTTGTTCAGTATATACGCTACATCAAGGTGCTGGCAAAACACAGCCCTTTGTGAAAGATTTAACTTGATGATTATTCTATCATCTTCCTATGCTGCGTTTGTGTCTGTTGCTGCAGAGGCTGCATTAGACGCCCCTGATATTGCCTTATGGCGAGGAACCGGAAGCTAAATTCTTATTGATTGACTTCTATATGAACGAGATGTAAACTATGAGAAAAAGGTCTTGCACTAAGTTTCTGTATTCCAATAGGGGAAAGTCTTAATCTTTCCCTTTCCGGTTGATATAATGGGTCAGGTAATTTCCAGTCACCAACTAAATTTTTTGTAATTTTTTGTCACATTTACGATTAAAGATTTGATTTTACTATCAGATTGGATGGTTTAGAAAACAAAATATTGAGCTAAACGTCAGATAGAGCAAATAAGAACTTTAGCTAAGTTCTTATTATTGAAATATTGATTATATATTGTACTGTATTTGTATCAACCTCAGGGTAAACAGGATTGTTATCTCGGGGAATGACGAACCTATCCAGTAAATGTTAGTCGAAGCTGAGGAAGGAATAGGGGGCCCACCTCGCCATACGCAGAATCCCCAAGAATAGTGGTATATCAAAAGGAATGTTATTGAAGAGTTACAGTTCCACTCGAAAGATACAGAAGAATGGAAGCGTTATATACCATAGACCTGTCAATAGGCAGTGCACTAAGAGAGAGATATTAGTATCTTAATTGAATTTCTCGGTCTGTGAAATTTACACTGCTATTATTCATTGTTGGACTGATATCCAGTAAACGAAACTGTAAAACGCTTTACGTTGATAAAGAAATATAAACTTTAACATTTTTAATTTGCATTACAGTCTCAATAATATAATTAAACATTATTAGTTGCTATAAAATTAAATAGTTTGCTAACTTAACTTCTCTGTGTTTAACGTTAGAACTTACAATTCAAATGAATTCATGATAAGCGTATGCTATAGTTTGATGGATCGAACATTTTTACGCCAAGCAACGGGACGTTATAATATGACATTTCTCTTGCGCTATTGTATATCTTATTTATTCCTATATCAGATCATGGCGGCTCGCGGTGGCTATAGCGATTTTGCGTATAACAGATTGCCTCGCAAACCCCGGGGACTCTGCAATGCATATTCAGGGACCCTGGTGGACGATACATCACGCCACTTGGATAGAAGATGTAATTCGTCCATCGATTGTCGCTTCAGTATTGAGAGAAAGTGGCAGAGGTATGACTACCAAGGCATAAATGTATTATATATTACGTTTAATAATTTTATAGTAATGCTCTTTATATATTGTACAATTAAATTTATTTTGGTTATATATATATATATATATATAATTAATAGGGGCTATATATAATATATATATAATTTATATATATATAATATACATGTATACAGGTATGTATATATATATCTATATATATATAATAAAAAAGGTTTAACGCCCGTTTCCTCATCCAGGGATGATGTCAGGGACGTACCCACAGAAGACATCACTACAGATCAATTCACTCAGACCTATCTGCAAAGAAATGTCCTGAAGAGAAGTAAGCTACTAAACGAAAGCCAGTCCGGCCATCAAACATCGTCTGGGTAGATTGATTATATCTATAATGGTGGGAAAATGTAAGTCTTAAGCTTGCTAGAGAAAGTTGAATGAGAAAAACAAGAGCGAAGGTTAGCAGGTAAAGCTGACCTATATACATTATACAGGTAGGCCTATATAGGTATGTATTCAGAGGTAGTTATTTAATATAAAACTTTATTGTTATAATTAAACAAGGAATTAGTCAATCTCAGAAGCAATATTTTCTAAGATATGCTAAAGTAATTGTTTGTGCATTGAATTCCGTAAGTTACATTTTAGCACATTAATGCTAATGTTTTAACTTGAAACTGACGTGTGTATAGGAACTGTAACAAGTTTATGTGCATCTAACTTCATTTGTACATTCCTATAATGAGATATATATATATATATATATATATATATATATATGTATATATTAGATATTAAAGTGTGTCGTAGCTAAATACACACGTAATAGGTCTAACATCCGTTGGAAACTCTGCTGATAAAAACTCTAATTTCAAACAAAATTTTTTTATTTTTTACAGCATTTCCTTTCGAACGGCATGACTTCGAAACATTATCATATAAGATATTATAGATTGTATAATGAACGAAGTTCAGATCTTGTTGGAATGTTTAATCCGTTTAAACTTTGTCTTTAGCGTGTGTCGAACTCGTTCAACTATCGTTTAAACATCACTGCGATTGAAACGAGCATGGCCGAAATTCTTTAAATTAGTTGTGATATTCGGCCGACTGGTAGACTATTGTGACGACATATATATATATATATATATATATATATATATATATATATATATATATATATATATATATATGTATATATATATATATATATATATATATATATATATATATATATATTCCTGTGTGAAGTGGAATATTTTGGCTTAGCACGTCCTGAGTTGTGTAGGTTAAGCCTATGCTCGCGTGAAGTGGATGCGCGTTATCACTTGCATCCGAGGCGAACACTGTAACCGTTACGCCGTATCTCCCCTCAAGTACAGATGAAATATCTAGATTAAATTTAATGCTACCAATGTGCATCTTGTTGATACTCAACGATAATATAAATTATAATTATATTAAACTTTTATGAGTCTAAACGTTTAACGCCGTTTCTCATGCAAGTCAGATACACAGTCAGAATATGTATGGTTCCTCGATCCTGATCTAGGTGCCAGGCACCTGTAACTTTAATCATAAGAAGATTGATGACAGCTTTGTGCTTATCAGAAAACTCCTGATTATGAATCTCATTTTGATCCAAAGATTACACTGATTGACAATACATCTCTCAGATCTGTCTATACATCTCTCAGATCTCTGCCTATTATTACACTTTATATTCCATCTATTTACGTTATTTCCATTAGTGATACATGTGAGAAATTACAGGGTAATCGTTGAAATGGCCAGTTATCAGATGGCGTATCATGCAGTCGTAGTCCTGTGAGAGTTGTGCCGGTATCTCACAGCGGCCATTAATCATTATCAACTCATTGTGATCGTGTAATACACAGTATACGGGCGGGCGAGGCGCTCTGAAGCTGAATGGGCAATCTCTCCACAGTTTCGTATATACCTGTCGTCTAGTTTTACTGTTTTTGGACACGGACGATTAACTGTCGTCGTGTATCTTAAATATCTTAGCAGAGATATTGTGCTGAGTTACAATTATATAGCATATGATTTGTTAATAATGAGATGGCAGTCTTGAAATGATGAGATTGTATGAATAATGGTTGGCGTTATTACATGAGTGGTTCGAGGTATAGTGGTACTTAGAGCGAACTTTTATAATCGATATTTATAGTAAAATTATCTTTATTACATCATGAGGTCATTTTTCTGAGTGATCCGTACTTTGAACCTGTCTTATCATGCATTCTAAGGCGCAATATAGAAAACTAAGCCAACTCCTAAACTTAACCCTCCCTCCATTTCTGTGATTCTGTGATAAAAAATTAAATTATAGGTAACTGAATCAAACGTGAGTGCATATTAATGATAACGAAGGAGAATTATAGCAGAAGTAAAAACGATATATTACAATTGACAAATATTTAATTTGTAATGGTGGTTTCTCATGAACAGCAGAATAAGAGAGGTGGACGAAATAAGAGTTTGTGAAGATCTAGATATTAGAGAATGAGAAAATAGATGAGATAATGGGCTAAAAAATGTAATAAGAGGAGATGGGAAAGTGGGTTGCTAAATTGAGGATGAAGAGAAGGGGATGGGGATTAACCGGTAGCACTTCGGTAATTTGTTCGATTATCGCTCGAGATAAATAGATGCATGTTTCAAAATCCTATATTCTCCCTTTTACTAATGCGCATTCGAGAAAGGAAGTCAAGTTTTTTAAAGAGTTTAGAAATACGGTAAGCATTGAGTCCAGAGAGGTTAGGACCAGGTGTCCGTGTGTCCCAATCAGCTTAGTCCCATCAATCACATATGTATCACTGCTCTAGTATCAGTAAGGACTGCTCTTTATTTTATTTCTGAGTAAAATTGAATTGCGTCAAATCAAAAATGAACGCCCAAAATGATCGTCACTTTATATCCGAAGGAAAAAATCTGAAAATTACATAAAATGTTATCCCTTTCTTATGGTATCAAGCAATGCAAAAGTGGCTACAGTAAAGGAAATTTCGGGCTACCTACCATTATAAAGAGGCAGGGGCAGGCCGAGATTAGGTATGTTAAATGATTTTAAGACCCACTCATATGCGTACATGAAGAGGAAAGCTGAACACGAAGAAGAGTGGAGGAGTTAGTACCATGGTCCTGCCAGTAGGCAATGCACTAAGATAGAGACTATTAAAAATTCCTAGATCCACCCTTGATGGGAGGAGTGGGGGCTAACGAATTGAGACAGAGGAAAATGGTGCGGTAGGTAGGGAGAGTAGGGACTGAGAGACCGCTGCTCAACATCAACAGCTCTCACTTGATTTACATAAAAGATCTCGCTTCCGCCTGTCAGGTCATAATTAGTGATTTATCACAAATCAGTTGCTCAAAATCAATTACTGCCTTGTCTGGAATAATACGACACGCATGGCGGAGTGGTTCGTTACTCTTTCTGGCCGAAGGCAAAGGACCTCGAGTGGCCAGTAGTCGTGTGATGTAGACATGGACAAACAGGGGGCCTTAACTACTAAGGGGGGAGGCACATATGACATGCTAGATACTACAATTTGTCTGAACTAGTAGTTTGAGTATTAAGTTATCGAACATCTGATCAGCATGATGCCAGATTCGAATCCATTGTTAACTCTAATTTCACCGTTATCAGCAAAATTTCGTGACATTAGATTGACGCATAACTCTGTTTATCTTTACTCGTCTTTAGCTATGTTATTGCTTTTTAAAGCCAAGTTTAACGTCAGTTTTCTGTTCGATAGCAAGTCAGTTACGGTAGAGCACTGGATTTGATTCATGTACGGACTGATTTAGATTTACCTGATTTGAAGATCGCTGAAAATGCTGCGAGACATCTGCTGAATTGAGACGCCCCGAAGCCCCGACTCCCTGACGCCCCGAACCTGCTGAATCCGGTTGTGAAGTTATGAAACATGCCCATACCATGACGTTAGTAGTAACTAGTTCATTGCATTGTTAACTATTTATGCTGTTTTTGTTCTTATTGTGTTCTAGAAATCGTGACTAAAAGTTTCTACAGTGATTTAAATCTATATGGCTGATCTGTTTTGCTTCTGAGATAACACTGTGCTATAGTTACAGGTCAATCTCTTAAAACTTAAATTAAAGTGGGAATTTTTCATTTTGGAGAGATGTAACTAAATGTAACTATACAGAGTTACTTATACAAAGTTTCTATTTCATTCTGTTCATTTGTTTGCTTATTTTGGCTGTTTATATTGATATTTAGTTAGCACAAACTAAATTGAGGATATTAAAAACTAAATAAGCAAATAAATAAAATAACAGCAGCAGATTTAGCTGCTGTTATTAGAGATGAGTAAACTCCAGCTTTAATGTCTTGTTTAAAGCTATTTTATTATTATGGTGTTTCATTGTTATCACATAGTTCCTAACAGCAGTAACCATTAATTGTTATTTTGAAAAAGCAAAGATGATTATCTCAAGTGTTGCTAATATTCAATATTTTCACCTATATGCTATTTGTTTCTATTGACGGGATATGAATGTAGCGATCACTCGCTAATTTCTTGATCAGTAGCTGGAGTGTTGAACGTGATTCAATAGTTCATCAGTTGCCCATCGACCCGAGTGAGATTTGTTCTTTGGTCTGTTGACCTCAGCCTATTGACTGCAGACAGATTTAAGAATTATGACGAACGACTGAGCAGTGCGCTGAATATAAATGTCATGGTAAACGGACTGGCCTTTTGACTCACAAAAATACTATATTAATTCTCAGAATAACCACAGAACCACAAATAAGTTTTCACAGAATTTTTTTGCTTTCATTTTCTATAACAACGTATGCTATTTTCTGTTACAGATACATGCAGGTCCCTAACAACAAATAGAACCTCGACTCTAGATCTCAGACGATTTACTTGACTGACAGCAGGATGTCATTTCTTCACTCACTCTCCTCACCTTTCTCCTCTTGCACACTTTATTGTCTCACTCTCTTGTTCAAGTGACACGACCACATCACACTGATCCCATTCTTGACGCTTTCTTGTCACATCCTCTCCAAGTCACGTGTTGGAGTGGAAAGTGAGGGGTGAACTCCTCGGATTTGATCCCAGCTCGTGAACCCGGATCACGGGGGTCTGCTGTACAAATAAATCATCCCAGGGCGGGGTGTCCGGAGACTGGCTTTCGAATCTGACGCGATTTACTTTGTCTCTTCTCTGACTATATTGACGAAAATATGTTAACCGGCTGACCTGCAGCCGCTGACCACCAGATTGAAAACCTGCTCTGAGCCATTGGACAGTGATGGATCACAAAGTAAAGAGACTTTTTGATTAAACTGTAAGTAATTTTTAAGATCAGTATACAGATCGTTGACTGCTGTTATCAAGTTGTGTTGAGAAGCGCAAAATGGGTTACTATGTGTTAAGAAGAAGTGCTCAGTGTTGTCGTTGACGACTGTAGCAGTCTGATTGTGCTGCTGTCGTTGTGATACATATGTATCGTACAAATGTTACAAAAGTAGCGTCCAGTTCTTAGTAGTTAGTTGTATCCATGTATAGATCGGTCACCGATATCGTTCGATTTGGTCGTGAAAACAGAGAAAGGTTTATTTATACTTTAAATATCATACATTTACATAAGGGACAACATATAACAGGGTATAGAGCTATTAGACTATAAAATTATGTTGCTAAAATCTTATTTTATTTAATACATAATTAATTGGTAAAATGCACGTATTAAAAAGAGCAGTATTTTTGGTTCCAAATACTTCCTGATGGTCTCTGGCTGTAGCTTCAGTATTTTTAGTGTCAAATTCTGTTCATGTGTATCCTGGCATTTTCCTTGTATGAGAAAACGTACGTTAAACCTCTATATCTCAATTATTTTATTTTATTACTTTTTCTTCTTCTGTTTCTTATTCTTCGTCTTCTTATTATTATAATTAGTTTTTTATTTATCTCGGGTGTAAAGAACCCGAGATTTGATAGAAACGATTCTAGTAATACGTACTTATTGTTATTATTGTTGGTAAAGTTAACGTTAAAGTAATTTGCATTTGTATAGTCGTCGATGAGACATGACTAAGTTTAAAACTACAGTGATGTCATTCCATTTTCCTGCTCTCTCCCTCTCTCTCCTTAATCTAATTGTTTTCCATAATAAATTTCATAAGACTTTGATTCCGATAGTCAAGCAAAAGCTTTTCCTCTTCCTTTCTTGAAAATCAAACACATCAACTTGTGAAGTTGAAATAAATTCGAAGCTTTACTCTGTCCATCGAGGAAGTCTCCAGACATAGTTTCCAATCTGTCCTGAGGCGTCAGTTTGATCCCGTCCATCGGATCTCTTGATCTGCGTACACAGTGAAATGACCCGTATCTAATTCCGCTCGGTGGCCCGGAAGAGGTCCAGCCGGATTACAGATGTCTGGAATACTTCTAAGAAGTTTAACAAGTCGGGAATCCGGTTCACTCTGGAGATTTTCCGATCGGATAATCCTAACGGAAAGAAGAGGAATGTTTACGCTGCGAGGTTGCAGTAAGCTTGTGTTGTAGCAGAGAAATATTGCGATATCAAAAGGGACAAAAACGAAGTGGTAAAATTATTGTGTCGAAGCCAATTGTGAAATAGAATTGTAAGCTTGGTTAAATATATTGGTATAAATTAATGACGAATAAAGTCTAGATTTGCTTTCCTGTTTAAAAAAATTATTTGAACTCCTTCAGATTACTTTGAATCACTATAAAATTATTCATGTGAAACTCATTGAGAAAATTAATAGATTTTCTACTTTGTGGCATCAAGAACTGTAAATTATGAGGTAGCTAAATTGACGTCGAGAACACCTGATAAATGCGCAGGAATTCGATAATTTTTTTCTTTTATATCGTCTGCATGAATTCTAAATAATAAATCTTATACCTGCTTAGATTAGGTCTTTTTTATGTATGTGTTATTAGATAACATGATCTAACGTTATAATATGATTATAGTATACTATTTTATCCAGTTGACTAAATTATGTACTCTTCAGTCTCTTCTGATATTTGATGATATAACGAAATATAAGATAATCAAATGATGTACACTTAAATTTTTGTCATTGAATATTGAAAGTATATTTATGCTCTTATTAAATAGTTTGTCGTAATTAAATTAAGATCTTGAGTATTATATGATAAATATTTATGATTTACTGATACTTTTAATAACATTAATGAGTATATTGGGCTAAGTATTAAGTACATAGAATCGGCGCGGAAGGTGCCTTCGTTCAACAACTTTGCATCTCGAAAGTAAAAATGCCAAGCCAAAAAATTGCCTTCAGGTATACATCGCACCTTTGAAGCAGCCAAACTTTCCTTCAGAGACTACCCATGACAAAAAGTTAGCATGGGCAGATAACAGTAAATCACACTAGACAGCAATCCTTTTGTTTTCCCCTTTTGAAACAACTTATGGAGTCGCTGATGCCTTCAGTCCATCAGCTAATGGGTCCTCTCCTATCGATGAAGTCTTAATAAGTTGTCTCATCAGACGAGAACCCAGGCTGTCCCTAGCGACTGTCCGGGAATCCGTGAAAACAGGAAACAGGATGAAGAGATTATCCAGAGGAAATCAGTGGAGGTTAGATCATCTGCAGATTAGTCTCTGTTTGAGATTCTTCGCATATTTAAACATGAATTCAATACTTAAATGTATTGATGTACTCACAATTTTTAATATTAATCTGTTTGTTTATGGATAGGTAGAGTCTGATTTACAGCAAATATTTACAAAATTTACATTTATATATTTTTATATTTATTTCTGCTTTTCTTATTTGTATGTATGGCGTTTTAGAGATACCTCATTGAAGTAAATTACTGGAATTTTTATATAAAATCAGGTGCAAATTAAACCATATTTTCAGCGACTCTTAACAAATTACATATTGATTTGGTCGGTAATTTTTTAGATATCTCTTTTGTTTTCTATAACTGACATTATTATGACTCAACCATATGAGCTCTACAATGGTGCATGCGACCATTTTCGACAATTTTGAATGGTTTATTCAAGTATTAAAGTTTATCTTCTAAGACCATTTGTTGATTAAATAAACTTACATATGTAAGAAATATAATTTTCTAATGTTTAATCATAGCGTTAATGTAAACATTACATTTATCTTACTATATTTAGTTAACATTAAATTTATGAACCTGCCAACAGGCAGTGCATTAAGAGAAGGATTTATTTCACTATGGTAATATAACATGAGTAACCGCTGCAATAATCTCGCTGGTTGTACCTCACATTTCTCTGATAACGAAACATTTAGACCGGCGACTATTACCGGATGATCCAACACTTACAAGCAAATCAGTGAAACGTCGAAGACGAAAACATGAAAGATTTTTCCAACCGGAAAGAAGTCCTGCGGAGAAAGATGTTGAAGTAGGAAAGAAGGAGAGGAAGATGTGGGAGGCTTGCCGGGCGGTGTGCTTCGTTTTAAGTGCCCGCCGGTTGTCATTAGTTTAATCCCCGCACACGTCACATCAAAGCCACCGCCCACCTTTAAGCTCTTCCAGAGAACTGGGCATAAAGCTGAACGTGAATTAACTTAATTAAACATCTGGATATTGTTTAAAGAAAACAGGTTCTATAAGCACAATTGATTGTTAAAACATACGAAACGGAAATTGAAGCTATCTTATTTTATATTGTCATGTTGATTTCTTAGACGAATTTTCTGTTGTTAAAATTATTTAGCGTTACTTATTGAAACACAGGGGTGTTCAGTAGATCAATCGAAGCTGCAGATGATACTTTAGAGTCAACCACTGAGTCTATTTAAAATCCATGATAGCCTACAAATCATGTGTGACCCAGTTTTGAGAGAATTAAACCAAGCGGTTAAAAGTTTTGGTTCGGACGATTGAAAAGTCCATGATTCAAGCCATGATCAATTCAATAGTTAACAAAAACTCTGATATTATTTCACCGGTAATAATAATTTCTTGCTATAGGCCTACTAATCACGTAATATTTCCACTTTGCTCAAAAGGTATTCAGGGGAAAACAGTTAAATTAATCAGGAGGAAATTTATATGCAAAATATTATACAAAAAAAATAAGATAAAAATTCTTTTAAAGTATATCTCCACTGCAATGGAACAGAATGAACTAAAAAAGTGCTGCCATCCAAATTTTGCAGTTAGACTCAATATTTCGAGTCAGCTTTTAACGAGTGTATATTTTTAAAATAAACTTTGGATTGAAATCCGTCCTACAGTTGTTTGATAGATAGTCTATATTTTAATATAAAAGAAAACGCATGCACAAGCCCCGAAGCGCTCGCATACATATAATACAAGAAATTTCCATCAACAACATATAACATCTCAATTTTTTTGCACAATATTGTAATGAAATCAAATACACATGTATATGTATCAGTATATTTGTGTATAAACACATAAATACATTGATATTCAATGAGAGACAATAAATTAAAAATACATAAAATCAAGGAAAAAATATGATAAATTTAAAATTGTGAAGATGATATTAAAAATTAAAATGCATTGTACTGTTGAAGTTCATAAAAAGACCTTAAGCTTTTAATGGCTTAAACCAGAATGTAATTCAATATGTAAATAGTGATATGGTATACTGTATAATAATATAAGTATATAGTAAATAGTGATAAAGTATACAGTATCTACATGTACCTCTGTAAAAGTATATTTTGACCAAAGTCTAAACATTTCACATGTACTGGATATTTCAGCTGTACAGTATGATGAATTACCTTGACTAAGATTTGAAAGCTTTGACGTATTCCCTTCCTATACATTATGCGCATGCCAATGGAAAAAGTACTAGAAGAAAAGATGTCACAGCAGCCTCCTAGGATATCGTGTAAATATCGCCATCTGACAGATATTTACAACTATATGCAAATCATCTGTTCTTCCACCGATGTGTACCAAGTCCACAATATGAATGATAAAATAAAATAAAGATTTAACGTCCGTTTCTTTACTAAAAGCCTACGTGAGTGAGAACTGTAGTTCATTCCCCTTAAAGTGAATATCTCATCTGCGCCTCAGAGGCACGTCTAGATTTTGACGAGACGGACTACCCACTATGGAGGAATTTATGCGAAACATCGGCTCGGTTGAAGGCTATAACGAACCGTGAGCGCCTTTGTAATAGATCTTGAAGCGAGAGTTACTAATAGTTACAAGACGGATATATATCAACTTGAATGTGACTTGTCAGAGGTAGAACTATCGAATGATGAAGTGCGTACTTTAGCGGCAACACACATGCGCATGTGTGCTCCCCACTTTCCTTCCCTCGCCCTCATTTCTCTCACTTTCTCTCGTTCTCGCTTTTCTTTTTATTCCATCTTTCTCTCTGTACATATCTCAATTCTCTTTTTCTCTCAAACTCCATGCCCTTCTTCACTTCTTTCTAGCTTGCTTTCTCTCTCTCTATATATATATTTATATCTCTCTCTCTTTCTCTATTCCTCCTTTCTCTCACTCCAAGTTTCACCATTCCATCATCTTCTCTCACTCTTTCTCTCTCTCTCTCTCTCTCTCACACTCTCTCTCTCTCTCTCTCGCTCTCTCTCTCCCTCTCTTTCAATCCTTCGTTTTCTCTCAGTCTCACTCTCTCGCTTTCTCGTTAACGAAGTCATCGTGTACTGATAGTCGAAGACAGAATAATAGCGCAATTTTTATAAATGATATGATATCCAAATTGCTTGCACTATTACATTTTGGCTTCTTTTCATTACACCAAAGCTTAAATGCATGATGAACCTGAGACATCATTTCTTTTCATTCATGTATCACTGAATATTTATTCATTTATATTCATCTTGCTTTCACTGAATTTAAATAACCATCGACAGTCGGTAGCATAGTCGATGTGCCATTGTAGCTTATGCAGTAGCACCGGTTTAGGCTCTCCGGGATCATTGATAGCTTCTCCACTCAAATTCGCTCAGTAAACTACGAGTTAGACTCAATTACTAGTCCAGCAGATTTTGTATCGCCACTCAAGCCACACCTGCCTTCAACTGAAATATATTACAGCTCTCATCGCCTCCGTCTAACAAGTCGAGAGATATGCGATCTACAGGAGCTTCTTTTATGCTACATATTAGCTACATATTAGCTATTTCTTAAATTACCTATTTCCTAGCTATTTATTAAATTACCTATTTCCCAGCTATTTCTTAAACTACCTATTTCCCAGTTATTTCTTAAATTACCTATTTCCTAACTATTTCTTGAACTACCTATTTCCTAACTATTTCTAAAATTAACTATTTCCTAGCTATTTCCGATAAGACAAGCTCTGTCAATTACTATAACCCAGTCTGCTAGGTAACTGAGTTTGGCGACTGTGAGAAGTATTTATGATCAACAGACTGTAGTAAACTATTATTTGACGTTTCTGGGTCAAGTTGATTGCTTATGACATGAATTGAAGAAAGAGAAGATGCTAGCATACTGCCGGAACTTTCTTCACCTTCTTCTTGATCATCATAGTCTTCTTCTTCTTCTTTTTTTCTCTTTTAGTGCATTGCCTAATTGCTAACTCTTTCCATCAATTCTACCCATAGCCTTCCTTCACAATTCTTTGAATTTGTTATCAAATCATCGAATACCCCACTCTTTACACAGAAAGTTAAACTACACGTTCTCTTGTTATCTAAAAATTAGCTCTTTTGTGATATTCTTAACTCAAAAATGAGCCAAACTGGTGTTAAACATCAATAAATCAATGAGATTAATATTTTATCATCATACGAAACAGATATATATACATATAAATTCATTTTATCGGTATTCAGCTACTATTGAAAAGTATTTTCTTTAAATTTACATTGTAAGAGCTGAAAGAGGAAAGTAGAAGCAGGTTTAATCTAGACAACAAATGATCTTCGCAGATTAAGTAGTTGGCATGTCCAGCAATTTAGCCATAGGCAACCAGACACCAATGTTTTCTCACAGTACAATTTTAATGGGCATAATGGGCCCTAATCACTGAATATGCCATCACTCTTTCCTTATACATGTTCTATGGACCAGTTTGCAGGATATTGAATTTGCACCGTTTAAGTGACGCATATGATTTTTGCTCGTCAGTTTAGTGTTGATTTCATATTGTTCGATGTTGTCATTGGCGATATTAGCACTGTAATTGTTACTGTTGTTGTTGCATACTAATTAAACACTTTGTATTGCTATAAGTATTGCATTGCACCAATACAGTTCTATATTTTAATTGCTCTTAAATTAAGTACATTCATTCATGCTAGGCCAAGTCATAAGTTAGGGCAATGTCTTATTTTCAGTACCATACTTCTTCAGCAGCATTATCAGATTTTGCATAGTAACTATCATACTAATTTACTCTCTTAATTAGCAGACATTTGCATTTACCGATAACATACATTTTTGCTAATAATAAAGTTGTATCTTATAATGAGCCATATTAAACGAGAAAGGTTACATTTTGGATCTGTTTCTGTTCCAAAATTTGTAATGTCAGAGTCAAACAGGATTTGAACAGTGCCTATAATTCAAGCGGATTTCAAGCTCTGCTATCAAACTTGTACTACAGCGTCAAACACAATTTCACTGAATTTAATTATAAAATTTTCCTATACTATCTATGTTCTTAATTGCACATTAATGCACTTTGGCAGACATTAGCAAATAAAGTCGCTAATCACAACTCCTTTGAGGAAAGGTCCATTGGTCCATTAATTGTACTTCCGGAACAAAGCGTATCCATCATATTCTTGCTAAACAATACTTGTGGCTATCGAGATACAATTATTACAAAATATCTGGTCCATAAATCGTTCGACCTGCGCAGATATAACCCGTTCAATCTCACGATACAATAAATCATGTGCATTGCTCTCGCATCAGTATCTTCATGGATGTTATATTGATTGCGCAAAGAGCCTAGCGAGGTACGTTTTATTTATTTATTTATTTACATTTATGATCAGATATTATTTCCCTTAGAGGAAGGCAACGAGTAACCACCTCAGAAGCCATATTATTTCCAAGCTATAAGCTACATTAAGGTGTGGATAAAGCATAGCCATTTGTGAAGACAATAACTCCTTTTCGATGGTATGCTCTTTACGTATCGTAAAAAGCAGTGTGTGAGTAGGAATATGTACCTTGGACCTGCCGCTTGGGAAAGCATTAGAAAGAGAGAGAGAGAGATCATTACAAGACCACTCAAGAACTCAATTAATACAGAAAGTATTTGAAATTGCCACATTAAATTTAATGTAAATTACGTAATTCATTTACTAATTTCGTAATAGTCTTGGGTATTCTTTGAATTTCACTAAAATTGCAAAGACAGAAATTAATTTCTAAATTAATTCTATTCTAAATTAATTTTATTGTAGTAATTGCCAAAAATAATCAACAAAAAAATTCACCAGACTATTAATCGCTTAAATTATTATCCTAATTAAATATGCAATATGAAAATATGCAAGAGGATTAACCAAATAGATAGGGATTAGTAACCAAAATTAATACTATATTACTATACATGGCCTAAACAGAGCGGAATTTCCTCAAAAAAGTTTGAAGACAACAACAATAATTAATTAGAGTGATATTGTCGTTAATAACAGCATCGAATACCATATTATCAATGGTCTACTGACTAGAAAAAGAAGTCCAAAGAGGGTACAAATCCGATGAATGTAATATACGTTAAATCAGTCCAAAGCTAGGGAGCTAGATTACTGCAAGTTTACTTAAACACTTTACTTCAAATACCTAACCCTTTCTTACTTCAGTCATGATTGGCATTCAGCATAGGTCTGATAGTAGCTCTATGCTATAGTATCCTTACGTTTGGATACCACATCCTGAGTCCTACCGCTCTTCCAGGATTCTGTTTGCGGAGTGTAGCCGGTGAGTAACGACCAATATGTCGTAACGTCTCGGACGTATTACCGAGAATTACTTTTCGGAAGTGATTCCATTAATATGACCCCGCTCAGAGGAAGCCGCTGCTAACAGTTGGGGCATCGGTTCTCCGTTAAATGCGGGGAAGAATTAAATAGGGAATTAACAAAAAACTGTAGCTAAGACAAATAAACAAAAGCTGAAGCTTAGGCAAATGAACAAAAGCTATAGCTTAGGCGACAGAAAGAAAAAGGTCCTTCCAAGAACAGGAACTAAAACTGCACATATCAACTATAATAACTAAGAAATGTTGTACTGAACTTTATTTTTGATCCTAAAATAGATGTCTTTCTACAACATATCTTTCCATCAAATTTCAGTATACACGCAAAGAAATGCTTAAAAACTACAAATTTCGTTATGGGATTTTACCTATTGATTTAGTGTTTGGCTTGAAAACAATTTTGTACTGAATAGTTTATTACTAGGCTTTTAATTGTGTAATTGGCTTTCGTTTAGATGCTTTATGGTAAGAAATCTGGATGTATTCATGAGTTTGATTAGCAAAGTACGACTAAAATGCTGGCATATAGGAGAATAAAGATATCGTTCCGGAAAGAATTGTTAATTTTATCTAATACTTAAATCTTTTTAACGATTCTAGCTTTAAGCCATTCAGAGACTTATTTTACGTTGATAACGGTAGCATACCGTACAATGTGCATGATTTCTTTTTAAAAAAATAACCCTTCTAAACGTCTCTGATAAAACATAACAGTGAATTAGACATCTAAATTGGAAGCTGGTTATTTCAAACAGCCCTCTCACGGAACTTCTGGATTGACCCACCACAGATCCTGTGACCTCGGACTCCCGGACCCTCTCCGCTCCATCTATGACGTATTGCGACCTGCCCCACGCTGACGTACATTAAACCAGCAGGAACGCATGGGGGTCAGACCGGTTCTGGACGTCCTGCAACCCGCCAGGGACCCCGACGTCATCCGTCATCTTCTCGCAGCGGTCTTCCAGGTCGTGACCCGGGCCTCGACCGATATGACAGGCGGGGAATCTACTGCCGGTCCGTGATAGCGAGACGGGGGCGAGCCCCTTAGAGGGCCATAGGTCCGCTCCGATAGGACAATAAGTCCGCTACAGAAGGAATGGGAATGACGGATTATAGTAGGAGCGAATAAGAAATATCAAGATGAGTAGATGATAAAATATGACATGAAAACGACAAATCTATAATAGCGAATGGAATGAGCGGAAGATAAAACGTAGGCTTGGATTTATTATTTGATAAGATTTCCATTATAAAGCTGTATATCATATATTTATCTTATAAGCTTAAATTATCTAAACTGTATATAAATATGGTAGACCACATTCGTAGAAAGACGTTTTAAGATTCTACGGATTAGAAAATGTTAAAGGTTAGTAGATTAATGCCTAAAAGTTAAGACCTAGTTGGTGTGACTTTTCTACTAGGAACATTTTCTACTAGGAATATTAGATTTGAAGCCTGAACCATCTCATTCGCAGTAAGACACCTAACCAAGCAGGCCACTGGCTCAGCTCGTAGTAATAACATTCATTTACAGCACTCTACTCATTTTATAGCATTTCTTTGCTATAAAGATTACGAAATCTAACTAATATATGATATTATTATGACGAAACCTCCAATGCGGAGGAAAATGTTCTGAGAGATTTGCATCCTTTCGATAAGCGTACAGATCATATAATCTACACTTGTAGATATAACTTGTACTTTGCAGATATAGCCTATATTTGTATATATAACCTCTACTTTAAGACATAATTTCATCGAATTATATACATGCCCTTATATATTGTGAAAATCGTTATTAGCTTATTTATTTATTCATGTTATTCTTTATTGCGAATATCTGTGAACAAATTATGCTGATATACAGCCGACAGTGCAAAACTTGCTTGCACCAAGTTTTATGAGGAAGAGATCATGGTGGCCGGGATTTTTAACCTCGTGAATCTGCTTTAGAATTTTTTATAGCAATTTTTAGAGTCTAGGCGCTCACCAGCCGAATGTCCTGTCTGACGTTGCTTTGGATCTTAGTGCTTTGTCGTCTCTCACGACACGTGCAGTCCACGGTTAGTCTATTGTTCAACAATCCGAACACTACACGGGTAGAGAATCCTAACAATGAAAGAAATAGTGAAGAATCGGATGAGTCCTATATTACGCCTGCATATCTCAACCCAGCCTCGGATACCCGCGGGATTGCCGAAGGAACGATCCAGAAGAAGCAATTCCATGGAATGTCTCATGAATTATTGCAACAGATGTCATAAGTGATCGTACCGCCAGATCTATAACGTTGACCACGGCGTCCGGTCTAAATGAATTGCGCCTAAGGCACACTGTGCTTCTCCGGGCCCGTCTTGACCGTTCCGCTAGCCCGTCTAAGACGAGACCCGGGCGAGCCGGGCCTCATGGCGACAGGCGGGCCCTCGCGGGGCAACGGGCGCCACGATTGCCCATACATCTATACGGATGGATGCACGATTGTATGTATGATAAGAAACGAAGGGGAAACACTGAAGAAATTTGATGTTTGAGACGAGAGGCTGGTCAGGTCGTAAAATTTGACTATCTCAGATCTAGTCACCCTACTCCTCTCGGGATTCTTCACCGGGAAACATTAGCGTATTAAGTTAAGAGATTTACGTAAGTGAGGGCCGGCGGTGATGTGGAATAGTTACAGCGCTTTAATGTGTCAACGCAACACCCATTCACGCTTCAAAGAGCAACATGGGGGTAGTGACAGTCTACTTTTAGTGAAATTCAATTTACATATTTAGATGTGTTAAAGTCGATTTTGAATTTTAGAAATGTGTATATTCATTTAGACAATAATTGAAATGCTGTAATAAAATGGTTGCATGAGGTAAAATGAATAATGTGTAATGTATTCAACTTGTTCGAATGAGTGCTCGCTTGAGAGCATAAATATAGACTGCTAGTAAAATGTGCCTTGAGCCTCTCATTTTAAAGAGAATGGGAGAATTACATTGACGGGAACTAGTTAATTAGCATCTGATTTAATAGCCAGTTAAATAGCCTATAAGAGTTAATTCTATAATTATAGTTAAATAGCAAATTAAAATTTAATTCTAATAAACAATTTTTAATTAGTATCCTAGTTAGATTTTTAGTAAGTTTGCAAATAAGTTCTTATCATAAAATATTGCAATTTTATCAATAGGGTACTAATTTTATTACTGTATTCGAATATATATCATATCACTTTCAATTTTGCGCTGCGAACCACATTCTGATGCTGACACAAATATGCATACAACATTCTATGCAGACACTCAGCCAATTCTAATTAAAATAAGCTAATAAGCTTCATCCAATTCTTAGTTTAATCAATTAGCCTTCTGAAAACGTAAAATATAATTCTATTTAGACTAATTAGCAAATTTTGAATATAATTCTAACTAATGAGCTCTTGTAACGAATTTGTCCCATTCTTAGACAATTTATATGTTTTCTTCAATGACAAAATTTCGTACTATTCATGTATATTTAGATGGGATTAAATAGCCTAGATGGGACAGAGAGGATTGGAGAAGATCCATTCGTATACAGATCCTAGTTAAACTGAGATTCAAGGGAAGAAGAAGAAGAAGAATAAGAAGAAGAAGAAGAGGAATATGATGATGATGATAATGATAATGATGATGACATGTACATTTAGAGGTATACTATACGAGGTAAATGGAAGGAAGAATGTAAAGGGAAAGGTTAGAGGACGACCGAGACTTAGGGCGTTGGATGGTTTGATTACTAATTCGTATGTTGATATGAAGAAAAAAGTAGAGGATACAAAATACATGTATGTGGAGGAGTTATCTGCCGTGGACCTGTCAATTGCTAGTGCACAAAGTGAGGGAGAGAGAGAGAGAGAGAAAGAGAAATATATATATATATATATATATATATATATATATATATATATATTTATATTTATATTTATATATATAGTTGTAAGACTAGTGTGACTATTAGTTTATTTGATTCTTAAAATTTCTGATGATGTGTTATTGGTGTTGCATAATATACAACCCCTTGCAGTTGTATATTACGTCTGAGGCCTTCCTAATATCATCTTAGAATAAAGAAATGGACGGTTATCTTTATATCGGCACCAATTAATTGCGCGATCCTAATTAAACTCAATGCTCTGCTGGTAAGCTTGATAAACATTGTACATACTGACAGCAGGATTTCCCTGACTGAAGTATTCAAATTGTATACACAGTGCTTTGTGCTTACTCTACTTCTATAATAATGCTCACACGCCTGACTATTATAACCGGGGAACTAGCTCACATGGTAGAGCGCTCGCTTAGCATGCGAGAGGTACGGGGATCGATACCCCGGTTCTCCAGTCCGTTCATTTTTTTATTGCATTGTACATTCGGGAACGCTATAGTTCGAAAAATATACCACTGTAAAACATAAAACACTAACTGGGTTACACGGGACCAATTTATATTTTTACAATGTCATCGTACAATATTCTAGCATCATAAGAATTAATAACAATTGTTGCAATTTTTTAAT
Organism: Enchytraeus crypticus; assembly: GCA_905160935.1. Lineage (NCBI taxonomy): Eukaryota > Metazoa > Annelida > Clitellata > Enchytraeida > Enchytraeidae > Enchytraeus > Enchytraeus crypticus. The sequence continues at coordinate 748,668 of CAJHZI010000505.1, forward strand.
TGTCTGAGAATTTATTACATTCAGATAGAATTTCATTACCTATATTATTAATATATGTATATATATATATAATATATATTGGAGGGCCCAGCACGGATAACTACGGCAAACCACTTTTAACATCAGCCCATTCAGACAAATTTTAAACACGTAAGTTTATGGGGCTAATTTTGGGAATGAGTTTTGTAACACATTACCATTTTTATGTATAGAGACTCTAGTTTATGCACATACTTTCAGAAACCCTACTTTTCCCAAGTTATAGGCTACATAAATTATGGATGAGGAAAATCTTTTGGAAAGGAGTATCTTGCTGATTTCTGCCTATGGAGCGATTTTATTAAACTTGCAAACTAACTGAGTATGAATATGTACCTTGACCTTGCCACTTATCTGAAAGTATTCTGGATGTATAACTATAGTGTTGAGTAAGGAAGTGGAAGTATTCTGGATATATAACTGTAGTGTTGAGTAAGGATGTTAAAGTATTCTGGATATATAACTGTAGTGTTGAGTAAGGATGTTAAAGTATTCTGGATATATAACTGTAGTGATGAGTAAGGACGTGGAAATATTCTGAATATATAACTATAGTGATGAGGTGCCAGTAGGATATGATTTGTGACCAATGTGTGTCCGGCGATCCCTATCCGCCATTCATCACGCGCTTCCAATCATATCCCGCCAAACGTTTCCATCTGAGTTACTCCAGCACCATCCTTCCATCGTTTCACTAAACACCGTTACTTCAATCAGTCAGTCTAGAGCATGGATGTTATATTGAACACACGGAGAATGATCGTAGTTATTGCTAAAGCTTCTTAAAAAGCTTAAAGCCGAATTTAACGTAAGTTTCATCTCTCAAAAGTGATATCAGTGACGGATGAGCCAAGCATTTGAACCCACACGTACTGATCCGTAGTCGGGTACCGTCATCGCCAGTGACAATGACCGTACAATTTTATCTGTTGAGTATTATATTTTTCAGAAACTCAAAATATCTGCATAGTTTAAGCACTATATCTTAAAATATTTTGGTTCTAAATTATTATTATTTAAATAGCGTATTCATCTAAGCATAACTGACTTCAGCGTTAGTCTCTTTCAGCCATTGTTCTTTCTACGGCGGAAATTTTAATTAAAAACTAATAGCCCAGTAATTCACTGTTTTGAACCTCTGTCGCAAAATACATAATTAATTCCTATATTTTAACAAAGCTTCATCAGTGGCTAAAAGCAGAGGCTAGTTTCAGTCTAATATATCTCCAATAATTCTCCATCTCTTCCTCCACCGACTAGAGGTCCCGGTAATACGTATCCGGACCTGCCTCAGGAAGATGAATGATCCGGGGGAATCGACGATGTCCGGGCCCAAGTGAGAGAGGTTTATTCCTGCTTCAGGATCTGATAACTTATCGTCTATTCACTTGCAGACATGGCTGAAGTACTGGACAGGAGAGCGAAGAACTAATTAGATATTCCATTTATCGCTTGTTGGATAGGTCGCTATATTGTGGGTGATTAATGAGTTGTATTCAAGCCATTTCAGCCTGAGCAATTGTTTCATTGATTATTTATTAATGGGCATTAGCACAGCCGTACTTTCTATAAGGTATTAAGCAAAGTTTACGGAGATAGTAATCTTTTGACTTTTGCCCGAAATCAAGCATCTTAATAGTACTTATAATAATCAGCAAAAAGGTCAACCTTATCCTTCATCGGTATATCGTTTATCCTACGTTTAAAGAGCTATCGCAGAGGTTTTATATTGAAGAAAAAGAAAAACCTCTGATAAAAACTTCATCAGGGGTTTATATACTTAATATATTTGCCGCTGAAGTTTATTTATTTAATTATTTATTTCATTTTCACAACATACATGTAATTATACATGTCAATTCTGGAGTGCACAAATACTGAAAAATTGTGTAGCTTGATGCTAGTTAGGCCTATTATTTTTACCTAAAGATATTTGTAACGTGAAAATAATAATAATTGAAATAATGGTTCATTTATGTATTCCTCCTATTGACTTTATCAATTAATTGACTACATAAATTCTCAATTGATACCAGAAAAAGACTTCTTCAAAGCTATATTCAACCAACAATTTTAAATGGAAGTGAAGTTTGGACAATCTCTTCTGTAACGGAATCGAAACTTGAGGCAACAGAGATGTGGTTCTATAGAAGAATGCTACGTATATCTTATAAAGACCACGTTAAAAATAAAGATGTTTTACAAAGAATGTCAATTTGTCGTGACCTTTTGAACCGAATACGACGACAACAGATGAAGTTTTTCGGACACATTATGTGGAACAAAATAGTTGAACATACCATAGTGACAGGAATAAAAAAAAAAAAAAAGATACAAGGGTCGACAGCGAATGACGTTTATTAAGAGTCTTAGCAAATGGATGCAGTTAACTAAAACAGAGATGATCAAAGCAACAATGAACAGAGACATATGGAGGAATATGACCATGACCGCCAAGGCTTGGAACAGGCACGGCACTTTGAGAAGAAGACTATTGACTTTACACCTCTAGAATGCACCACGTAAACAAGGAATTCCAATATATGCTGAAAACCGAGGCGATTATATATATATATATATATATATATATATATATATATATATATATATATATATATATATATATATATATATATATCAATAGTCTCCTGTTGGAACGATTTGGTATATCCATGAAATCGATATACTGTACGCTTGTAATAAAAATCTCATTCAAGCCTTTCAGTGCATCTATGCACGAGTATATATTAATTCTTTGCTTAGATTATTTATAATTCTTTGATATGTTACGTTGTGTTGATATCCCCGCGTTGATATCCCCGTGTTGTGCTCGGGTGTGGTTGGACCACTGCAGAATAGGGCAACCGCACACAATCTGCCGCGTGTACGTAAGAGACGACTAAAGGCAGGAGCTGAGGATGGCAAGAGGGGACCCACCTCAACATGAAATATTTTTCCCCAGGATTAAATGGTCATTAATCCACCTAACTGAGGATGGCAACGGGAAACCACCTCAGAAGCCATTTTTCCCAAGCTATAGGCTACATAAGGTATGGATAAGGCATAGACTTTGTGAAGGATTAGCTTGTTGATCTAAGGAGTGCTCTTATGGAGCGAGAAAGCAGACTTTGAGTATGAATATGTACCTCGAACCTGCCACTTGGCAGTGCACTGAAGAGAAGAGATGTTACGTTGAGTAAGTAAAATTTTTCATTCCAGGATTACTTTCGTTATTGTTTGGACTCAGCACATTTAGTTTTTGCAATTAAGAAATTTAGAAGTAGGCGCTTACAACTATAACATTATTCATAAGCACACAATTATTAGAGTTGCCTCCATCGAGTTCTTTTTATAATTCTCACAGTACTCATTAAGCCTATTTAAAGAAATTGCAAAAATGAGATAATTTCTGAACATATTTTATTAAAGCATCAGAATGTTTTGGGTAATGCTATATAGAGTCACTGCAGGACTTAACTGATTCATTCCATTTTACTTAAATTAAATACTAGACGAAACCTTTCCCAGAATTCATCACTGAAATCATCACCTAACCGGTCGCAGCTATTTGACATTAAATCTAAACTATTTAAAACACTACTTACAGAAAACAGTGTTGAGTATAAGACTATGAGAGCTGTAATGACAGCTATGACTATAACGACTGTCAGACAGTAATGACAGATATGACATTTATGACAGTAATCATTAATGTCCGTAATTGAAAGCAATGTCTGTAATGAAAGTAAGACTCTATCAACTGTAAGGACTCTAATGAAGTAATGACAGTAATAACTGTAATGTCATTAGTGACTGTAATGACAGTAATGCCAGTAGTGCCAGTGAGAAGAAGTAGGATAAGAGAATGGAGAAAGAATAGACAACAACAAGCGGCGGCGACGACACAACAAAAACTTAATTTGTCTTGGAACGTCTCCAGCGCCACAATTCAGTGTTACCATCCCATCTCCTCTCATTTCACCTAATCCACCCCCACCCATTACACCTCATCCACCCCCCCCCCCATCCTGTCGCATATCTCGTTACTGCTGGAGCGGCGGATAGAAGAGTTATGGTCTAGTTTGAACGGTATGATACCATTAAACCAAAGAGAATAACTATTTTAGTCAAATTCGGTTCTATATTTTTGATGCCGTAGAATATTTAAAGTCGAAATGAAATCAATAATGCAAAGGATATAATGGCAGTGATTGTGAGAGAGGATACGAAAGTTTAGATAATTCTCCGCGTAGATAATTCTCTGCGAAGAGGAAAAACTATCTAAAAAAAGGTACTGAATGATGTTTGTTATTTAGTTTTTCATAGGAAAGTTACCATAAAGTGGAAAAATATTCACACATAATATTACATATATATTATGATTATATATTACCCTCCAGTTAGAGGGAATCCCTTCAGTTAGAGGATACCCTCCAGTTAGAGGGAACCCCTCCAGTTAGATGGACCCCCTCCAGGTAGAGGGAACCCCTACAGTTAGTGGGAACCCCTCCAGTTAGAGGGACCCCCTCCAGTTAGAGGGAACCCCTCCAGTTAGAGGATGCCCTCCAGTTAGAGGATACCCTCCAGTTAGAGGGAACCCCTCCAGTTAGAGGATATCCTCCAGTTAGAGGAACCCCTCCGGTTAGAGGATACCCTCCAGTTAGAGGGAACCCCTCCAGTTAGAGGGAACCCCTCCAGTTAGAGGGAACCCCTCCAGTTAGAGGGAACCCCTCCAGTTAGAGGGAACCCCTCCAGTTAGAGAGAACCCCTCCAGTTAGAGGGAACCCCTCCAGTTAGAGGGAACCCCACCAGTGAGAGGAAACCCCTCTAGTTAGAGGGAAACCCTCCAGTTAGAGGGAACCCCTTCAGTTAGAGGGAACCCCTCAAGTTAGAGGATGCCCTCCAGTTAGAGGGAACCCTCCAGTTAGAGGATACCCCTCCAGTTAGAGGACCCCCACCCACCCTCCTCGTCCCGGCACAGTCTCGAGACCGGACGATGATGTATTGTGGGTCACGATCGTCGCTCCATTACCAACTGACTGATCGCCACTTCGCCTCGGCGCTTCGGAGGCCCCTCCCCCTCCCCTTCCTCCTGACCAAGTGCCCGTCTTCTGCCGGGATTCACAGCCCCGGGCCTTTCGGCTCTATTTCATCAATTTCATTCGTTCAGCGAGGTGAGGCAGCTATCTTAGGAAATTTATAACGACAAAGCGCAGACTATTTCCTTACTCGAAATTGATAAAAGAAAGACATTCTCCGGAGATGCATCAGATGAGTTAACGGAGAAAGTTATTGAAGAATGGAGCAGTTGTTAAAGCTGCTTAAGAATTCCCGGAAGTATTTTAGTAAGAGTTTCTTTTTACTTTTTTATTCCGTTTAGTTACACACATGACATACCGCATGTGCAACATAGTTTCCTTTCTTAGTTGATGTTTTTGTAGTTTTCGTTATTCCCTCCTTTTTCTCTCCATGGTTATTAGTAATCGTTGCATTTTGTTGGCGCTCCAATAGCAATCCATTAGATTTAATCTGTTAAATAGCAAAATACTTTTTGTCCTTTGTGAGAAACGTAAGAAATTGAATTAAGGCTCAGTGAAATTATGTTAAGCATCCAACAGCATACCAAGATTTTTTCTCAAAGAGTCTTACTTCAGATTTCATTCCAATTTATAAAAATTGAGAGAAAAATGTTTCACTAAATTAGCCGTACGGTGTGAAATACCACTATAGTCTGTATTTCATTCTGCAAGATAACACAATATCTAAAGGATACTCAATATAAATTTCACTGAAATCTCCAAAATTGTATGCTAAATAAAAATCCGCTGTGCTGTTTGACGCACGAAATATAACATATGGATTAGGATCTCGATTACATTCGACCGGTAATCTAATCACTGTTTGATTGATGGTTTGCCAGATGAATAGAGGACGATGAAGAGAAAATGAAATGTTTCCGTTCCACCGGCAGCGGCTGTCTGGAACGATTTGAGTGGGACGACGTTTGGAATTAAGAGCTGTACGTTAACGACTGAGCTAGATGTGGAGATAGTTAGAAGTGAGGTTCGTACATCAATCATACTGACATAAACATCAGGCTGTAGATTTGCGAGATTCTGCTGACAGGGCAATATTGTCAGGCGTTGAAACGGCTCATTTCTGCAGTAGTTATGTTGATATATTGAGAGTCTGCGCTCGAAGGAATATTTAGACTTAAAAACAGACACCGATCCTAAAATCTTAATCCTTGTTAATTAATTATTCAACCATATTGTTATTGTAATCTCTGCGTCCAAAATCCATTTTGGAGTCAGTTGATAAATGCTATAATAAGATCAAAAGTTTCTTAAATTAAGAAGTTATTCAATAAATAAAATTTAATCAAAATAAATTGCATACTAGAACAACATATATAGTCTATTGTAAATTATAAATAGATGTGTAATTATTTGCCCTTTGACGACTCAATTATCATTCAATGATGAAAACGTAGACTTGAACAAGATATTTATTCTAATATTAGTAAAATGTATAAAATGGTACTAAAATCGGTTAAATACCTCAATTAAAACCTTAAAAACAGCAACAAGGAAAGCATTTTTTGCAAACACACGCTGTTATCATATTTGTAACCCTACAATAAAAAAAACTCCGATCTAATGTTAACAGCCACACGAATGACTTAAACAATATGTAACTAATTTAAAATCTTTTAAGATTTTATACAGAGACTTTTAGGCTTTGAACCGTCAGTAGGAGGCTTTTAGTGAGAAACATATGCCCACTGTCGCCAGACTGATAGATTGATTGCCTCTACATATAAAACTGACAATTAAGTCATTCAGCCATTTGTTCAACCAGTTATTTTATTACCTACGCCATAAAGATTACAGAAGAGAGTTTGCTTAAGGCTTTCATATGAATCTACTTGCCAAAGCTATACTCTCCACGGGATCTAGGAGTGTGAATCCTTACAATATTATTAAGCCTATTTTATAGACTTAAGTTTTTGACACATCTTCTTGGGTAAACTGAAAGATTATAGTTTGAATATTAGAAACATTAGTATATTCGAGAGACGGCTTTACTGCATCGTCATTTTAGGGTTGAGATTGTAGTAAAAGCTGGTAACATTAGTTATATTAGGTGGTAACACTGACCGTAAAGAAAAAATATTCGTCTAACAGAAGAATAATTGAGAATGGACTTAAAGTGATTTTTGTAATTTACCAATGCAATATTATAACTGGTTAATTCATTGTAAATATTAATAGCAAACCTACTCGAAGCGAAAATTGATCTAACTAAAAGTCAGTATTGGTTGTTGATGGTTTGTTATTTCAGTGCTGGTTAATAAGACAGTTTTTCTATTTGAGACTACTACTAGATAGTAGATATTACTATAGTTTGAGCCTGCGACTGTACTGTTTCTATTTGGGACTGAATTCAGTCTATTTGAGACTGCCATTGAGTTATTTTTATTTGAGACTGCAACTGCGTTGTGTCTATTTGAGACTGCAACTGCGTTGTGTCTATTTGAGACTGCAACTGCGTTGTGTCTATTTGAGACTGAGACTGCGTTGTGTCTTTGAGACTGAGACTGCGTTGTGTCTTTGAGACTGAGACTGAATTGTGTCTATTATAACTGACTTGCTAAAATGTTTCTAATATAAATTACCTAGAGAGTCACACCATTCAAAATATTACTTCACAAAATATGAAAATTCCATATTTAAACTTATTTACCACCGACAGGCTATTTAAAAAATATATGAAGCTAACTTAGCTAAGTTTAACATATATTGCCGTAGCACGAGGGATAATGTCAGAGACGATCTTTAGGAGATTTGAATTGATTGTCTCCTATTTCTCAGGTTAGCGTGCTATCCATTCGGTCATCTAAGCGGTTAAGGATAATTTAACGTGCCTATCATTATCATTATCCTTTTCAGCGTCTATCATTAGCTTCTAATTCTATTTTAATGTAAAGATATTGATTAAAGTAAGCTGTGAAGATCTGACTACTTCTCTCGTACAATTAATATCAACATCATTGTACGAATTGTTCTGAGTAAGAGTAACGAGCAAAGCTTTATAAGTCCAACTGATGAAATAGATCATTAACTTTGAATTGATATAATGTTCAAATTAGATGATTTATTTCAGATTACTTAATTCGACATGCATCAAATCAGATGTCCTGTTCTTAAGTTAATACGGTTCAGAACCTTCAGCAATAGAAACATCAATCAGTCGATGATGACATCGGGGTAAGGCTTGCATCTCATTAGTCCCTGATTGCTTTATACAGGCACCACGGTACCGCCAGGGAAACCTTGGCCCTCTCCCGTAAACTGGGCTCTCGATACATATGCTCATGGATCAATGGAGGGGAATTAAGAGAAACAGTCAGAAAGCAATGACAAGTTGATAATTGGTTTCATGTTGAGTCCATCGTAGATCGTAATTATGTTGTCAGATCTCTGGAACGCCCGGTTTTGCTGGTGCCCTAGGGGTCACTGGTACAGCCCACCTTCAAGATAGGAGGTGAGAGGTCTTAACTTCCTCAGTCTTGCTGGTTATACAGACCGTGTTTAATTAATTTTATGAAATTAATTTAATCGATGTCGATGAAAGTTGGTTTTGATTTTATTTAATTTTAAAGCACTTTGAAATTAAACCGATGATAGGTATGAAAGTAAAGGTACCCAGGGGTGGATCCAGGAATTTTTTAAGGGGGGTCCCGAAATTTTTTTTGAATATGTTCACATTTCTTGCTTACGCGCCGCCTCTTGGGGACATGTGACGCAATCAGAAAAAATGCTGTGGGGGGGGGCCTCAAGCCCTCTCAGTCAAGGCTGCTGGTACCAAGCCTGCGGGACAGAGTTCAAAATTTTTACTAGCACCCTTTTTTCCTCTTATACAGTGGTTAAAGCGAAAATTGCGAGCTAGTGAAACGGTCAGCATTTTTCGGACTCCTTTCCATTTACAGGGCTCTTAGTATACAAAGTATGGGCCCAATGTTCCATATTTAAAAAAATTGATCTAGTGGAACTGAGTCCCCTCTCGTAACCCCCCCGCCCCCCCCCATAGTAACCACTACCCTTACAACATACTGACACATAGAAATTGCCATAGAAGCAATGAAAATACACTTTAAATTTTTTTATCGTCGGGCCTAAGGGGGGGCCCGGGCCCCCTGGTCACCCCTCTGGATCCGCCACTGAAGGTACCTCATCAGCAAAATAAGAATGTAATTTTATTTTATAAATTAGCAACTTAATGAGAATAAGTACGCAAAGGTACTCGATTCTTCTCACTCAACGCAAACTTTTTCAATCAGTCAAATAAATAGCCCTCAGTTCGCCTATGAACAGTTGCTGTCTGTCAACTTCTTTGTAGCTATGACATTGAATTTCATAGTTTACTTGCTGTGCTGTGTTTACAGTTTTAATTATTTCCCGCTCTCTCTATGAAATTAACATTTTCTTTCTCAGGTATTATTTACTGCCTCTTGCTACACGCGCGTAATAAATGGTTGGCCTAAACTATAGTTTTTCGAATACTGCGTGAAATCAAGGATATCTATACCTACTCTTTCTAATTAACGAAATGTAATATAAAGTATACAAATATGGGGTAAATTGTAAATTCAATACTTGCCAGCTTAGGTAAGTCGGTCATTTGTATAAACCACAGCTATAGTCGGGTTTCAGAGTACACCTGTTCTTCGGTATAGCCTACCTGATGCTTTGAAAAGAAAAGCGCTTTGGGCTTCTGACCTTAACGCTAAACCCACGTCATTAGTCATGATGTGTATTATAGGTTTTAATTTAAACCTTGGATGTGCAAAATAAGTTTTAAAATGTTCCTTAAATCTATCAGAATTTAAGACCAGCCATCTAGTGACTAAGCATGCATGTGTAATTAATTAAATTTGCTCATTTTCAAAGAATTAATTAATATTGACATCTCTTTATTCTACGTAAAATTTACCATTTCATATATAAATAATAGAAATCTGCAACTTTATCAATAATCATTTTCTAAAATGCAATTGACTCAAATTTTTACGAAAATTCAATTACCTAATTTCTTGTCGTAACATACCGCGATGATTGTGTTCCATAATCGCCGTAAATTCACCAATTACTGATCAAGTTCATAAACAAACTTGACCTATTTATAACCGTTTATTTTTGACGCTTGCGACACAGTTAAAAAGCGAACGAAGGTGTAAAAAATCATCAAAATTGTTCACAAATATACTATAAACTTGCCAAAACAAAAGTACATCTTCACGACTCATAATATTACAATGAAATTTTTACATATTTTTACATAATAGCAGTAATAATAATAATACTAATACCACTACTACTACTACTGCTACTGCTGCTGCTGCTGCTGCTACTGCTGCTACTGCTGCTACTGCTACTACTGCTACTACTACTACTACTACTACTACTACTACTACTACTACTACTACTACTACTACTGCTACTACTACTATTACTACTAAGAAAACTCTCTTCTATTAACATTGACACCTTCTCTGCTGATATTGTGTCGTCTTCTATTTATGTATTCTAATCCGTCTTCAACTGTTGCCGAATATTCAGCTCAATTTAGCTCCGTACTTTCTGCCATATTAGACAAACATGCCCCTCTCACAACCATTCATTGCCGCTCAAACCCTAGGAAACCATTCATTTCTGAACAAATCCTTAAACAAAAACCTGAATCTAAAAAACCTAATCTCGCAGAATCAAAATTGCCCCAAGAAATTATGGGGAGCACTCGATTCTCTGCTTGATCGCACCATTCCCAAGTCACTCCCCTCTAGCTTCTCACCATCATCTCTTGCTACCTCTTTCCTCAACTTTTTCGATGACAAAATTTCCAAACTCTGTAGCTCTATGCCCTCCAACTCTATTGACATGGGCAACACCATTTCTGTATATATGCCTGAGCCACCACTACTTTCTAGTTTTGAACCAGCTAAACCGGAAGAAATACGCAATTTTATTCTTCGCTCAACCGACTGATCTTGTTGCCTTGATGTTATTCCTACACGATTACTGAAATCCTGTATTGATGTTTTAGTTGCTCCTATTACATACTTAATCAACCTCTCTCTCAGAAGGTATCTTCCCAACCTCCTTCAAACAAGCAGTTGTATCTCCTTTGCTAAAAAAGCCTTCTCTACCAAAAGATGATCTTTCCAGTTACCGTCCTATTTCCAATCTTAACTTCATCTCTAAACTTCTTGAAAAGGTAATTTATACCCGTTTATACACTCATCTTGATTCTTTCCCTTCTCTCTCTCATTATCAATCTGCCTATAGAAAACTCCATTCTACTGAAACCGCTCCTCTTCGTATACATAATGATCTTAGCTTGGACATGAGTAGCAAACAGGTTTCTGTCTTGGTTCTTCTAGATCTCTCTGCTGCCTTCGATACAATTGACCATGGTATTCTAATAAATAGTCTTAAATCTTGTTTTGGCATTTCTGATTCTGCTTTTTCCCTTCTTACATCATATCTATCATGTCGCACACAATCAATTGTTATTGGTCAAAATCGCTCTTCTGAACTACCCCTCCTACGCGGTGTTCCTCAAGGTTCAGTGTTAGGTCCATTGCTCTTCTCTTTATATATCACTCCTCTTAGCTACTTGCTTGCTCAGTCTTCCATAAATTTTCATTACTATGCAGACGACACTCAACTGTATATTTCTTTTTCTAATCATGATTCCGAACAGAAACTGGCCCGTCTCTCATCCATTCTAGACAAGGTTTATTCCTGGTTTTGTGCTAACCGTCTTGCTGTTAATCCCTCCAAAACTGAATACCTTTTAATTGGCACTCCTTTGCAAAGAAATAAAATTGCTAATAATTCTGTTAATTTTCAGAATCTTGCTCTTTGACCTCGATCCGCCAAAAACCTTGGAGTCATATTTGATGAAAACCTTGACTATATTAATGAAAACCTTGACTATAAATCCCATATCTCTTCTGTTTGTCGCGCTTCTTTCTTTCAGCTTCGTCAGATTAGGCAAATACGTCCATCCCTTACTAGAAATTCAGCCACTATCCTTGCTAATTCTATAGTTCATTCAAAGCTCGACTACTGTAATTCATTATTACAAGGATTGCCTACTTCTTCTCTCAATCGTTTGCAGCACGTCCAAAATTCTCTTGCACGTGTTGTTTGCAAGTCCTCTCGACTTCAATTTCGCTCTCTTTCTTCACTTCGCAGACTTCACTTGCTCCCTGTTAATCAACGCATAAAATATAAAATAGCTCTATTAACTTTCAAAACTCTGCGATTTGGCAAGCCTTCTTACTTATCTGAAATTCTTCTTCCTATCGTCCCTCACGTTCACTTCGTTCCACCGATGCCAATCTTCTCTCTATTCCAAATATTCTCACATCATTGGCCAGACGTTCTTTTTCTTACGCAGCACCCACAATCTGGAACTCTTTACCTGCTAATCTTCGCTCTTGTTCTTCTCTTTCAACATTCTCTAGCAAGCTTAAGACTTGCCTTTTCCCACCGTAGACATAATCAATCTACCCTGACCATTTTTGATCACCGGACTGGCTTTCGTTTAGGACCTTACTTCTCCTCAGCACATTTCTTTTGCAGATTGGTCTGGGTGAATTGATCTTTATTATTATTATTATTATTATTATTAATAATCTGAACGAAGAACCAGTGCCATTACAGGCGACCAGCGCGAAAAAGCTTTTCTATAGCAGCGCCTATCTATCGCACTCCAGCGTTTTAATGCTGTATGCATTCGTGGCACATTGGCGAATGCGGCCTCCCAGAGCGCAGAGGAACTATTTTAAATATTTTTTCATCTTTCTTTTAATTAAATAAAGTCTTTTTTATCTTATATTTTAGCCCAGGGCCTTATGCAGCCCAGGGCAATTAAATAATAATAATAATAATAATAATAATAATAACAATAATGATAAAAATAATAGCAATAATTAAGATTATTTTAATGTCATTAAATAAATGTCATTTAAATGTCATAACAATAATAATAACAATAGCTCAGGTAGAATGTCTCTCCATCACAATTTAAATGACTTAATATGGCGAGCACTTTCAAGAGCAGGCATCCCTTCCTCTAAGGAACCAAGTGGGTTGTCCAGATCAGACGGCAAGCGTCCGGACGGCATGACTTTAGTGCCCTGGTGCAACGGTAAATGTGCCGTATGGGACGTCACGGTCATTGACACTATGACACTATGGCAAACTCCTACCTGAATACGACTTCAGTTACAGCCGGTGGAGCTGCTGTTCATGCCGCCTCTAGGAAATTAGATAAATACCGTTATCTGTCCTAAGGATACGAAGTTGTTCCGGTGGCCATTGAAACCATGGGCTCGATGAATCCCGAAGGAGCTGACTATATTAATGGCATAGGCAGACTTATTGCAGAGCAAACCGGCGATAAGCGAGAGACATCTTTCTTTGGCAAAGGCTTTCCATGACTTTGCAAAGATTTAATACAGTCTGCTTCAATAATTCTTTTAAGCCGATTGATGACCTCGAGTAGCCGGGCGGCGATTCAGCACATATTACTTGAATCGTTTTTATCAAACCCCAGGTTCTTTACACCGGGGTAAATCTTTAAAAAATATTATAATAATAACAATTAGAGTGCTACAGTCATCAATGACAACATCAAGCATATTGAGTCAAAATCAAGCCGGCGAGCAAAAATAAGGTTCAAAAACGGTGCAAATCTCAAAATCCAGAAAATCAGTCCAAACTAAACGGAATTAAAGACAAGGAGGTTTAGGCGCAGGTCGCTGCTCATGAACAGTTGATGGAAAAGAGAGATGGAAAAGATAGGTCTTCAACTGCCTATGGAACTGCTCATAGGAAAGCAAAGGCCGATGTGATTCAAAAGAAGACTTCCGAAGATTGGATGGAAGAGAATTCCAAATCTGCGGTGCAGCATGCTGGAAAGAACGATTAGATAGCTTACAGCGCGAAGGTAAGCTAGGTCTCACAAGAGTAATTAATTTAGAAGACCGAGCAACAGCAGGCTGCATTACTCAAGTTTGTCCAGGGATGGTGATGGACTTGCAGGTTAACGAAGCTGTTTTGTAAAAGATACGCTCTTTAATATTTAGCCAGTGCAAAGACTTTGAAGCAGACGTAATATTTGAGCACTTGGAACTATAAAAATTACTGGCGCAAGAGAATTCTGAACAAACTGTAACCTATCAATCTCATAGCCTGGGAGATTTAAAAACAGGGATACAAGTTCAAGATTCATTCTTTGTATCTTGAACACTATGCTGTACAGTGGTCAATTTTCAAGAGTTCGTGAAAAGGAATTCAAGAGGATAAACTAAATATAAAAATTTCACAAATATGTTATAAACAAAGGACCTTGAGTGTGTACCCTCTTCTCTCGCAATATCGCAATACGTAAATCTCCTCTCCATAGCTATTTACTTTTATTATTTTAGACACCAATGGAGCTATTAGATAATGTGAACCTAGGCCTATGTGCATTAAAACATAAAAAATAGGCACGCACTATAATGAAATGATCAACTACGTTGATCTCTAGGACCTTTAATGCCACGTGTTTAAACCATTCGCCAATTTATTTCATTTTCCATATAACCAGTACTGTGAATGTCCGAAACTTTACTCTCAGATAAATGCAACCGGGAATAGAACCCCCGATCCGAGTTACATTCACCTCAGAATATGTCGTTTAAAATTTCTTGAGGTTACCTGACGCCTCTAATCACTACGCTATTGAGACATTCAAAATATAATTTAGAAGACATTACGATGAATTAAGATTAAAATAGATATTACGTTAAAATTTAATATTACGAATAAAACACATTAAAATGACATCAAGATGCACCAGAAGCATAACGTGAGCTCAGGCATGGCCCTGCCGTTAGGCATTGCACTATAAGAAGATTTTTATACATATTTTTGAGATGCGTTTATGGCTAGTTGAGTGTCAAGGGCACACTTAGGAATAAGTAAGATTGAAAGTGAAAAATATGCATAAGCCTATATATATATATATATATATACATGTATATATATAAAAATTATATATATATATACATGTATATATATATAAATTATATATATATATATAGAATTATATAGGCCTATATACATGTATATATTGATGTATATATATATATATATATATTATATAGCGATATATATATTATATATATATATGTATATATATATACAATTATACATGTATATATATATATATTCATGTATTATATTATATATATTACATATATACATTATATATATATATATATATATATATATATATATATATATATATATATGTATATATATTTATACATATACATGTGTAGCTTTGCCAGAAAGGAAAACTTAACTTGACAGGTAAAGTCAAGATGACAGATTAAGAGAAAGCTAGTCGGTGAAGATAGAAATGGCGATACTTGATACTATAAGTAGAGAGCAGAATTTTAGTGGAAAGATGTGTGACAGGTTGATGAGAAAGGTGGGGAGTGAAAGGAAAGAGGAGAACTAATAGAGGGTGATTGTGTGGAAGGAAAGAGGAGTACTAATAGAGGATGATTGTATGGAGGAAAAGAGGAGTGCTAATAGAGGGTGATTGTGTGGAAGGAAAGAGGAGTACTAATAGAGGATGATTGTGTGGAAGGAAAGAGGAGTACTAATAGAGGATGATTGTATGGAGGAAAAGAGGAGTGCTAATAGAGGGTGATTGTGTGGAAGGAAAGAGGAGTACTAATAGAGGATGATTGTGTGGAAGGAAAGAGGAGTACTAATAGAGGGTGATTGTGTGGAAGGAAAGAGGAATAGTAATAGAAGATTATTGTGTGGAGGGAAAGAGGAGAACTAATACAGGGTGATTGTGTGGAGGGAAAGAGGAGTAATGAGCGCTGACAGATACAACCAACTTGCCGACTCTTCTCAACTTCTCAACCAACAACGGCGAAGTGAAGTGGGCGATAAAAACTTAATCTAAGGGGGGAAGTCAATTGGAAAAATCTGTTATTCGAGAAAGTAAAGATAAACAGAGGCGGGCAGAGTCTATTCAGCAGAATAGAAGGTATTAATGATTTACGTCTTCGGTAAAGTTCACCATTGGCTAGGAAAGAGTGTAATCATATCACTTTGAATCATGAATTGATTGCGTTTTATTGAATATTTCAAAATAATTGTTTATACATTCCTAAACAATTATGTCCACAATTTACAAATATATGTTTAGAAATTTATAATTTCATTTACACGTGTCTTTTTCACTATTTTACCGATATAGGTCGCACCTTCAAATATATCTTCTGCACATTGAGGTAAAACAATAGCTGTGTTTAATACTATACCTTTTAATCCCGTTTATTGTTAAATCGTGCTTATAAGGCTTTGAAACGTAATATCCCTTTTCGTTTCTTCATAAAGATATTCATTGTTTTATTAAAAAACTTCTATCAATCATCTTCATTGATAAGAGTGGCTAGGCATCCGGACACATTCCAGGGGAGGGGGGAGGTCGCCTGCTCCCCATGTTTCCAGCCCACCACTCCGAGCCTCTCCGGGTGTATCGGCTGCTGTTACAAATGAAGCGCCCGCTTATCCGTTTGATTATAGAGCTGATCGGGCGGCGGCTTTGATCTGACAGCTGAACTAATCTAAAATAGACAGATTGCGCCGCCGACAGGTATAGCCTGGCAATCCGAGAACTTAACAGACCCGTGGTGATGGGGTTGAGATTTAGAGATATGCTATAAATGAATAACCAATCAATCAATCGATCGATCAATCAATCAATCAATCAGGCGCGGATGCAAAGGGAGGCCCAGGGGCCAGCCCCTTACTTTATTAAGTAGTGAAAGTTTCAGAAGACGTGGGCGTAAGCGAAAAATTTCGGACACTGTCTAAAAACATTTTCGGGCCCCAGCTTAAAAAATTTCCTGTATCCATCACTGCAATCGATCTACAATCAATCAATCAACCAACAACAACCAACAAGGTAACTGCTCCACCGCTACTCCCATTTAAAACTAGAATTCTTAATAGAAATAAAACTTATTTCTTAAAAAAATTCCTTTGTGACACAATTGCACCGATTTTAGCTTTTCATAATTCGTTGTTGATAATTGTTGTTTAAGATCGTTTAACAAATGACAAGACAACATATCAAGATATCCTGCTACTTATGCAGTATTCGCAGTTTTCAAATACTTATTCAGTAATCGCAGTTTTCAAATACTTATTCAGCAGACGAAATATTAAAATTTAAACTTGTATTTTAAGTATTTGTTTATGGCTCCTGCGATTGCTATACAACATGATTGGATTTAGTAGATCTGACGAGTCGAAAGAAAAAAGGGACAAATCTATTGCAGCTTGGACTATCTGACAGACTGTAAGTGAATAGGAGTGAAGGAAATTGGACAGGCCTTTTGTATAGAAGATGCTTTGTCCTTCGTAAAGCTAAAAAGCTAATATTAACGTCAGTTTCCTCACTCGAAAGCGATGTCAGTGAGGGGCGAGCCCAGGATTTGAATCCCGCATAGTCCTATAGTGATCCTCTGCCGAATATCTTTCCGACACCGCCACTGGCTCCTTCGTGCTAAGTACCATTCTCTCTCTCTCTCTCTCTCTCTCTCTCTCTCTTGCTCTCTCTCCATTGATTAATTTTTATGTATGGTAGCATGAACTTTTGATGCTAACACAAATTTTAGGGACATGCCGCATTCCAGATATCATCAGTAGCGCCATAGTTCAGTATCTCTTTGAAGTGATTGCTGGTGATTCATTTGATTGACTAAATAAATTTCTATGGTTGACTACTGACTACTACGTATTGTCTACATGTATACATACATGTCGGTATAATTGCCACTGTTATTATCTATTATGTATCAGAAATTAAATCGTAGACCTCCGATTCGCGCGTTTTTGCGAAATAGTTATTGGCCTTCTGTCAAAGACGAAATGATCAACATTCTTCACAAAACGAGAAAGGTCGAGTTCTTGACGGCTCGTCGTCAGTCTATAGCGGATGCGATCTATCTCGTCGATGTTAATGGGCGATTTGTGTGTCTGATTAAAATTATATCTCAAAAGCTGGTTGTCCTAAGTGATTGATTGCCGCATTGCGCCAAGAGCGCCACCTCAGGCTCCATCTGGCGAATCTAGCGACAGTTACTGATTGCCTTCCGTTTGCTGAATGTTCCTGCGCATTGTCAGGAAGGATACTGAAGTCAGAGGAATAATGACCTGTCCTTGAGTTCAACTGTCCAAGAATCTGGTAGAAGAAATCAGGAAGCCAATGGGGCAGAATTACTAAATCCATTGTATTCTGAACTTGGAAGATGAACTAGCAAACTATTTTACGGGTAATTTTATCTTGGACAAAAGCAGATTATTTTCATGTCCTATTTATGGAAATGTAATTTTAAGTTAGTATCAGTTGACCCCTTCTTTAACATATCTTGTTTCGTTCATGCACTGGCTCCATTAATTAAAACGATAACGGGTTTATG
The DNA here is from genome assembly GCA_905160935.1 of Enchytraeus crypticus. NCBI lineage: Eukaryota > Metazoa > Annelida > Clitellata > Enchytraeida > Enchytraeidae > Enchytraeus > Enchytraeus crypticus. Next base: position 767,278 of record CAJHZI010000505.1, read on the forward strand.
AAATTCTCTGAATGTTTTATAATAACTTTGAGTTAGATTAATTATAATTATTTAAACTCTGCAGAAATATATTGACAAATATACACTGTGTTTTTTGTAACTGATACCCCAAATTGTTTTAACAATAAAGTCGCAAGAAGTTGACCGATGCTCTTGAAATTTACAGCACTTGACCAGTAGCCAATTCTACAAAAAATAGTTAAATTTCGTTTGAATATCTTTAATAACGTGAAAGTTATAGTTTTGAGAATAGGAGTGAGGTCAGATAAGAAATTTCCAGTACAGGCTTACGGGCGTGTTACATGCAGCGTAAAATTATATCTATAAAAATAATAGCGAACACGTCACAAAATTTCAGCTAATGCTATTTTGAAGAGCAATCACTCCTTTGCAAAATGACGTAAAATACGTGCTGATATGTTCTTAATTGACAAAGTTATTGAACTTTTAATGCATGCATTGCATGTCTGGGTACAACTGCTATCACCGCAGCCTGCAGCGGCGTCCTCTTCTTCGTTTAATCTCTTCATGCAATGCATGCATAAAAAGTTCGATAACTTTGTCAATTAAGAACATATCAGTAAGTATTGTACGTCGTTTTAAAAAGAAATGATTGCTCTTAAAAATAGCACTAGCAGATATTTTATATTGCGTGTTAACTAGTATTTCTACAGATAATCTACGCTAAATGTAACACGCCCGTAATCCTGTATTGGGAATTTCTTATCTGACCCCACTCATATTCACGAAACTATAACATTTATGTTATTAAAGATATTCAAACGAAATTACTTCATGTTTTGTAGCATTGGCTGCTGGTCAAGTTCTGTAAATTTCAAGAACATCGGTCAACTTCTTACGACTTTATTGTTAAAGCAATTTAGGGTATCAGTTATAAAAACACAGAGTATATAGCCAAAATATAAACAGATCGGTCCTGAACACTTAAGTCTTCCAATTAATATAATTATGTCTATACACGACGTACAAGCACTCACACACAGTCTTGCTGTTTCTCTTTCTTTCTTTCTTTCTTTATTTCTTTCTTTCTCTCTCTCTCGCACTCTATTTCTCTCTCTTTCTCTGTCTCTTTCTCTCTAGCGTATCTAGCATACTTAATCCAATAGCCGTTTGAAAATGGACAAGTTTCAGTTTCTTAACCTTTTAATATATATATATATATATATATATATATATATATATATATATATATATATATATATATTGAAGATCAAAAGTACGTTTTTACCAAAACCCGTGAAAATGCAACAGTAAGAACTACGATATATCAAGTACAGAAAAGCACAAGAACATCAACAACAATTTCAAATAATGAAAACTGCGAGGCTTGGGAGGACCCCGAAATATGAATAATGTCTTCCTCATTTGTAACCTTTTGAGTCCAGCTAATCCTCTTCATTCTTCTCCAAATCCACATTTCTAATGCCTCCAGTTTCCTAATATCTTCCTTCCTTAAGATCCATGTTTCACATCCATACAATAGCGTGGTTCAAACCAAAGTTTTCACTATCTTTATCTTTGTGTCTTTCTTTAGACTTTTTGTTAATAGTTCTTTTCTACTACCAAAGGCCGCTTTTGCTTGTGCAATCCTTCTGCATATTTCCGTCTCACATTTCCCATCATCGGTTATAGTATGACCCAAATATTTGAAACTCCTTACCTCTTCCAATTTCGTACCATTTATTGTGATATTAACTTCACCTTTATTATTGGACAGTCTTATAACCTTGATCTTTTTTATATTAATCTTCATGCCATATCTTAGGGCCGTATCATTCAGCCTATCCATTATCTTCTGCAATCCAATCTCGCTGCCTGCTACCATTCCTTGGTCATCTGCAAATCGTACATCTTGTAACAAATTCCCTCCTACTTTTATTCCTTCTTCCAAGTCTTCCATGGCTTCCTCCATCATTGCCTCAGCATAAATGTTAGACAGCAGCGGCGAAATGCTACAACCTTGTCCTATTTCACCTTCTTCTGAGTATTCTTGTTGGATTTTGATTACTGCTCTTTGATTCATGTACAAGTTCAAAATTAGTCTTCTATCTCTCCAGTCAATTCCTATTCTTTTAAGATATTCATCATCGTTATCCAATCAATCCTGTCAAAGGCCTTCTCGAAGTCTACAAAGCATACACAAACATCATTTCCATATTCTAAGCTTCTTTCGCAATGAACCCGCATTACTCCTATTGCTTCTCTTGTGCCGCATCCTTTCCTAAAACCAAATTGTGTCTTGCTCAGTATCATCTCTGCTTTCGACTGAATGCGATTATTTACTATCTTTAATAAGATCTTCGATGCATGAGGTATTAAGCTGATTGTTCTGTAATCCAAACACTCCACAGCATTGGCTTTTTTGGGAATTGGAATCATCACTCACTTGGTGAAGTCGTCTGGCCAAATACCTGTACTGTACACTTCCATACATACTTCCATTAACTTTTTGAGTGTTTCTCCTTCCAACATTTTCAAGAATTCTGCTGGGATTTCATCTATTCCGGCTGCCTTTCCCTTCTTCATACTGTTTATTGCAGAATAAATTTCCTACTTCATTAAATCGGGGCCCCTTTTATCGTCTTCTATGATATTCTCTTCTTCTATTTTAAAATCCTCTTGAACTGGTTTCCCAACCTTATCATACAATTCCTCTACATATTCTCTCCATCTTTCTTTTACTTCTTCCAGCTCTGTCTTAAAATTCCCCATTATACTAGTGTTCTTTGCATCTCCTTTATTTTTCTTATCGGTTCTTGTTAATATCCTGACTTCCTGGTATAATAGATCCGACCTCCCTCGTCTATCATATTCTGCTAAATCATCACACTATTCACTCCACCAATGATCTTTTGCTTTGTCTGTAATTCTTCTAAGTTCACTGTTTAAGCTTCTATATTTCCTTCGGCCATGACTGGTGTCAATACTTTTCCATTTCCTCCTTTCATTCATTTCGTCTAGCATCTCGCTTGTGATCCAAGGTTTTTTAGCTGTATTTGCTTCAAGATAGCCATAAACATCTTTTGCACCTATTTTAATAGCTTCCTTTAGCTGACACTATCTTTCATTTACCCCTGTTTTTTCGTAGTCCTTCATTTTCTTAACTTTTCTTTCCACTGCTTCCTGAAACTGACTTCTTTTCTCGTTTAATCCGTTCAAATTCCATCTCTTACTGCTTTTCTTCTTAAGTATTTTCTTCAGCTGAAGCTCTACTTTTGCCATTACTAGATTGTGGTCTGAATTAATATCGGCTCCTGGATAGGCCCTTGAATTCTTCACACTATTCCTGTACCGTTGCTTTATCAGAGTATAATCTATCAGGTATCTTCCCTCGTTTCCGGTGCTTCCTGGTTTCTTCCATGTGTAACGCCTTCTCTTCTCATGTTTGAACCAAGTGTTGGACACCACTAATATCTTTCTGTTGCATAAGTCAACCAATTTCTGTCCTCTCTCATTTCTTTTTTCTAGACCATATTCCCCAACTTCATTTCCATCTCTCCCTTCACCTACCACCGCGTTCCAATCCCCCATAACTATCACTTGATTTTTCCTTTAATCATTCCTTCTATTTTTTCGTACATCGCTTCAATTTCCTCATCCTCTGAGGCTGATGTAGGCATGTAGATTTGGATAAACACCAAACCTATTGGATCTGCTTTGATCCGCACTAACACCAGTCTGTCACTGCACTGAAGAATCTTCGTTACTCGTTCACTTAAATTTCTATCCAATATTATTGCCACACCCTTCTCCCTTTTATCTCCTCCGGAGTATATAACCCTGTACCCATCACTTATAAAATCTCCAGTTCCCAACCACCTTACTTCACTCATCCCTAGGACATTTATTTTCCCTTTCTCCATTTCCCTCTTTACATTTTCTAACTTTCCCCTTTCACTCATAGTTCTCACATTCCATGTGCCCACACTTATCCTTTTAGGGCGCATAGAATGTCCTCCTGGTATATCTGTGGGGCACCCAAGGTGCCGTCTGGCCGTGAGATTCTTACCACCCCCTCCCCATTTAAGGGGTGCACGGGACTGGGGGCGCTCATTTTTGTCGTGATATACCATTATTTTCTTGGGGGATGTGCTTTTTGACGAGGTGGGCCCCCTATGCCTTCCTCAGCTTTGACTGACATTTACCGGGCAGGGGGCGTCAATCCCTGAGAAAACTATCCTGTTTACCCGAACTATCCTGTTTACCATCTGCAGCATTAGCGATAATCTCTTTCTGTGTTTCGACAGTTGGTAGGCTACCAGAATTATCGGTATTCGATGATAATTTTGAGGGCACCTTATTTCAAATGTTACTTGTTGATACACTGGGAAAGGTTGTCATTCAATATTAGGAAAACTTACGTTTAATTTTAACAAATCAGCGAATGGACTCTCTTAACGATTATTATAAAACCATGTAGTGGCCCAGTTGCACAATTATTGCAATAAACATTTGCAGACATACCTCTTAATCGCCAGATGACGCCACGTACTTGAAAATTGTAATTCCTATGTACAGTAAGCATTTCAGGCCTTGGCTTGAGCTGTGTAGCTGGACCTGCCCTTCGACCAGTCTCTGTTGCACTAGAGCAGGATTTATACACAGCACGTGTGGCACCCAGCTGAACCTGGTCCATCGAAATAATAACAATAAAAATAACGTTATTCTTTGCATCGTTAAAGTTTTCTAGGTTGTTGTGTTCACAATTTCGACAATTACCTTTTATTTTAACTTAACTGAATAATACTGGTTCAGAAAGTAATGTAGACTAAAGATTTGTAACACCAGCTAAATAGTTCTAACCATTTTCTTGCTCGTATAAAATTTGAATCGAAATTAAGAACTCATGAAATTATGGTCTCAATGACATTCATACTCTCTCGCTAAATTGTTTGAGATTGTAACTCAAATGTAAATTTCTAAGAAGGCTGTAAACAATAAAGCGGAAGCTAACTTAGAACTAGAACCCACCATTCCATTTCATTAGTTCTATAACCCATTTTCAAGAACAAGTACCCATCCGCATGTGAACACTGTATTATGCGTTGATGACATCAACATATTTACATTAATACATATCCTTTGTCTACACAAGTCTACACAACCAAGCGCCTCTATATCTAAGTGATACTTGCATACCACTTTCTACGTTGGAGGGGCGCAAGATCTTGAGACCTGCTGAATCTGAAATTCTCTGCGTTCCACGGGCTAGAACAAACATGCGTGCCAGAGTATACAACATATCTGTATCAACTGTTTGGAATAATCTTCCTGTCAGTCTGCGACAGTCTGATCTATCTCTTTCTAGCTTCCAAAGAAACTCAAAAATTTTCTATTCGATCGAGCATACAATTAACTGCACTTGTAGCGCTGCTGTGGCATGTTGCATAAAGCAGTGCTTATATAAGCGTACTTATTTCTAATTATTTATTATGAATATGCGTAGTTTCCTGCGCCATTTCGTTTTATTTCTACAGTCTATTGATGAGACGAGGCAATGAGAATATCTGAAAAAATATGCAATACAAACATAGTATACTGAAAGAAATCTCTATTTTTGCAGTCAAACTACAGTCTAAAGATCAATCTCTTTGTTACTACGCATGTTGTTGATTGTACTTAGATTTCCTGAAAAACTACCTAATTAAACAATTGAATACTAATGAAACAATAACAATAATAATAATGATAATAATAATAATAATTATTATTATTATTATTAATATTATTACTTTTTTATTGCCCTGGGCTGTATAAGGCCCTGGGCTAAAATATAAGATAAAAAAGACTTTATTTAATTAAAAGAAAGATGAAAAATATTTAAAATAGTTCCTCTACGCTCTGGGAGGCCGCATTCGTCAATGTGCCACGAATGCATACAGCATTAAAACGCTGGAGTGCGATCGATAGGCGCTGCTATAGAAAGGTTTTTTCACGCTGGTCGCCTGTAATGGCACTGGTTCTCCTGCCTAATTCGTTTAAGAAGTCAGACGCGGCAGAGTTGAAGGGGCCCAATGTCTCAAAAGCAATTGGCAGGAAGATGTAGCTGCTAGAGACTGCGGCATATTTAAGTGTCTTCCTATTGGCAGCGGCTTCAGCAGCTGAGCCAGCAGCAGCGCATGAAAAGCTGAGATTGCTTGCTGAGAATGTGTCTGTCACAGTGACATCCCAGCTGATACACTTGCCTTCTGCCCAAGGAATTTGAGATACACCGTCCGGTCGTTTCCCATCCGAGCGGCTCAATCCCTGGGGCTCTTTTATGGCCGGATTATTTGCGCGAGCTAGAGCACGCCATACCAGATCATTCAGATACTGGTGTCTGCCGATTCTGCCAGCGCTCCGCATGCACGAAAGGCCGTGAGTGCCCAGAGCATTGACCGATGCTCCACAGACACAGTTGTGTGGCTCACAAGGCGTAGAGTCCAGCCGAAGACCAACCGCTACTCTCACTGCCTCGTCATCCAGGCGGAGGCCACAGGAAGATAAAGGCAAGTCTTTCAACCAGTCACCACTATGAAGAGTAGAAACAGCAAGCAGCCGAGCCTTTTCTTGTGGGATTAACGCCTTCGCGAGGAGTTCCGAGTGCGCAATGCCAGAGATTTTGGAGTCCCAAGCCTTCATGGACTTAGACACCATTCCATTAGGCGCTTACGATAGTGATAGAGCAGACCAAATGCCTTGAACCCTGGCTACCTCTACATCGTTGAACTGAGGAGATCATGAAAGGATCGAGTCCTGTAAAGCGATTGTCCCCGCGGCAGAAGCCAAAAAGGCAGAAGGTGCAAGCGACGAGACAGAACGAATACCTAGCCCTCCATAGCAAATGGGCAGACTTGCTTAGATCCACTGACTGTCGTTAACATTAACGTTAACGATGTCGCTTAGGGACTTTCGCAGGATTAAATCGAAAGACTGCAACATTGGATGGCCCGCATATGGAGAAGCCCGCAAGATGTATATCAGTTTTGATGATCCAACGCAGCTTAGCAATATTGTTAAAGTATCGTGCGAGGAGATGAGCTTTAACCGGCTGGAGGCCCTCTCTAGGTTCGAGCACTGGGTGTTGAGGACCACTTCCATAGTCTGACCTGTCAACAGTGGAGCTCCGAGAAGGCTGGCTTCAACAGATTTCACATGAGTGAATGAGTTGATGACAGGAAAGTTACTATCAGGGCGAGTGCTAATCAGCTCATATTTCTGAATATTAAGACTTAGCCGTACAACCTTACCCGCAACCATCAGCCTAGAGATGTCATCCTCCACGGTAGCCTCCTCCCCGCCCACAGTAGTATCGTCCAAGTAGCCTAATTTCAGCCCAGAGGATAGTGACTGGAGTAGGGGGTGTATTGTCAAACTGAACAGAAGAGGGCCCAACGGGTCACCCTGCTGTACACCCTCACAGGACATGATCACCTTATCACCAAAACGTAGTACGCTTGGATCTCCATAGGACAGGCGACAGAAAGGGCCCAGTTCAGGTAATGAAGCATCTACTGCCTCCAGCATGGAGTCTCTTTTCAGGGAGTTAAAGGCGTTGCAGAAATCAAGTTTTGCCACCACCCAATCATCTGGCATGCTGCTAATGAAACGGCGGGTGGCATGCACAGTTGCTTCACAACCTCCTTTCACCCCCACACCTACCTGAAGTGGTTGAAGGTAGTCTGAGAGCCTGGTTAGGGCGAAGGTATTTGCGCATTTAGCCGCGATTCTACGCCATGCGTAACAAACTGCGATCGGTCTAAGCCCACCAGACTTTTTGCTCAAAGCAATTAGATTAGCTCCAAAAAGGTTGGCTTGACTTCCTGGTGGTATTTACCCTGTAGAAGTAGATTTACAAATCCAGTAATAGCTGTAAGAGCCTCCCTACCCTTAATGGGGCACGACACCAACTGCAGTATGTGCTGTGGCCTAACACCATCCGGACCACCAGAGGAGCCAGCGGGGAAGCTTCTTACAGCTTTCAATACCTCAGATTCGGTAACTTGGAAAATGATCGCCTGAGGTATGACAGAGCTGTGACTAGCACGAGGTGTGCAGTCTGCAGGTGGATGTTTCTGACATAACTCTCTGTAAGCCTCAGTATTGCTCGGGGCCAACGTCTCTTCAGAGCAGAGAATTCTCACGGCGACGGAGAATTCAATTTATTATTATTATTATTATTATAGTAGTAATAATAATAATAATAATAATAATAATAATAATAATGACGATGATGATGATAATAATAATAATAATAATATCTTTCGTTGCTGCTGGTTCTGGTGCAAAGGCCGCAGTTAATAGGAAAACTCTGAAATATGCCGAAATCTCTAGAAATTACATTTTCATACCAATTGCTTTGGAGACTCTGGGCCCTATCAGCTCTGTCGCATCAGACTTTATAAGGGAATTAGGCAGGAGGACCAGCACCATTACTGGTGATCAACAGGAGAAAGCTTTTCTTTGGCAGAGACTATCTATTGCTCTCCTGCGTTTCAATGCTGTCTGTTTCCGTGGCACTTTGGCTCATGCGATTTCTCAGAGTGTAGAGAATTTATTTTAAACACTTCATTTGTTAACTTTTAATTAATAAAGTATCTTTTTATCAATTTTTTTTATCCCTGGGCCTTATACAGCCCAGAGATTTAAAAAGTAGTAATAATAACTGCATAATATAGCGATTAGTTGGTTATACTCACACCAATGTCACTGCATTCCTTATGTCCAGAAAGAATTGATGGTCTACGATATTAAAATCTATGAGTTAGATGCTGTGTAACAAATCGAATAGCCACGTGTATATACCTTAATTGTCCAAAGATTACGAGACCTTATTGTCTCATAGTCGTCGTTATATTTTCACTATACAGTAGGCCTATATGTAAAAATAAAACCATGCAACAAGCGTGCCGTTATAGCTAGGAGTGTTTGATTGTCTTTGCTTTAATTTCATTTGTCAAAGTTTGGATGTAATTCTTTAATTGATAAAAATTAAACCTAAACTGCTAAACCTGAGAGAAATTGGCGAATAATAATTATAAACTATTCTTAGTAGAAAAATCAATAAAAATGGGAATCGATACCAAGAATTCAGTAATATTGTTGTTTGTAATATTCGTGGATTTGTTGTCCTGTATCTTTTCGTGAAAGCTGTTTGTGCATAACATGGAAGTTTAAAGTTGAAAGAGTTGAGACCGTTAAACTAACAACATTGAGCGTATCTCTTCATCTTCAGTGCTTCATGTACACAAAGGTTCGCGAACTTTACCCTGTCGACAAGCTTTATAGAATAAAACAAACATTCCTTTTTTATACTAAAAAAGCTAAAGCTAATGTTAACTTCAGTTTCCTCACTCGAGAGCGATGTCAGTGACGGGCGAGCCCAGGATCTGAAACCCGCATATAATTATCAACGGTTGATTATCTTACCGACATAGCCATTGGCTCCAGCCAACTACTACTAACCCTATTATCTTTCTGGCATTTACTCGCTAAGATATTTGTAAAAGTTATTAGTATTAATTTAGAGATTTACACGTATTGGTTATTAAGTTAGCATCACCTTTATAATTGAAAAATTCGCTTTTAATAAGGATACGTTGGGGTGTTCGATATGAGAGTACTTGAATAATTTCACTCAGAAATTTATCAAATTCATTCAGAAATTACACTTTTCATAAGATTAACCTTCTGAGACTACAACAGGGCCAGTACACTATCCCGTGATATCATTAACGAACGTTAGTCACTCACATACGAAATAGTACTACATTGTAGCGTTACGTTACACATTTTGTCGCTATTGGTTCATTTCGTATCTACCAAGTGGACAGAAGATTGTTTAGCTTCTCGTTTCTGCTAATCATCAAAGGATCTCTTATTTACAAGTTACGCGCTGCTCGCAGTTTGTTAGTGCTATTACAGGAATATCAGCTTATTCACAGTATCGGTAATGGAAATTTACTTGAATGTAGAATGTATGACTATAAATTAGCGCCTAAACTTTTAATAATTAATTTAACAAATCATGTACATGTATATTACATTCTGATACTTCTTCAGTATAAAATATGCAATTTTAGGAACGATTAATAAACTCTGGCAGAAATTGAGATACATTTACATACATGTATACATGTATAAATTTAGTTTGAGAGGTTTACTGAAAAAACTCTCTAGGTCATAACCTACATGTATGGTTTTTGATATACGTCTTTACATTTCCCTGAGCAAGGTTTATGACTTTATATCTGGAGCTATATTTCAATTATTTCACCAGTCAGCTTCATAGAAGTAATGATTAAGCAATAAAAGTACAATCTTTAACATAATCTAACAATCTTTATCTAACTAACATTGTACTAACTCAGACCAAACAAAGAAAACCAGAGATGAAGACCTATGTTTTTGGTTGCATAACCGAGATTTTACTCTCTGAAGGACTCCGTCTGGTATTCGAAGTCGGAACCTCTGCATTCAAGTCCACTTAAGCTGAACAATGTGCTAAACCAATGAGTTTGGCAGTCATTACATAACATAATTCGCTATGAAATGCAGACCTATAACACGTAAGATTAGACACACCGGTAAGAACTTTGGCGCCTGTCTCACGCATATATCCTGTTACCGTTTGGATATATAACATTTTGTTGGGATTCCAATATACATGATCATCGTTATTTCATTCGTCAGAGATTAAACAGCTGAAAATGAGTTAGAAAGGGAGACCATTATATATATATATATATAAATATATATATATATATATACTGTATATATATACGTATATATATGCAAGTATACGTATATATATATATATATATATTTATATATATATATATATACGTATACTTGCATATATATACGTATATATATACAGTATATATATATATATATATATATATATATATATATATATATATATATATATATGTGTGTGTGTGTGTGTGTGTGTGTGTGTGTGTATCACTAACATTCTACATCTCTGTTTTTGAATTATTATTAAACGCGCTGCTGATTTTTCTCAAAAGTTATGAAAACTCCATCAGACACAATTTTGTATATTTCACAAAAATCCAATGCGAAACTACTTAACAGATGAAAGTAGAGATAACAAAGTAGCGGAGATAACAGGATAACAGGATGATTTTTTTACTTTTACAAGCTACTTTTCCGTTATAATTGAATGAAATCATGACAAATTAACAGTAATCATGATGCGGTTACCTATATTATGTAGGACATATCAACGGTCTAGGATTAGGACGAATTGGGTGCAAGTGATTAGATGACAGTGCAGTTTTCATTGTGTCAGCATGCGAGAAATGCATGAAGTTTCTATAACGGGCGGAGAAGTGCATTCAAATTCTACAAAATTAGAAATCTTGTTTCATATTTAGCTTTATTCAATTTCGTATATTAAGTAAGCTTAGTTTATATTTTTATGCGTCAATAAGAACTGAATATTGTGTAGTAATATAGATTATAAAATTATTTAAGGCTAATTAGGAAGATATACTATTCGATTTAGAATGCAAACTGAATAATGTAGATAATTAAATGTAAAATTCACCAATAATTCAGTCAAACAGTCCGTGTTCTAGTTAGTCAGTCAGTCAGTCAGTAGATCGTTCGCAAATAGATCGATCAATCAATCAATTAAACAGTAAAATAATCAATCAAGCAATATATCAATCAATCAATCAAACAATCAATGAATCAAATGACCAATAAATAAACAAATGTTTAAAAAATAAAAACCTAAAATGTCAATCACACTAACGATCGATCTATCGATAAAACTAATATCTCAATCAGCCAATAAGGAGGTTAATCAATAAATAAAGCGACCTACAAATTAGTGATGGGAATCGAACCGAACCCGAACCAAACCGAACCCTAAAATCAAGAATTTTGACCGAACCCGAACCGAACCCGAACCCAGACTCTGGCTGAACCGAACCGAACCCGAACCCAGACTCTGGCTGAACCCGAAACCAGACTTCGTCCAAACTGAACTGAACGAAACTCTTGGGAGTTCCTCTCTTCTTCACCAGCCTGACATTAAATAAAGATAGTAAGAACAATACAAATATATATTAGTTTTTGCATTTACATGTCTTACAGTATCTAACAGCATATATTCAGGTAAGGCTGGTTCCGACACAAATTTTAAAATGATAGCGGTACAAAGGAATGGTAGCGGGAAGCGAGACGGGCCTACAGAAGATAATGGATAGTCTGAATGATACGACATTGAAATATGGAATGAAGATTAGCATCAAAGAGACAAAAGTGATGAGAGTATCCCGTAAAAATCTGAAAATGCTCGACTCAATCTAGGTGGATTTGTTCTTGTTAAATTCAAATTATGAATTTTTTTTATAATTTTAGTGTGCTACTTTAATATTTTTGCAGCCAGATTTACAAATAGCCTAATTATATATGACATTCCATATGTGTTAAGGCTATCTGGAATAAATAATTTTGCACCATAGCAATGCAATAATTACATTACTATTTTCGTAACTTCATAATTGATCTGAGAGTTTAAAATTTGAAACCCTAAGGTAAATTATGAAGCTTTTTACTGATCAGTTTATAGCAAACGGTGTATATTATGATAATTTTTCTATGGAAGTACACGTGTTTACTATATCATCTCTACTTGACACTTTTATGCTACTAATTGCACTTTGTCTCTAAAATATTGGATCAAATTATAGCCAAGACATTTCCACTTAATTATAAACGTATCTAATATATAGGCCTATAGTAACAAAAGAAATTTAAAAATTGAGGAAGCATTCTATTTGCTCGTTATAATCAATGAAAATATTTCAGATACAGTAATAAAGCTAACTATCTATATTATGAACATTTCTTGGTCAACTAGCAATATTTTAAGAAATGTACCGGAATAAATATCACTTTTCTCCTTTTTTCATTGTCATATTTTTACCCAGGTGAAAAAATGTGGCAGCTATTATGACTTAATTAATTTTTAAGCATATTTACCACAAACTATTTTAAACATGTTTGTCATAACCATAATTATTATAAGCAAAGTTAAACAATTGCAACATTATCCAAACCAAACCATTTCGAACTCGAATCGAACTCTTGCGAGTTGAAAAGTAAGCCGAACCCGAACCGAGCCCGACCCTTGTTAGAACCGAACTCGAACCGAACCGAACTTTCATTTTCAACGAACCGAACCGAACCCGAACTCTGGAAATTCATAAAATTCCCATCTTTCATACAAATCTCAAATCTTTGATCTCAGCTCAAAGCAAGTTTTACAACAGTCTCAAAGTTACAGATGCTATTCAAGTAGCAGCTGAGTAATGCATTGAGTCTCAAGCAGTTTGACGCTATTATTTAGTTTAACGTTAAGGTCTAGTGGCAAGGCGTCAGGCTTTTAGACTCCTGTGTTATGGGTTCGGTTCTCGCTCACGCGAGTTTTATTAATATCTTTAAATTGCATTACTTAAGTTTTTATGATTAGGGTTAGGATTAAGGGTTAGGATTAGGGGTAGAGCCTATCGCAAAAAATTATTAGAGACTTAACGAGGATATAATAGGACAGAATATGCTTAATGGATAATACTAATATGCTAGTTAAGTGTTCTGATGTTCCGAGCTTATTATAGGTTTATATGCCTAACTCTATAAGTAATTGACTTTGAGCTCAATTTATTCACAGCCTATTTGCTTTTCTGGTTCTTGTTGCATTGTTGTATGTGTAATTGAATGTCTTGATAGCGTAGGGGTAACGTCATGAAGTTTTAAATGGCAGATCCTGGGGTGAATTGAACCCTCGTGGTTTCTAATCCCGGCCGCGCTGATCTGAGAGTAAAATCTCGGACATTCACTGGACTGGTTATACGGAAAATGGACTATAAATTGCCTAACGGTTTAAACATGTGGTAGTAAAAAGTGATAGATATCAACATAGTTGATCATTTTACTATAATGCGTGTTTACTTTTTTAAAGATTCATGTATGGGTTATTACGCCAGAAATAAAGCAATAAATAGATATATAAATAATAATAATATCAAACGACGTCCAGAAGCTTAACACGTCTGGTATTATCACACACGGAGGTTCAAACGTCTGATGCCTTCTAAGTGCGACTCGTCAAAGTTGGGTTGACGTGATTAATCTGCTAGTCTGGAATCTACACATATTCTATCATGCTCATTGGAGCTGACACAGTGAATCATGTGACCTTGATCAAGGCTGTTGTCAAGGCCGCAATTCTCTTGACTCTCCACTGTAGCAAGATAATCTGTAGTCATTGATATAGGACTCCCGGTCGTAGAGTCATAACAGCGTCATTATAGCTACTATTTAGCGTATAGTCATAACATCGTCATTGTAGCTACTATTTAACGTATAGTCATAACATCGTCATTGTAGCTACTATTTAACGTATAGTCATAACATCGTCATTGTAGCTACTATTTAACGTATAGTCATAACATCGTCATTGTAGCTACTATTTAACGTATAGTCATAACATCGTCATTGTAGCTACTATTTAACGTATAGTCATAACATCGTCATTATAGCTACTAGTTAACATATAGTCATAATAGCGTCATTATAGCTATCAGTTAACATATTGTCGTAACATCGTCAATACATCAATTAGCTAACGTAGAGTCATAACAGCATTACATCTCTTAGGTAACGTAGAGTCATAACAGCATTACATCTCTTAGGTAACGTAGAGTCATAACAGCATTACATCTCTTAGGTAACGTAGAGTCATAACAGCATTACGTCTCCTAGGTAACGTAGAGTCATAAGATCGTCATTATATCGAATAGGTAATGTATAGTCATAACGTAGAGTCATAACGTAGTGTCGTAACAATAAACATAATTTCTAAAATAAAGTTAGTAGGATTTTGAAATCCAGAAGCTTGTTATTCTTTAAATTTATTATTTTGTTGATTAATCTGTATAAATTCATTTCTATCCATCGCCGTCGACCCGTAACAGAAATTTACTGTTATCAATCACACTGGACTCTATGCGTATCTGGATGGGTACCAATCCATGGATTAGGTTGTAAATAGAAATTGTTCCAACCTACACCACTGATTTCTTGATTTGACCTTTAATTATTTGGTATCTTGCTGAGGTATGCCGCTAACTTCTAAAGTATTCTCGAAAACTTTGGAAATAATGCAAATGGAGTTTACAGCGTCGATAAAATGACACTACGAACGCACAATTAAAACTCTTTCAGCTCACATCATAAACGGGCACAACGAGAATTCCATATTTCACCGATATCATTTTGCGAAATCATTGTAATTACTTCGTACAAAATTTCGGCATAAGGATCAGAGAAGCAAAACATTTGTTTACAGGGACTATATATTTAGTGTCCGGAGTCAATAACATTTTATGAAAATACAGGATAATAACAACAATTAGATTGCTACTGTCGTCAATGACAACATCGAGTACTATTGAGACAAATACAAGCCGATGAGCAAAAAGAAGGTCTAGTATATTTCAAATTCAAAAATAAAAAAAAATCAATCCAAAGATAGAAGGAGGTCATTTAAGCAATAAGCCTATATAACGATGGATGTGTTTTTAGTGTTTTTAACTATCCACCTACACTAAATTTTTTAATGCATGCAAAAAAGCGGAAACGGTTATTTTAATTCACTACATATATGAACTGTCATATATAAAAATTTAATTTAATTTTCACTCAAACTTTTATTTTTAGATATTGAAATTACGCTATGCAGCGTTAAATGATGTTCACGTTAAGTGTAATATTCACTGGTACACATAGATTTTTATCTGTAAAAAAGTTGAATATATGATAAACGTTACTTGCTAATATTTGGTCGAATTCAAATACGTGTATAAAATAACATGCTAATGGAATAAATTCACTGCCATTTAATAATATGCGAAATAAAATAATGCCGGTTGAACAACACACGTAATTTTTAAGTCTGCATGTAGCAAAGCGCTATAAACCTGATTATTATCTTACAACACGATTTCTATGTTTATGTTATTCATTGAATTAACTATAACAGTATAATTCCATACCTGACACACATTTTTACAATAGCAGGCAGAGGCAAAATTCTTTTCCATCTCAACAATACGTTGCTAGTAGTTGATAGCTTATTCAGGTGTGCGCACTTGCGCATTTGCTTTGACAAAAGACGGCTTGAGTTTAGAGCAAAATGACTGACTGGTTATTACATACTAAACTAAACTAGATTTCTTCTGCACGAGCGATTTAGACGAGCCTCTCTCTTCTTTTCTATAAATTTTACTCCTTAAATATACTCTAGTTTTCTCCCAGTAACTCAAGAATATGAAGAAGATGACGAGTGAAAGCTTAAAGTGCTCGAAAAACCGACTGCAACAGTTTTAGCAGTAGAAAGAACAGCCTGCGCTAGTACTATATGAATGGCTTGCTCATATTTTGGGCCTACGGAAGTTTTGTTTTGTTGACTGCGCCAGTCTAGACCAATTTAAACTTTTTTAAAGCGCCCTAACAGTGTATTACTATGGGAAGTTAGACGTGCTGGTTATTGCTCCTTGTCAGACGTCTTTATCAAAGACAGAATTAATTTTATTGTACCTATACTTCTTTTAAAGGCTTTTTCAACTAACCCTCTTCAGTATTTCTAAGTCTCACGAACTCACGACGTCACGAGGTATGTCAGATTGAATAAGTTTTCTTCATATATATTTATTAAAATAGTAATAGCTATCATGAATTGACAAAAAATGGCAAAACGGCCATGATGTGAAAAAGTTATATCTAATAACATTTACAAATGAGATGGATATTGTGTGAGTATTCTACAATAATTCAACAATGAATATGAATCCATGAGCACCAGATCACTCAGGAGCTCCAGAACATCCAGAAGCTCCAGAACGTACAGGAGCTCCAGAACATCCAAGAGCTTCAGTTTCTATAGAGCACTCAGGAGCTACAGTCAATGCGGAGCACTAGAAGTATTAAAAGTTACATGCAATAAAAAAGAGTATCAAACTAGACATGGTTCGTTTATCAGTTAAGTATCGTTTATTTGTTCATCACAGCACAGATTGAACAAACAATAGGAACGTGTATGTAGTTAGATAAACAAATAACTATACAAAAGAGGTTACTATAAAAGAGCTATAGCTCTGTTCGGTAATACCATAATTAGTAGCCATAGCAGAGTCTATTTGAGTCTGGAATAAAAATTTAGCTCTAGCAATTAGTGTATTACCAGAGCAAGCAAAGGACAATTTGTAATAAAAATCACGTTAATACGAAGCATCAGTCATGATAACTATTCCAAAGATATACGCATGCGTTTTATTTAACGAATTCGTGTGATAGCAGGTTAAGATAAACTTTGCTAACACCACCGCATTTGCATAGAAAATTTTCTTTATCGTTGCCGCACTTTACCCCTGCACTGCACATTGAACTTGAATCTTTCAACAACGCAGCGTCAGGAGTTGTAGATAAATCTCTAACACCGAGAGCCGTTTCTTATTTTCGTTGTAACCGGTTAATCTGTTTTAAAGGGCCTCTGCGGCCTTGATTCAGTGGCCACAATTCAGTTACAACGCTATTTAAGGCATAGCCCGACGACTACCATCATTTTCTCACATAGGCCTATGCTTTAGACACCAGGAGCCCGTGGCTGTGTTTCGTATAAATAGGCGCTTTTGCTGAAAATCAGTCTCATTTGTTGTTGCCTTGAAAGAGTAAACGCTCGGAGTAGTTTTATATAACCTGCAATAGAGCATCGCCGTACTATATAATAGTGATACACTTTACTGATTTCAGTCTATACAAAGCTGTAAAGTCACATTCGTTGTAAACATAAACATTTGACACGCATTAGATTTTGTTGTGTGTGTGGCAGTCATTTTGGCGACGTTATAGAATCGGTTATTGTTATTTTCCGTAGTTTATGAGAATATTTAACAAGTTATCAGCATGCCTCAACAGGACACTAGAATAATCAACGGACAAACCGTGAGATCAGAGGAGGAGGATGGGACAACTTTTCTATTTACATCCGAATCCGTGGGAGAAGGTCATCCAGGTAGGCCCGAAGTTCAGTGCAATTACAGATTGAAAATAGTACATTTTGTACGGGGACAAAAGTGGTCAAGTTACTAATATAGATATGAATTTGAAGTTACTTTTTTGTGTAGGTATTTAATTTACTGAAAACTATCTCAGGAATGAAAATTGGGAAGTGCCGATAACTGTAACGAACATTTAAGATTACGTAGAGCTTTCTAAATGTTCAAATTATAAATATTATATAATTTATCAATAGTTACATTATAGTTGATAAATGCATTAAGAAATAGGAAGAAGAGTTGGATAGGACACATTCTAAGGGGAAAGTCTACTAAAAGAGGTCATAGAAGGAAGAATGGAAGGAAATAGAGGCAGAGGCAGGTCGAGATGAGGTATGTTAGATGATATAAAGATCCACTCATATGTGGACATGAAAAGGAAAGCGGAAGACAGAGAAGAGTGGAGGCGTTATATACTATGGACCTACCAGTAAGCAGTTTACTGAGAGAGAGAAAAAGAGAGAGGTATAAAAGTTTAAAATATGAGTTTTATAAGATACTGTAAAAGGGAAAGATACTGTAAAAGGGTGGCCCGGCTGAGATTCGAACTCGGGTCGTGTCATATGTATGTGCTGTCAAATCGGCTGTCAAGTCCTATAAAGCGAATTGCATTCTGCTTTCCTCCTGATATCACATCTCGGTATAAAAATGAACGTTAAACCCTAGTGCATTACAATAACTAAAAAGGACGACTATCGCAGTGGACTACTATATTATCTGTAATACAGGTTGATCAGCTCTTTAAGAAATAGCATATTATTTACTGCTAAGATGCTACATATACGAAATTTATTAGTAAAGTGCACGTGTCCAGATTGTACACTTTTATGCACATTTAAACAAATTATATATATTGTGTAACATCTGTTCACGCTATGCTTACTTGGCAGTACGACATTGGTTTTTATATGTACAAAATAGTATGGTGACATACTTGTCCATTCTCTTAAGGACTATACTCTAGTTGAAGAGTGAAGCCGCAAGCAGCGCAACGATAGACGAGACTTGTACACGTATAGTCGATGTGATACTGGGTGTTTGTGTTTAAATTTTACTAGAGCACGTTTAAGAGTCTTCGGATCTTGGTGTCCTTCTTCATTTCATATGAATTGCTGTATTGTGTGAAAGTTGTGTAGCTGTATTGTGTGAAATGATTGAATCAGTTAAATAGTAAATAAATAAATAAATAAATGTGTGGATATGTGTTGTTGGAATGCATTCATAAGTGTTTGTGTGGCCGTGTATTGTTAGACAGTGTTAACACTGCCACTTTTAAGTTTAAGAATCAGTCAATAGTTCAGCGCGTGCAACACAAACTTATTAATATTTTCGAACGTGATAGATAATTTTCTTAGATCTCGTCCTGGTGTCATTTTCAGAAATCAACTAATCCTATCGAATTCGATTTGCTAAAGGTATTTTGCTTTATTAAATGAGCAATTATTGTTGAGTCATGAAATCCTAGCAACGATTTTAAACTTCTAAGACGGCAAGGAAGTCTTTTAAGAGTGACCTGACCTAAAAGACGTCCTCCCAGTTACCACTCTTTGGTAGTTAGTAGTGATTTGGCTGCTGAATGATGGGCAGTTATGAAAATTATGTAAGACTTCCCTCATACTTTTCTTTGCCACTCTCCTGATCACCCGGTTTTTCATTAGCTGGAAGCGTCCCTGTTAGACTGTACGCTCTAGAGCTTGAGAGATCCCAGAACTGGTGTAAACTTTAGTCTAATACTTAAAATAGCATAGACAATATGTTTACTTTTCAGCAAAGACACAGAATGCATATCGCGAGAAAAATTGGTCGTCAGTGCAGATACAGAGTATCTTATCTAGCTGACAACCATGATAATTAATGATGAATACTTGCTTTTTATAGAAATTTAAGTGTGGGAATTTGTGTAGGCAATCGAAAGAGATCCTAAGAACTTGTTTTATTATGCTGGAAGCAAAAAATGGAATCCACTTAATATAGTTAGATAATCCCGTCAGTATACTTATATTCATACCGTTTTGTTTTTCCTACCAAATGGTATTATCTGGGACAAACGAGGCCAGAACCGATTTACAGAAGCTCTATTTAAATTTGCTAAATTATTATCTAATGTAAAGAATATGCAGTTTGTCCGCATAATTTAGTAACGGGCGGTGTATACTATTGGTCGCCTGATTGATTAAGTGATCTATTGACTGACTGATTGATTAGCAGATCTATTGACTGACTGATTGATTAGCAGATCTATTGACTGACTGATTGATTGATTTGATAGATAAGATATGCGATCAGATCAGTGATGCAGTTCTTGACGCTCATTTGAAACAAGATCCTAACGCTAAGGTTGCTTGCGGTAAGTTTCACTTTCTCTATGCTGGCAACATTTTCGGTTTTAACTTAATTGAAATAGTAGGACTTAAAAACCTGATGTGTCTGCATCATTTAGCGATTTCAAAGACTAAGACTGAAAAGATTTGGAAAACTATAAATTATGCAGGAACTGAGAAATCAAAAATTGAAGTTCAATTCCGTTTTGCACAAGTTTTGAGGAATTTTTTAAATTTCAGATCAAGTAATTTGTGCCAATTATAATGCATTTTCTATATTTGAATCAGATTTGAGCTTAAATCAGTGCTAATATTCTTGCTATTGAATCTCTCCTATGATTAAGTCTTGAGAATGTGAGACAAAAGCAGATGTGGATAAAAACTGAAACTGTTAGTAATGTAAAACTGTAACTGCAACTATATTAACTTAAAATGAATCTACATATTGATACCACTGAAACTAAACAGAGGCTTAAATTATTGGCCAAAATGGACAATGAAAGTGAAATTTAATATAAATTGGATTGAAAAATAGCCTACATAACATATAGGCCTAGTATTCACAGTCGATGTGTAATAATGACTATTTTTGCCGAACTATAAAAAGCTCAGAGTATTCTAAAAAAATATTTCTCAACTAATACAATACGAAAATGCTTGGTTGTGTATATGATTATTAAAACTAAAAGAGCATTGTTAACGGGAAGTGGTTCAAAATCTATATTAATTGATTAAAACGAAATAAGCTGATGATATGTCTAGAAAGAAACGACAAAAAACCTGTAACCAATGTATTTTTATTGTTGTTAAATCGTTAACCGTAAATATAAGAAATAATTACCGAGATTGGAATGTATTGTTTATTATATTATAAAGACTGAAAACATAATGTTGCTATATTACAGAGACTGAGACATTTTGTTGGTATATTACGAAGACTGAGACATTTTGTTGCTATATTACAGAGACTGAGACATTTTGTTGCTATATTACAGAGACTGAGACATTTTGTTGGTATATTACGAAGACTGAGACATTTTGTTGCTATATTACAGAGACTGAGACATTTTGTTGCTATATTACAGAGACTGAGACATTTTGTTGGTATATTACGAAGACTGAGACATTTTGTTGCTATATTACAGAGACTGAGACATTTTGTTGCTATATTACAGAGACTGAGACATTTTGTTGGTATATTACGAAGACTGAGACATTTTGTTGCTATATTACAAAGACTGAGACATTATGTTGCTATAGTACAGAGACTTTGCTATATTGCAGATATTAAGACATTTTGTTGCTGTGTTACAGAGACTGCCGCTAAGACAGGCATGATAATGCTGCTGGGTGAGATCACGTCGAAGGCTAACGTAGACTATCAACAAGTCGTCAGGGACGCCATCAAACATATCGGCTACGACGATTCTGCGAAAGGTTTAGAAATAAATTTATTTGTTTTAAATATTATGTTTAGTAAGATATGATTGAAAGTATTCCTGCTATTTGTAATAAAATTATTTGGCGTTCAGAATAAAAATTGCAGGAATTTAGTGTCATCATCCTCCCTTGAATCCCAGTTTAATCAGGGTTGGGATACAAGTAGACTGTCTCAAATTCTCTATCCTACACCACGCCACCAGCCAATCCCCTTTTTGAGACTTTTTCATTCCTTTATTTTTTTGCAGCAATTTCTTGAGCCTAGGCGCTCACCAACCGAATGCCCTTTCTGACATTGATATTGATCTTAGTGCTTTAGTCGTCTTCTACGACACGTGCAGTCACCGGTTGGTCAATTATTCAAACAATCCGGACACAACACGGGGATGACAATTTAGTGTCTGCATAGTGAATTCAAAAGAATTTAGCATTCAGAATCTACGCGAAATTTTTGACATAATTTTTGACGAAATTTTTGACATGCTGAACTAATATGTGAAAAAAAGAAAATTCTTTTTAAATAAAGTTTTGATTTCTTGATTCATTGTGATATTGTAAGAGTATTGAAAATAACTCATTTTGTAAGTAGTTTCTATTGATTGCATGAAGAGTTAAATAACTTTTGGAATACCCACCTTGTATAACTTGTAATTATATTTATGTGAACATTAATAAATTGCTTTTAATATGATTATTGGTTAACAATATTAATACTGAGCATAGTGATGGTTTAACGTCTGTTTCCTAATCCGGGTATCATTGCAGGGATTTTTCTTCATTAGATATCTCTAAAAGCAGATTCACCCAAAGTGAATCGAAAACTTAAAAATCAGCTACCTATGAACAACGATTCATTTTAAATAAAATACTAACACAATTACTGTTTAATTTGTAGCAGATTATTATACATGTTTACTTATAAATAAAGTGAATATTATAATATACTAATTTTGACTGAGTAATAAGTAATTCATTTAAGAAATTATTTAATTAATTAATTTATGTAATTTCTAAGTCTCAAATAGGGATTGGCTGGTGGTGTAGTGTTAGAGAGAGAGGATTTGAGACAATTTGTATCCCGACCCTGGTTAAATTGGGATTCAGAGGATGATGATGATGTTGATGATGATGATGACGATGACGATGACGATGACGTGGACGATGACGATGACGATGATGACGAAGATGATGATGATGATGAATAAGTAATTACTTTATGATTTCGATACATAAACTGATGCCATTCATTCAGGGTTCGACTATAAGACCTGCAACGTGTTGTCAGCCGTGGAGCAGCAGTCCCCTGACATCGCTCAGGGGGTGCACGTGGGGCGGTCAGAGGAGGAGATGGGGGCCGGGGATCAGGGCATCATGTTCGGCTACGCCACCGACGAGACCAGCGAGTGCATGCCCCTCACGGTCGTTCTAGCCCAGAAGCTGAACATGAAGCTAGCAGAGCTGAGGAGGAGTGGCGAACTTGCCTGGGCACGCCCAGATTCTAAGACTCAGGTAAAATAAAGTGACGTAGTCTTTATCTGAAAAATAGGAATGTGTTGGTTGTGTACTAATGTGAATGTTATACTAATATATGGTCAAATATACAAATGGATAATAGTATTATGATCGAGTTGAAATAGTTTACTAAATTCTCATTTCGCCTCATCATAGTAAGGGAAAGTGATTTGATTCTACTAGTCTATACTAGTTGGATATTCATCACCCTTGGATGAGGAAAAGGACGTTAAACCTTTATTATTATTATTATTATTATTATTATTATGCAATGGGACTGAATTTCTATTTCAAGCAATCTTTCTATTACAATATTAAAAATTCACGAGGATTTGATTTATCAGACCTAAGTTAACTGAGATGTTAGATATACGTTGTAGATTTTTAGATATTCATTACTTATTTATCATTTTCTTAATCTGAATTCTAAAGTATAAATGATGTGTATTAGACCGTAAGCCGCTACTTGTTATTCGTCTTAATCAGCATTTCATTGCACTAGTTTATAAAAAGTAGAACCAGTTGATTAAAATTTTTATAAGAATGATTTCAACAGCAGAATATGTACAGTAATTGAGTTATCGAGTCCGCGAAATGCTATTGATTTCTTTATATAAACAAGTTAGTATTTTGAATATTTTATGAACTAATGTGCTGTTACCAGTTTCAAAATATCTAAATAAGAGCTCGTTTTTAATCCAGTTAAATCTTGTTCCAAACCGATCTATTTAGAACTAGATAAATCCAGTTACAACTAAGTCGGCTTTGAGAGTTGAAGGCTAAGTTTCTAATAAATTAAGCCGGTTCGAAATAAGACTTTATTCCATAAAATTGCATAAATGCAAACCGGATGCTACAATCAGCTATTTTATAAAATCAAAATAGTTCATGTTTTTCTACTTCTGATTGCTTGAACTGAGCCCGTTTTAAACCGGTTTTGTGTATCCAGCCTAACTGTTGTGACAACGGCAAGATGTTGCTGGTGTGAAGGGGTTTATCAGGTGACCCAGCCTATATTGGGCTGCGGCAAAGCAAATGTTCGAAGTTCATAATGACTGCCGTGATCTCGGCCGGTCTTCTAGAAACTACTGACGTGTTAGCACACAGGACTTTGATCATCGAGCACGTGAAATTCAGTGAACACGCGCGTTCCTTAAATCTTTCTTAACAAAAGCTGAATTTTAGCATGGCCTAGTTTAGTCTAATCGTAAAATAACACGAATTGGTATTTGCAGGTTGTTCAAAAGCATTTTGATAAGTATTATTCGAACGGTTAGGTCTCAAGATATTTAAATTGAGATAAATCGTTTTTTATAGTAATGATGTGTTTTGTGTGGATTCTATAAAGTTTCGTTAACTCATTCATTCATTCGTTCGTTCATTCTTTCATTCATTCATTCATTCGTTCGTTCATTTTTTCATTTATTCATTCATTCATTCATTCGTTCGTTCATTCATTCATTCATTCATTCATTCATTCATTCGTTCGTTCATTCTTTCATTTATTCATTCATTCATTCGTTCGTTCATTCTTTCATTCGTTCGTTCATTCTTTCATTCATTTATTCATTCGTTCGTTCGTTTGTTCGTTCAATCATTCATTCAGTTATTCATTCATTCATTCATTCAACATTCATTCGTTCATTCATTAGTTCGGTCATCCATTCATTCATTCGTTCACTCATTCATTCATTCATTCATTCATTTATTACAACTCAAAGGATCATTAGAGGAAGCGTTATATGCTCAAGATCCTATAGGTTAAATGTGTAGAACTTTATTATTATTTTTCTTATTTGTCAGGTAACGTGCGAGTACCGGATGAACCAGGGTTCCTGCATTCCGGTGCGAGTCCACACTGTCGTCGTGTCCGTGCAGCATTCAGAGGACGTCTCGCTCAAACAGTTAATGTCCGATGTGATGGAAAAGGTTGTCAAGGTCGTCATTCCAGAGCAATATTTAGATGATAAAACCGTCTACCATATTCAGCCTTCTGGGAGATTCGTCATAGGAGGTCCACAGGTAGTCATGCACATAATGTACATAATCTACAGCTTTGTACATGCAGATCAGTTGTAATCACTGAATGAGCAGTAAAAAAAGCTAAAGCTAATGTTAACGTCAGTTTCCTCACTTGAAAGCGATGTCAGTGACGGGCGAGCCCAGGATTTGAACCACGCACATACTGATCCGCGGTCAAAATCTTACTGACATCGCCACTGGCTCCAGCCAGTTGGTGATAAATGCCTAGTTTCGATACTTTTATATCAGAATTGTCGATATGATTTAAGAGATCACCATTATTGTTGTTGTGCATGTCAGATGCAAGTGGCCCAGTGGTTAATATGAATAAAAAGCTGATGTTAACGTCAGTTTCCTCACTCGGAAGCGATATTAGTGGCGGGGGAATCAAGGATTTGAACCCCGCACATACTGATCCGCGGTCGAAAATCCTACCGACATCACTGGATCCATCCAGTGTAAATTTATTTAATTATTTAAATAAATTATGATAGTACTGAGCATTGATTACAGTGGCCACACACGATCAGTTTTGCCATCAAACTCATCTGTTCAGATATCTGTTCAGATATCTGAACAGATAAATTTGATCGTGTGTGGCCGCGTCAGATTTGAAAACTGACGAGAGAACTGATGACCTAGTTTCTCCACACACGATCAAATTTAACTGATCAAACTTATCTGAACAGATATCTGTTCAGATATCTGAACAGATAAATTTGATCGTGTGTGGGCAAAAACTGATGGGAAAACTGACGAGTGTCAGATTTCAAACTGATGGGAAAACCATCAAACTCATCTGAACAGATATCTGTTTAGATAAATTTGATCGTGTGTGGCCACTTTTAGGATGAACACGTGTAGATACGCTTGCTGTGTACTTGTATTTTCTTCAAATCTAAGTGAAGTAATTGGTTAATCAGGAGAAATATAAATAAATAAAACAAAGGGAAAATTTCGAAACCAAAAGGATACTGTATAGTTGGGCTTGCATCACGTGTTCAACTTAACACAAATCTGACAACAATTGAAACGAGGCAAGTACTAGTTGAAAGTTGAGCGCGATTGAAAAATATTCATATTTAAATTTTAGCTGAGGTTTTTTTTTCACCAGTTAGCAAAATGTCAACGATGATTTGCCAAGGTACCAATAATCACCCCTACAGTTTTTATGCCGTTAATTCTGAATATTTGGCTTATCCGTTTTGAAAATAAATTTATGTATATATTTAAACTATATTAGAGTTTGGTTGATTGACTATGCCAAGCTAATTACTTTCGTAATTGGAGGTTCTTTGATGCTGTTCAGGGGGACGCCGGTCTAACGGGACGTAAGATTATTGTGGACACATATGGGGGTTGGGGGGCCCACGGGGGAGGAGCTTTTTCCGGTAAAGATTTTTCTAAAGTTGACAGATCCGCGGCATACGCGGCTCGCTGGGTGGCCAAGTCCCTCGTCAGTGCCGGGCTCTGCAAGAGAGTTCTAGTACAGGTGGGACTCCATCGATCAATCCGTCAATCAACCAATCAATCCATTAATCTATAATGAAATCCATAAAGCAATCAGTCAATCAATTAATCAATCAATCAATCCATCACTCCATCAATTAATCCTTCAATCAATCGATCAATCAATCAATCGATCAATCATTCATCAATTTATTTAATAGATCAGTTACGACATTAGTATTGATTCCGTCAATAATTAACTTGCCTGATATTACTAATTTTAATGTAATATTTTTTTTATTAAAGCTTTAAAATATCGAATTATAATAATGAATTTTTTAGTTTATAATTCAATACCAGGCGCAGGATATTAACAACGGGATAACCCTGCTTTCAAACTGCGCTTTACTATCTAATTTATTTAAGGCGATAATCCTCAGATGGGGAATGACTGATGATGTGATGTACGACAGAGAAGATTTGGGACAATCTATTCGTATCCCGACCCTAGTTAAACTGGCATTCAAGTGAAGATGATGATGATGATGATGATGATGATGATGACGATGA
This sequence comes from Enchytraeus crypticus, assembly GCA_905160935.1. Taxonomy (NCBI): domain Eukaryota; kingdom Metazoa; phylum Annelida; class Clitellata; order Enchytraeida; family Enchytraeidae; genus Enchytraeus; species Enchytraeus crypticus. The sequence goes on from CAJHZI010000505.1 coordinate 794,744, forward strand.
CGATGGCGATGGCGATGGCGATGACGACGATAATGATGATAGGCAGACTGTGATAGGATTTATTCATGCGTCATCTTAAATGCTGTTTCATTACTCACAGCTTTCATACGCTATCGGAGTGGCAGAGCCGTTGTCGATATTTGTCAGCAGCTACGGTACAGGAGTTAAATCCGACACTCAACTTCTCAAGATTGTTCAGTCCAATTTTGATCTGAGACCTGGAAAAATTGTAAAGTAAGTTTTATTTCAACGGTGGAAAACTATATATTGACCTCGTTTAAGTTTGTTCTATAAAGACGGGAACAATATTTATGTTTACTATTAATTTACAAATTCAAGCAATTTTATAAACAACCCAATTGATAAATAATATATGAATAATGCAATGTTATTAAAAAAGTATCATATGTATATTGTATAATATGTATTGCATATATATATATATATATATATATATATATATATATATATATATATATATATATAATATGCAATGTTATAATATATAAGATAATATATAATACATATCATGTGTAATATGGGATGTAATACATATATAATACTACTTGTTTTAGAACTGTTTTACCGGTGTACAGTCAGTTTGAGACATCTCTGAAATCGTCTTCAATTGAGTTAGGAATCGACTTGAATCTTCGTTTGAGGTGAATTGAACTCTCGTGGGTTCGAATCCCAGCTGCGCTGATCTGAGAGTAAAATCTCGGACATTCACTGGACTGGTTATACGGAAAATGAAATAAATTGCCTAACGGTTTAAACATGTGATATTAAAAAGTGATAAATATCAACATTGTTGAACATTTCACTAAGATGCTTGTTTACTTTTACTTTTTACTTTTCGTTGTATTATATTCCACTGACATGTACGGCGTTACTGAATTGACGACTACTAGTTATATTACGATACTGTAGTGAATTGTAATATTTTAATTTTTGACTAATATAGTAATATTTTGCATTATAATTTTTCAGAGATCTAGATCTGAAGAAGCCCATTTATCAGCAGACAGCTGCCTACGGTCATTTTGGTCGACCTGAATTCACGTGGGAACAGCCCAAGAAACTCGTCTTTTAGGTCACGCCCATATCATCGTCAACTTAAAATGTCAGTAATAAACTATCTACACGAATTTAAAAGAACCATTTGTCGATGAAGTCTCATGATTTATGAAGCAGAAATGAATTTATTGAATTGTTAATAAGTTATATTCTGAAAAGAACAGTTTGTTACTTAGTGAGAAGCGCTAATAATTAGGAAAGGACTCGGTCAATGCTCATATTAGCAAATTGGGATAGAAGCAAGAAAATGCCATTCCATGAGCCTCAGGAAACAACGGAAGAGTCGGCTCTACAGAACTAGCGAAAATGGAAAAATAAAAATGGAAATTGGAGGAAGAGGAAGGCTGGAAATCTAGGAGCGCCGAGCGGAACGTGTAAATAACTGGGAATATGAATAGTAATAAAGTGCCTTGGTTATGCTGCGTTTATGCACATTCAACTATAAAAGACTCCATGACAGTTTAAAAATAAACTGCTTTCAAGTCGTCTATAATTGTATATAATTTTGCATATAACTTCGCAAATTAAGTATAAATCTATTTACATTATGATTTTTTTTTATTCCGTATAGTTACACACATGACATACCGCATGTGTTTACAATGTTTCCTTTCTTAAGTTTCTGTTTTTGTAGTTTTCGTTATTTCCTCCATTCCTTTCCATGGTTATTAGTAATCGTTGCCTTTTGTTGGCGCTCCAATAGCAGCCGGCGCGGATTTAAGAATAACCTCCAACACCCTGGGGATTGTTTACTTTCAAACTGTCTACACGCGGTCTTCCAAAGTGGTCGTCCATAATTTACTAACCGCGTGCAGCGCAGCTTAACTGAGTGCGCTAAATCCCCCCCTAATGATTGATAACATTTTAAAAACATCACTGCAATCCGCAATAAGAAACTTGTGCCGAATATCGCTATGCACTATTTATATTCTTAAATAAAAGCCCATTGATAATAAAAATGAAAGAATAAAAATCCAAAGGAATGACGGAGCGGTGACGGATTTTGTTGGACCCTTTATACCCGTCACGTGACTATCTTCTGAACTAGTTAATGATTAAGCGGAGCCTCTAATTGGGGCCTTACCCCAGGGCGCCCCCCTCACACTTTAAATCTAGAGTAAAATTTTTACAGTACCGGTAAATGTATAATAAACTACAAACTGCCTAACAGTTGATATTTTGTGGTACTAGAAGCGATTTAGAAATGCTCGTTTCACAATAGCATGTATTTAATCCTTAAGTCTAACGTATTTATGAAATCTGTTGTTAATTTTGCTTCCTTCAATTCTTTTGGGCGTCATTTAAAGTTTGATAGTACTAACGTGTTTCATGTGTTGTGTCCGGGTCACTGAAGAATAAAACAACCGTAAATTGCTCGTGACGTAAGAGGCGACTGAGCAGGAACTGAGCAAGGCCAAGGGAAACCACCTCATAAGCCTTATTACTCCCAAGTTAAAGGATACATTGAGGTGTGGATAAAAGCTTAGCCTTTTGTGAATGGAGAAACTAGTTAATCATTTACGATCAATGACCTTTTGAACCGAATACGACGACAACAGATTAAATTTTTCGGACACATTATGCGGAACAAAATAGTTGAAAATACCGTAGTGACAGGAATAATAGAAGGAAAAAGATGCAAGGGTCGACAACGATTGACGTTTAGTAAGAGTCTTAGCAAATGGATGCAGTTATCTGAAACAGAGATGATCAGAGCAACAATGAACAGAGACATATGGAGGAATATGACCATGACCGCCCAGGTTTGGAACATGCACGGCACTTAGAGAGGAAGTTAATGGATGCTCTTTATGAATTGTGAAAACAAAATGTCAGTAGGAAGCTGTTGCCTTGGACCTGCCACTTTTTGGACCCTAGAGAGAGAGAGAGAGAGAGAGCGAGAGAAACAGAGGACTGTACGAAATTTAGTATAGTCATATATGACATTCATGACTTCTTTCTACGCTGGATAATTGTGTTACAGTGCTGCAATTCAATAGAAAAGTTGACAACTATCTTTAAAATTAAATAATTTGTTATTTATTTATCGATTTGTTAAAAAGTCACCACAGGCTAAACTTGATCTTTACCCACACGCATTTCGTACAGAAAAGTTACAGACAACAGTGCAAAGTTCAAGAATAGAACTAGCAGCCAAATGAGAAACATATCAACAATTTGGCTTATCAACAATAGGGATTATCTATATGCAGACAATTAAACTGCCAACCGGTTAAGACGAATATTCAATTTTCCAGCGACATATACAGAGCGAGACAACATACTTCGAGCTGTGGTGAAAATACTTTAAACGTAGTTCTATTGTATTGCTTGATTAAAATACTCGAAAAACAGTCATTCTGTACAGTTTTATGAATATACTTGTAAATCAGTAATTCTGAACTGTTCTCTATTACTTAATACTCTATTACTTATTCTATTACTTAAAGCAGTGCTCTATTACTTAATGAGAATTGAGGATTTAACCTGTTCCGCACCTTCTACTAAAAGAGGTGCATACATTAGTTTCTACAGGTCTACAGTTAAAAGTCGTTTTGTCGAACAAGTCATAGAACACCTTTAATGAAAGTTTAAGTAGGCCTACTATATTGATATCAATTTTTTATCACAATTTTTAATTTTTATTTCTCTATTTTACTGATAAGTACGATTTAAATCCAACATCTCCTGAAGTCAGTCTGGGACTTTTCTTCTTAGGCCAATAAGAAGACTTCGAAGAATCTGAAAATTTGTCGTTAATTCTTCGTTAAATTCAAGATCACAAATGTCGTAATCTAGTCTTTTCACCCAATAACAATAAATTAAAATAGATCATGGTGAACAGATGGTCGATGCTCATAATTGATCTGTGTCATCTACTGTATTACTCTTTGTAACACATGCTAATACATTCAAGTTTAGTAAGTCATTTGTACAATTTATCAATTTATTAGTTTTATTAATCCTTATTCATTATTTATCTTACTTTAGACTAGTTTTGTGTACTTTCAAATTTGCATCGTTTTGGACCTTCCAAGTCTCACCTAGAGATAGCATTTCTAAAACTAGACTGTAGGGGCAGTCGTAGCTTAGCCTACTGAAAGAACAGAGAAGCTCATTGAGTAAGACCCTCAGTGAGAACAAGAGGAAATCCTAGAGAAAGGATTTTACGAGAGTTCCTAAAGCGGATGCTGAGTACTATGGAAGGATTAGTGCCCACAGAGAGGAATTAATATAGAGAGGAATAGAGAGGATAGAGAGGAATTTCTAGAATAGCTTAATAGTATTAATAGCATGAATAGCTTAATAGTATTAATATATTTTAGTGGACTTTATAGTTTTCAGTTCGTTAAAATCGGGACTACGATAAGTGAATATTTATTTTCGCGCACCCCCGCATCTCAGCGCACCCCCGCACACCTCAGCGCACCCCCCGCGCACCCCAGCGCCTCCAGGCGGAGATGTAGGTACTCTGTGCGCCCACGAGCACCCGATTCCCACACCCTCCATCGGGCGCTCTACGGCTGGTCTATTAATTAGGCCTACATTAAAATATTCCATACCCACGCTTATGAGAAAATTAATCAATTTATTACTATAGATATGCTCAACGAAGTGTTAGATAGAACTTCTTTTATATATATGGATATGCTAATTTTAAAAATAGTAAAATGGCAGACAGCTAGAACCGGCAGCCTGAAAGCATCATAATTAGTTTTTCTTTCAAAAGCCTAAAGTGAAGACTTTCACGAAAATTTGACAAAAACTACTCAAGTTTAATGTATGGAAGGCAAAGGTGCATTACTTAGGCCTACTGTTTAGTGAAATGAAATAATGAAAGAATTCATCTGTAAAAATATGCACCTTGGATCGAAGCTTTAATTAAAGACCGAGATAGAGATGAGAGAGAGAGAGAGAGAGGAGGGTGAGGAAAAAATAATAAGCGAAAGATAGAAAGAGAAGGCCTTTTAGATAGAGAAAAGGCAAGATATTGAACATTTTTAACAGATATGATAATATTATTTAAATATACACCAGATGTCAAAACTTTACTCGTTATTTTTTAATGTTCGGCAGATGTCGCACATCCATTGATATTTTTATATTTATTTTGCTATTGTTTCCATTTGTTTGTTTTTCGGTAGTTTGTTGTATACTTTAGATTAATGAGTTATTATAATTAAGATAATCTTTTCATTGAAACTTATTAGATATTTATTAATTTTAAAAAATACTTTAACTGTTGTTTTTGATGACAAGGAATATTAATGCCTTATCAACGGGTGGGGAACTAGCTCACATGGTAGAGCGCTCGCTTAGCATGCGAGAGGTACGGGGATCGATACCCCGGTTCTCCAAAGATAATTTTGTTTTTACCAAACTATTTTTATTGATGTGATTTGATTGTCTCTCATTCTTTACTTCCATTTTTTCATAATGCAAATATTTGTAGTTAATAGTCGAAAACAGAAAACCTGTAATTGAGTGAACAGAGTGTACAGAGTTAATAATTCAATCAATATCTGTTTTGTAGGACTATTCTCATTTGTATTCTACATTTTATTTTTATATTCTAAGCCCAGGGGGCCCGCCCCCTATGTCCGCCGATAAAATTGTTAAACTATATTTCATTGTGTTCTTGGCTAGCCTATTCGAATTAGTAATAATAAAAATAATGACAACAATTATAGTGCTTCAATCATCAATGACAACATCGAGCACTATTGAGTCAAAATCAAGCCGGCGAGCAAAAAGAAGGTCCAAAAACGGTGCAAATTCCAAAATCCAAATAATCAGTCCAAAGTAAAGGGAATTAAAGAAAAGGAGGTTTAGGCACAGGTCACAAATCATGGACACTGAATGGAAAAGAGAGATGGAAAAGATCGGTCCTCAACTGCCTAACGGTTGGGCAACGGTTGGTCTATTTTTCCGGACTTAACATGGAAAACAATACTGTTTTCTACTATACTGGAGTAAAATCAAAGACCGCTCGCTTGAATATAAAACTTGTGAGCTGCTACTTATTAGACAAACGTGATACAGACTCGTCCATCGATTTACTCGTTACAAAAAAAGGCCATAACGAGAAAAGTAAGTGATGTACAGCGATAGCGCGGTAAATTCTCTCTCTCTCTCTCTCTCTCTCTCTCTCTCTCTCTCTCTGTCTCTCTCTCTCTCTTTATCTCTCTCTCTCTCTCTCTCTCTCTTAGTGCACTACCTATTAGCAGGTCCATGGTATATAACGCCTCCAATCTTCTCTGTCTTTCGCTTTCCTCTTCATGTCCACATATGGCTGGGTCTTTATCTAACATACCTAATCTCGGCCTGCCTTTGTCTCTTATTTGTTTCATTCTACTTTCTATGACCTCTATTAATAGACCTTCCCACTTAGGATGTGTCCTATCCAACTCTTCTTCCTATTTCTTAATACATTTATCAGCTGTCAATCTGTATCAACTATCCCCAGACATTCCTCATTTGTAACCTTTTGAGCCAAGCTAATCCTCTCCATTCTTCTCCAAATCCACATTTCCAATGCCTCTAGTTTCCTAATATATTCTTTCCTTAAGGTCCATGTTTCACATCCATATAATAGCGTGGTCCAAACCAAGATTTTCATTATCTTTATCGTGATAAGGATAGTATATTATAAACGACTAGAATTCGTATGGCTGACATCATTTAAACTTCACCTAATATTACAAATAAATTGAAAGACAAATGCATGCACCTCGGGAATTAAATCTGGATGCAACTTAACGGGTCCTCACTAGGGATCGCTTATGAACCATGCGCTACAATCATACACCTACTCGCCTTTAATCTTGGCCCCTACTTATGCTCTTTCTAAAACTATTTGAAGTGTGTTACACTTAGGCCTACATGTATGTGTAACATAATAAGGAATGTTTCTAATTTGTAATTCATAGGTGGTTTGATAATATGGTGCAAAGGAGCGTTAAAGATTTCAATTGATATAGGCCTAACAAAGTCAGGCTTTTGATTTGAAATCCAATTTTTGAATATTGTTTTCCACTATCTACTCAGTTTAAAAAGTCATTATTTCGATTTGCACATACCAAACAGATGACATTCCGTCCTCATTAAATTTTACAATGCTTGAAATTGTTATTTCAGTTGGCAAGATAAATTAGATGAACGTATACACGATGGTGCGCAATACACTGCAGCCATTTAGCTGCAGTGTTTAGCGCACCCATGTCATAAAGCTTAATGGTACATACTGTATATATATATATATATATATATATACATACACACACACACACACACACACACACACATACACATATATATATATATATATATATATATATATATATATATATATATATATATAATATCGTCGTCAATAAGGTAATACCTCATATGTGCAGAAATGAAAATTGTTCAGGAAACACAAAAAACTTGTTAGAATCATTTGACCCAATTTTTTAGTTTACTATTTTGTGGACAATTGTGGTTTATTTGACATTTTGTATTGCTGGTACTGATTGCTTTGATGATGTTTTAATAAAATTGATAAAACTACATTTTATGCACATATGAGGTATTTCGAGATTTGACTGCACATATGAGATATTGCATTTTAATTTTTTTTAAAGCTAAAACACCACTACTGCCGTTAAATAGCAAACTTACATCACTGTTACACTTATTAAGCACTCAGAATATCGTTTGATTCAAGGAAATGGCAATAAAATGTAAAAAATACATTAAAAAATTTTCAAATGTCACATACTAGTTTATAAAATCCACATTTTCTGTCACAGCAACAATCAAACTATGGAATGAACTGGAACTTCATATTTGAAGTAAAAAAATTATATTAATGGTAAATATACTTAAAGTTTAACCATTCTAGATTAATGACTTTTACATCGCCTTCGGGTGGGACAACGAACATTAACTCCTCACTGATTTACTGTTGATTGAGACATGCCTCAAATTATCAAAAGACTGTCGTAAAAATCCTGATATTCTTGTGGGATTAGCATTCTAAATTCCTGAAGATGCTGAAACTTATCAGCACCAATGGGTACTTGTCTGCATGCAATGAGCCGACCTTTGCATCTTCTGGAAGGAAGCACGGTCCAGATATCATGTCATGTGATCATCCAGGGGCTGGTTCCAGCCAAAGATTTCTCTATCATGTTCCTCCATAAAACTATACTCTTTGTCATTTCCTCGATCTTCATTGTTTGTCTCCCTTCTGCTCTCCCATAAATTCTAACTCTAGCAGCCTTCAAGTCTTCTTCTAGGCAGTCCTTCCATCTTCTTTTAGGTCTTCCCGCTGTTCTCTTACCGTCTGCGTTATATTTAAATATCTTTCGAGGGTTTCAGTTATCTTCCAAGTGCATAACATGTCCTGCCCATTTCATTCTTCTTTGATTTTTATTTCACTGACCATTAGTGGATTTGTTCTTATCCTAATCTTCTCATTTGTTGGTCCAAGCATCACGATGTCTTAACTTACGCAAAACTTCAGAAGTTTCATTTCCCAGTGCGCCTATATCTGTAACCACTGGATCACTGGCGGTTCCGCCTGGACGAGTTGTTACTGCCTAGACGAGTTGATACTGCCTAGACGACTTGATACTGCCTAGACTGCCTGGATGAGTTGATACTACCTGGACGAGTTGATACTGCCTAGACGATTTGATACTGCCTAGACTGCCTGGACGAGTTGATACTGCCTAGACTGCCTGGATGAGTTCATACTGCCTAGACTGCCTAGACGAGTTGCTCAGGAAGTCATCACATCTCAGAAAAAGTCTGTGGTCAACAAAATTCACTGTAAAAGGCTGCTTTAGTCTTACCAATCGCATTAGGACTAAATAATATGCCGAAGAAAGAATATACATTTGCCATATCAAACATCTGCTCTATCTTAGAGTGAACAGAATCAGCCTACATCAGAGTATGACCACGTTAAAGAATTAGCTGTCCCACAGTCACCTGTACTTCTTTTGCATAGTCACTATAGCGACTGGCAAGAACCTTGCTTCTTTTCTGATAACCACATCTCGTCGAAAATAAGAATGACTTTTGTCACAAAATTGGAGAGTCACTTCAAGTCCGATATGGTAAAAGACACAAACTCATTTGATGTTATATCACCCTCTCTCTCTCATGCAATACAAATAGTTCTACAGCAACATCATTTAGTTGTTTATTGTAAAATTGTGGATCTTGAGTTTTTGCTTGTAGTGCACAGCTGATGCTGAAAGTCTCTGGACTCAGTAAAGCACTCTGAAGGTCCATAGTTATCACAACAGTTGACAAGTCACAACTGTGTGTTGCCACTTTCTTAGCTTAACCCGCCTCGTTCTCTTTCTCAATATGGCATCCGTTTTCAGATTTTGAGAACTTTTCCCTACCAATAACATTCCTTTGATCAACCAGTTTTTTGCATCATCTTCAGCAGTCCAGCGTCTGAATTGATCGTCGCAATGTTTAAAGTACTCAAGAACTTCCTTTTACATATACGAACTTTGTTTCGGTTAACTGTAGGAAGAAAGAAATCGTGATTTAGCATCTTCCTACGATTCTCTGTACTTTTTTGTGCTTCCTTTCTCCTTTCTTATAGCTGGTCTGCAGTCTACCAATGCTCTCACAAATGTCATTTTACAGATCCAACTGGGCATTTTCTCCCTGATGTGTTTCATGTTTCTGTGACTACAACACATTTGAAACTTATTTGTGTCGTATATTTATCAGCAGCTAGCTGATAATGACAACGTTTTCCAATTACTTTAGGGCTTCTTTCAAAGTCCTGGGTAATTAATTTTTTATTCTTAGATGTGAAATTGCCAATATAGCCCTTGCACTATAATCTCTGCTCAAATGAAGTCTTTCTCTTATCTCACTGTTTTAAATTGTGCAGCATTATTTGCTAAAGTAGCTTCTTAATTGGATATAACTACAATCCAACTGGCAAACAGTTACATAAAGGTAGGCTTCATGTTGAGGTTTTGACTGGGATTGGCAAATTACTCTCTCTTAGTGCACTGCCTACTGGCAGGTCCATGGTACATAACGCCTCCACTCTTCTCTGTCTTCCGCCTTCCTCTTCATTTCCACATATGAGTTGGTCTTTAAATCATCTAACATACCTAATCTCGGCCTTCCCCGGCCTCTTTTTCCTTCCATTCTACC